>RJVU01057277.1:58668-133532 GCA_003731715.1 Anabarilius grahami
GGAAGATGCGATATGCCAGACCCAACAATGCAAAAGAGCTGAAGGCCACTATCAGAGCAACCTGGGCTCTCATAACACCTGAGCAGTGCCACAGACTGATCGACTTCATGCCACTCCGCATTGCTGCAGTAATTCAGGCAAAAGGAGCCCCAACTAAGTATTGAGTGCTGTACATGCTCATACTTTTCATGTTCATACTTTTCAGTTGGCCAAGATTTCTAAAAATCCTTTCTTTGTATTGGTCTTAAGTAATATTCTAATTTTCTGAGATACTGAATTTGGGATTTTCCTTAGTTGTCAGTTATAATCATCAAAATTAAAAGAAATAAACATTTGAAATATATCAGTCTGTGTGTAATGAATGAATATAATATACAAGTTTCACTTTTTGAATGGAATTAGTGAAATAAATCAACTTTTTGATGATATTCTAATTATATGACCAGCACCTGTATTTTTGAGTCATTTGTCTGTTTTTGATAAACACAGCTAGCTGTTGCTTGATACATGAGCTGAGTCTGTCTCCGTCTCTCACTGAAACTCACCACAACCCTACATGTAACAAAAACATCAAGACACAAGATAATCGTTCTTGCGAAGTTCCTCCTTTATGTCTTTCATGTAAAGTTCCTTGGACTATTAAGCATATTTTGTTGAATTGTAATTTTTATGATGCTGCTAGAAAACACTTTTATTCAGACACATGCTTGCATGGAATATTTGAAAATGTACCACCTGAACATATTTTAGATTTTCTATCTTATGTTAAGTTGAAATGTTTTATATAATGTAAATTTGATGGATGATACTGAAATTTTTTGCCATGTAAATAGCCATGATGCTAACATGGCGTAAAAACTAAATAAACAAACAAACAAATAATCGTTCTTGCATTGTGTCCTAACCAGACGAGATGTGATAAGATTCTAGCGACAAGCAATTTGTCTGTCCACACCAGAAACGACACGACAACGAGAAGCGACAATATCAGTCAAGAATCACAATCAATCAGAAGAGAGTGTGGGCGGAGTCCCTCTGCAAGCCACTGCACTCGCAAACAAATTGATAAATAATCAAATTAATAAATATTTTAACAATTATTAAAAATACATACCCTGTTCACAGTTTGAATGTATTTGTTTAATTTATTTTCAAGATCTGAGGTGAATTATCCATATGTGGTTTTCAGTATGGCTACAAATGATATTCATACTCGCATTAGATGCTTTCAACATTAAATAAAACACAATCAGTAGCTGAGATTATCACCATCATACTTTGTATGTTGTTGTTCCAGCCATGACATCGCAGATATAGAAACGATTTCTAAAATAGGATAAAAACTCTGATTAACATGGAAGAGACGTCTTTTATCACGTGTCGCGGCGTCACGTCTGGTTAGGACACACTGTTACAGTTTAATTCAAACTGTGTATTGTGCTGTGATAAAGTTAATCTGGCGAGTAATGCTTTATTGACGAATGTTCATTTTGTACGCTGCTGTTGGAGTATTTACCCTGAGCTACATGAAGTGCACTTCCCATCACGTGTCAGCAGGTGGCGCTCTAGTGCTCTAGTGAATCTCTCTGTCCTTTGATTTTCAGTGTATCCGTGGAAGAAAAGCCACATTAGAGGAACTGCAGACGGTTCATTCTGAAGCCCATGTCATGTTGTATGGGACCAACCCACTACGGCAGAAACTGGACAGTAGGACAGTAAGACTTTTACAACTCTAAAATAAAGATCCTGTCCTCGTGACAGAGACAGAGAGAGGTCTGTAGTGTGATGAATCACTGATGAGTTGCGCTCTCTGTCTGTTTCTCTTGTCTCAGGTTCGGTCATATCCATGTTCGTCAGGTTGCCGTGTGGCGGTATTGGGGTGAGTAGAAACATAAACCCCGTCTGTCTCAAGAATCTCTTCATCATTTGTGCATAGTTAAAGGAGGGTTTCTGGGTTGGTTCTTGTCTGTGAAGGTGGACAGTGACACTGTCTGGAATGAAGTCCACTCGTCGAGCGCAGCGCGTCTGGCTGCCGGTTCTGTGGTCGAACTCGTCTTCAAAGTGGCATCAGGAGAGCTGAAGGTCACATCTGCCACTGTCTTTTGCTCTTTTTTTCTCTGTATGTGCATCTGTATTATTTGACTTACGAAGAGCGCTGTGTTTCTCCCCTCACTGCAGAACGGCTTCGCTGTGGTTCGGCCTCCAGGACATCATGCGGAGGAGAGCACGCCAATGTGAGACGCACCTCTGCGTTTGTGTGTCACTCTTTCCTTTCTTCCTTCATTTGTCAATAACGTTGGTGCTCTCATCCAATCACAGGGGCTTCTGTTACTTTAACTCTGTTGCCATAGCAGCGAAACTCCTACAGCAAAGACTCAATGTCAGCAAAATTCTGATTGTTGATTGGGTGAGTTCATTTTGAAAAATTACTTTGCACTAAGATAATATTTTCTTTTCTCTCCGTTTAACATTTAATGGTTTTTGTTAAACTACATTCAGGACGTTCATCACGGCAACGGAACTCAGCAAGCGTTCTACAACGATCCCAGCGTTCTGTACATTTCACTTCATCGATACGACGATGGCAATTTCTTCCCAGGCAGCGGCGCTCCTGAAGAGGTAGTGCCGATAATATGAGCGAGTGTATTGTGGGAGTTTTTTTTTTTCCTTACTTTTCTTACACTGCCTTTCAACAGGTGGGAAGTGGGCCGGGAGTCGGTTTCAATGTCAATGTGGCGTTTACTGGAGGTCTGGAACCACCGATGGGCGACCCAGAATATCTCGCTGCCTTCAGGTAATGGTGTTTCTCAGTGGCGCTGGTGCTAAAAAATAAAAACATACCGAATTAGTAATGCAGGACTGAATGTAGGCTAATTGTTAAATAACCCTTTAACAAGTGATATAATAATGTATCTTTACTGCTTAGCTAAAACATGAAAAATTCAGCATTTAAAGCATGCCATAAGGTAGGGCTGGGCAATATGGCCAAAAAATCATATCTCTGTATTTTTGGGATGAATAGCAAGGTATGGTATAACCTCAGTATTTTCTACATTTTTCTACTTGAAAAATATGTATTTAATTTAAAAAATGTTATTTCACATCCTGCCCAATATTGTCCTACAAACAATGTTCATATTGAAGGCTATAAAAACAAACAGTGAATATAACAGTGTATTTATTATGTGAAAAAAATGGATCAAACTCATGACATTCTAACATTACAATCTAAAAACAAAATTATGCTTTTTAAAGCAGAAGTTAAATTCACTAAACTAAAAATAAATAAACTAATTAAAGACTAATTATTAGGCTATTTTACTGCTATCATAAAAATACACTTACTTGTAGGTTTAAAATTCTACATATGACACATTTATGTTCATCACCAACAACAAATATTTGAGCAAAATGTATATTTTAGTCAGAACTATTGTGCTCTGTCTGTTTAGCGCTCATTCACGGCTTCGCTTTCTAACATTTACAGATAGAGAATATGTGTGTGAAATGTAGGTTATGCACTGAGGAAATTATTGGATGTCACTTCAGCTTAAAGATTAATAATAGAGGTATGTTTGTTCCCACCAATCGCTGCACAAGTTAAGGGTAAGCATGATGATGAAAGCACGTAAACCTGCAGTTTGAAAAAAATTTCTTTGTATGGAAGTCTATGAGAACAGTCTGGGTGATTCTCGGCCAGAGTGAAATCCCCCAAAAAGAGGCGGTACTCCACAGAACGTGACTTGACACTGATTGGACTATACACTGCATTCCAAATTATTATGCAAGTGACATATCAGTAAGATTTCAGTACAATAAACATTCAGATTTTAGTTTTTCTAAGAAAATGTTTGTTTGTTTATTCATGTCTTTTTAGATAACTGGTATCAATCTCAGACAAAATTATTTGCCAGATCTATGGAAACCCTACTTAGAGGTTGTTCCACATTATTAAGCAAGTCACAGTTCTCATGCAATATGGGAGGAAGAAAGATCTTTCTGAAGATGAAAAGCATGAAATGGTGCAATGTTGTGCAAAAGGCATGAAAACAACTAATATTGTGTGAAACTGAATGGAGATTATCGAATTATCATAAGATTTGTGAGTGATTTAGAGCACAGCAGAACTCGGTCAGATAAAGGCTTATTAATGAAAGTTCCTGTCAAAAACATTAATTGTATTAAAAGGGCAGCTATAAAAAAGCCAGTGTTGAGCAGCAAACAGGTATTTGAAGCTGCTGGTGTCTCTGGAGTCTCAAGAAGCTCTCCATGCAGGCTGGCAGTTGTGCGTAAAGATGCATTTTAGTCACCATTAACCAAACCTCACAAAGAGAATCATTTACAATGGGTTTAGAAATACATTTTTAAACAGTTTTATTGCTGTGGTGTTTTTTGCAGCATCGGATAGTGCATAGTGCATTGTACAATAGTGCGTTGTACTATGCACTATCTTCCTTTTTATACCATAGCTGAAAATGGCCAGTTATGAACTCCACATATCTTGCAAAAGTCATTTAAATACCCTCCATCTCACTTCCCAATATTCCAGCCCAAATCATCACCCGCCAGCTCCTTGCTGACGTCGCAGTCTTGTTGGAACGTGGTGGCCATTCACCAACCATCCAGAAATCCATCCATTTAGACCATCCATTATTTAAATTATTTAAAAATGAGTCTTCATGTATTTCTACACACACTGTAAATGATTCTCTTTGTGAGGTTTGGTTTGGAGTGGCTGAAATGCATCTTTACGCACAAAAAGCATGGAGAGCTTCTTGAGACTCCAGAGACACCAGCAGCTTCAAATACCTGTTTGCTGCTCAACACTGGCTTTTTTATAGCTGCCCTTTTAAAACAATTAATGTTTTTGACAGGAACTTTCATTAAGAAGCCTTTATCTGACCGAGTTCTGCTGTGCTCTAAATCACTCACAAATCTTATGATAATTCAATCATCTCCATTCAGTTTCACACAATATTAGTTGTTTTCATGCCTTTTGCACATCATTGCACCATTTCATGCTTTTCATCTTCAGAAAGATCTTTCTTCCTCCCATATTGCATGAGAACTGTGACTTGCTTAATAATGTGGAACAACCTCTAAGTAGGGTTTCCATAGATCTGGCAAATTATTTTGTCTGAGATTGACACCAGTTATCTAAAAAGACATGGATGGATAAATAAACAAACATTTTCTTAGAAAAACTAAAATCTGAATGTTTATTGTACTGAAATCTTACTGATATGTCACTTGCATAATAATTTGGAATGCAGTGTATATCCAGAGGCAGTTTCTCATCAAACACAGTCTTCATTTGCATAAGTTCATCAGATCATTTCATCATGGATCAGTTGTTTCTGAGTTCGACTGATGGGTTAAGACTTCAGGATGCACTTAGTGTTTAAGTACATGAAACACACTCTCTCACACACACACTCTCTTACGCACACTTACTCACACACTCTCACACACACACATGTTCGTTTTTGTGAATTGTGGGGACATTCCATAGGCGTAATGGTTTTTATACTGTACAAACTGTATTTTCTCTCCCCCTACACTACCCCTACCCCTAAACCTAACCATCACAGGAAACTGTGCACACTTTTACTTTCTCACAAAAACTCATTCTGTATGATTTATAAGCCTTTTGAAAAGTGGGGACATGGGTAATGTCCTCATAAGTCACCTCTTTTTGTAATACAAAAAGGGCAGTCGTGGCCTAATGGATAGAGTCTCGGACTTGTAACCCAAAGGTCATGGGTTCGAGTCTCAGGTCCGGCAGGGATTGTCGGTGAGGGGAGTGAATGTCCAGCGCTCTCCCCACCCTCAATACCACGACTGAGGTGAGACCCTTGAGCAAGGCACCGTACCCCCAACTGCTCCCCGGGCGCCGCAGCAATGGCTGCCCACTGCTCCGGGTGTGTGTTCACGGTGTGTGTGTGCACTTGGATGGGTTAAATGCAGAGCACAAATTCCGAGTATGGGTCACCATACTTGGCCACATGTCACTTCACTAATACCTATGTCATACCCATGTCATTATACACATTTGTGTCCTCATAAATCATGAAAACAAGCACACTCACTCACACTTATACACACTCTCACATACACACACACTCACTCACACTCATATACACACTCTCACTCACACACATGTGTTGTTTGTAGAGCAGTATGTGGACGGATCGATGTTGAGCGCATGTCCAACAGGTTTGTCAGATGATGTCAGATGATAAATCTACAAACAGAGTCACATCTGCAACACTGTCATTCCTGCTCTTGTTGTTTCAAGGGCAGAAATCTGATCTAGACTGTTGAACAGAAAACAGTGTAAATCATCCCGTGTTTCTTGCACACGCACCGAAGGCTCTCTCTATAATGCTGGAACAACACGTGTTCGTCTCAGCCGATTCAAGCGCTTTGGCTGGCGATGGCTTTCTGCAGAAGCTCAAATCACATTTTTAACCAATTCTAACGTGAATTTAACAGTGTTCTTCCTTCACTCTGTCCTGTCGTGAAATAATGTCATTTATGTGTGAATATTTAATGAGAGAGAATTCACCGCGGTGTCCATCAAAAGCACTCTCTGACCATGAAAAGAAAATCAAATTTAATCCTATCAACGGAAGATGATAAGACTTTGAACACTCTGTCAAGAACCAAAGACGTTGGGTTAATTTGACGCGAGCGTCGACCCCTCAGATGAAGTCGATCAACTCAATCACTCGCGCTTTAGCCAAAGCTTGACCGCTGGTTATGATGTTGAGGAGTTTTGATGATGCGTTTTATTTTGAGCGAGCAGAAGGAGAAGCTTCCTGTTCCAGATGTGGAAGAAAGCGAGTCTCATCTGTTTCACATCAGAGCTGAAGATTCACAGTGAAGTTTGTTCATTAATGTGAAGGTTTGTGTGGCTCATTGTGTCGCAGGACGGTAGTTATGCCGATCGCTAACGAGTTTGCTCCAGATGTGGTGCTGGTGTCGGCAGGGTTTGATGCTGTGGAGGGACATCCGCCGCCACTGGGAGGTTATAAACTCACCTCCAAATGTGAGCGCCGCCTCTTTCATTACTATGACCAAGAAACCTGAACTCAACTTGTCCAGGTATATTCATCATTTGGGTCATTTCAGAAAAGCCAACATCGTTTTGAATTGTGACAGGTTTAGGTTACCTGACCAAGCAGCTGATGGGATTGGCCGGAGGTCGCGTGGTCCTGGCGCTGGAGGGAGGTCACGACCTCAGGGCCATATGTGACGCCTCAGAGGCCTGCATCTCAGCGCTACTGGGAATAGAGGTAGTACTGATTGCCCATCCTTTGCTTGGTAATTTTTCATTTGCATGAGGTAGTTTCTTGTTACAGGCAGATTTGTGGTTTTGATCACATGTTTGTTTTTGTGTGTTGAACAGCTAGAGCCATTTCCAGCAGACGTCCTGAAGCAGAGACCCAATGAGAACGCGGTCAGATCCATAGAGAAAGTCCTAGAAAGTCACAGTGAGTCTCTCAAATCTTCATTTCTTTTTACAAAGAATCATTAACTTCTGTCAAATGTCTGATCCCTGAATGTTCGAGGTTCAATACATCTTCATCTCTGTGTCAAATATCATGTGCACATTAATGTACTTACAGTAGAAGTCTACAGGGCAAGATAAACGTTAAAATACAGTTTGTCAGAAGACTGTTAACATTACAGACTAGTGTGATAGAAGCACCTACTGACGTCTTGACTGTGCAAATCAATCAATCAATCACATTTTATATACTATAGAGACACCTTTATCCAGAGCAAGATGTACATGTTTTCAAACTCCGGGAATCGAACCCATGCTGTACAGTTTGATCTACAGGAAGGAGCAAAGTTATAACTCAATTTCTTAACCTGGTAACCTTTGCACGATTTGCCACAAGAAAGACTGTTTATGTTGGGAAAAACACAGGATCGATGATAGTTACTGTGTCATTGTGTTCAAACAGCTCAGATGAGAGTGACATTTATGCTAAGGATTACATACAAGCGCTTTGACAAAAATTATGAACTGCTTGTAACGCCGCCAGAACATTCCTCACTCCATAGACTTTGATTGGAAGCCACTGTGGCTAGTGGTTTTCCAAAGTTACTAGCCAACTCAGCATTTTCACTGCCCACAATTTTGACATTGATGCCATGGAGAAAAACTGCTATATAGATATTTTTAATATTATCTCATAATTTGGCAGCATGTATATTCAAGTGTGGGTATCTGCAGGTTGGAGTAATGGGAGTGCCGAAAGGTAGGGGCGTAGAGAAAGGTCTTTATCATTGGTCGTGAAAGCTGTCTGTCAGGGTGTGGGGTGGGGTTAGGGTTTCACATTTCGGCACGTCCATTACTCCAACCTGCAGATATCCCTGTCTCGGTATTTTAGGTTACTGTCACTTTAAGACCTGATGCACGGATCCGTTATACTGTTACACAATATCAACTGTTTAGTATTCATGTAAACACCTAACTGTTTACTTGAACACTCACAGAGACCGGTACTTTGACATTATTTCATGTGTATTTGACTGTTTAAGCAGCGAAAAAAAGAACCCCGTTTAATACTGAGAGGCGGCTTTATGTGTGCTCTTTGTGTGTGAGCACAAAATCTGCAGGAATGAGTAAAATTATGCGCAATCCCACACCGAAACTTAAGACCCGTAACAACAATATTCATCCAGAGCAAATGAAACGAGAGTGAGTTTGATATGTATCGAAAAAAGTGGCTAGTAGGAGTGACTGTGTTACTCACCACTGCTGAAATACACACGCGTTTGATTGGTGTTAATGTCAAGCCCTGGCTGGAAGAATTGGACTATAGGTGATTCTTGCTTCTTTTTACAAACTGTTGAAAGTATTTTAACCACACATGCTGTCAGTAGAGCTGAACTGACATTGGATCCTGTACGGTTGATCTGTTTGTGTGTTTGTGTAGGTAAGTACTGGAGGTCCGTCCAGCAGTCCGTGTCCGGCATCGGCCTGTCTCTGCTGGAAGCTCAGAGGGGCGATTCTGAAGAGAATGAGACAGTGACAGCAATGGCTTCTTTATCTGTGGCGGTCATGGAGAAAAGGTACAAGTGTTTCGCCTCCTTTCATGCTCCATCTTATCTTGCCTTTCATCCTCTCACACCATCTGCGTTGCGTTTCTTCTCAGAACGGAGGATGAACCCATGGAAGAGGAGCCGCCGATGTAGGGGACGTGAGTTTTACCAAACCTCCGAGCTCTTCTGGGTCTCGTGTGACGGAGGCTCTCGCTGAGGCCGGCGTCGAGCAGCAGGAGAGCAGAGAGAGTCGTCAGGGCGCAAAGGCTAACTCATCATGTTAGCGCTGTAGCCCGCTAGCACTGTGGCCCCAATGCTACGCGTTCAAGCTGAAGTCACTTGAGATGTTTGTTTTTGGAGATTTCTGTCTTATTGGCCCAATATGTCGCAGATGTCGAGGGCCGTTTAAATCAGCCAGCAGATCATTCTGACAGAAGGATGGATGGAAAACAAGGATCCAAGGAACCCACCACAGGGTCTGGAACACGCTGTTTGTTTAGCACTAAACGAGACGAATGTCACCACCACAAGCACTACAGTGATTCCCCACACGGTGGCGCCGTGACTCGTCTGTGCCACTTTACTGAAGCTTCTGTGAGAGGGAGTGCCTTTGTTGAGATCGTGTGGAACTACGAATGAATTCTGAGGAACGTTGCCTTAAGTCAGTAATGTCATGAACACATTATCCACAATTCCAGTGGGTTGATGTTTGGAGGAGAGAACACCTTTTTCAGCATGTTTACTTGGACAGCGGTGTTCACGCTTCAGTCCTAAACACTTTTTCTAGCAATGACTCTTTGTTTGTTGTCCGATGAGCTGTACAAACGCTGCTGTAAGTGACGCCTCAGAACTTCCTGTTTCTAGTGATGCTTTAACGCCAGTGGCTCAACGTCAGGCAATAGAGCTGCGTATAAAGCAGCTGAAGACAGGCGATGGTTGTTCAGAGTGGTTTATTGACCTGCATGTGCATTACAGGAAAAAGCTACAAAACAACTGGAATGAAATGGAGAACAGAATTTCTGACCAAAGCATGAGTTTGCATCTTGTCTTGCACCTTTTTCTACACAGTCTTGAAAAGTGAGGTGTTCGACACATTACAAGACCACAGTATGTTAAATGGTTTTGCCTCTGTGCTCAAACTCATTCCACTGGATTTACATGGGGAAAAAACATCCAGACTAGAGACTATCATGTACCAAATCAGCTTGTGTTCGTAACCTCTTCAGCTCTCCAAACAAACCGTTGCAACTTTGATAATGTTGGAATCCCCCAAGCATGCGGTGGGATTGGTACCTACAAGATCAATACAATATGCATGTGAAATGTTCATTTTATTTGCCTTCCGGAGCGTCGCCCTCAAACGAACCTTGAGCCGTGTCTCTCACAACAGTTTCACCTCCAAAAGAATCGAGTTGGTTCGTCTTACTTGGCAACTTGTCAACTGTTAAAACGCTCAGTTTTTTTTAGTTCAGTTACTGGTTATTTTTTAGGTTTTAGCAATTAATTCCATTCCTGTCATTCCTGCTTTGTAGTTTTTTTTCTTTATTCAGAATATTTGTATTTTCACTTGATTGATGCTTGTTATTGTTTGTGCTGGTGGATTTTAGTTCCATGCATTACTTTTGGTACCACGTACTTTGAGCTACATGAACACTTTTTAACCGGTTCATGGGTTTTCATGCATTATCACAAAGACTGATTGTGTACACTATGTTCTGTTCATAGTAGATTTGTATATGAAAGGAAATCTAAATATATGAATATGAAGAACTGACATTCACCTGTGTTTGTGTGCATGGATGTAATATTTTGTAAGCAGCACATGTTGGTCTCAAATATACAAAACCTTGTTTTTTAGGATGGTTTAAGAATTTATAACAGTCAGCTCTGTCAGTGGAACTAACCTGGCAAACGCACTTGGTTGATGGTCAGTGATTCATTCATTGTTTTTTTTTGTTTTTTTTTAGATGAGACAGTATGTCTATGACAGTAATTGAAATAATAAAAAAAAAAAGCATTAATTCAAAGAATTTTGATTGTTTCTTTTGTCAGACAGTACCACAAACAAAGGATCTGTAATACATATGGTTTGTTTGTGTTTACCGTACATGATAAAACTCCTTCTACTTTGTTAGTTTTGAATGACATTGAAGATGAATAAATATAGTTCATGACCTGCAACAATACACACATTCAGTGCGTGATGAATTTCTATATAATTACATTATATAGAAAATGTCGAGAGTTTATATTGGCAACCTTTTGTAATCAGACATCTAATTCAGGTTTAAACTACTGGACTGTGAATGCAGGTCTTCACAATTACACATCAGTTCTGTGAATGTCATATGAAATATAGTGATTAATGATGAGCTGTGCAATAGGACTCCTCTGGAGGAACGTACCTCCGTCACATCAGTGATCACGTGAAATCATCAGACACCAAAGAAACGAAAGCCCTTCAAACAGAACGCTGCATCTCTCCTGACACATTCAGTGATGCCTCCACATATAGCCAAGGATTTTAGATGCCCATTTATATTATTACTACAATATATCAGACAAGATGACATATCATGACAGAATCTAAACACACTGACACGATGGGGATGAAGTTATTGCTTTAAGAATGGAGGAAGACAAATAGGAAGAATATTGTGGCTGTGAAAACTTATAAATGACTTTCATCCAGAGTAACAGACAGACAGACAGACTGATTGACTGCTTGATTAATTGATTCTAGACAGACAGCAGATTCTCTTGAATGGTCACTGTAAGAGTTGTGTAAGGTTAGTCATAAATCACTGTCATAATCACATATCCATCACATTGACAATGACAGGCTTGATATTTTATCAAACATTTTCTCTTTTCTAGGGTTTACATGGAGTCAAACAATAAAAGAACAACTATAAACATCTCAATAAAGAGAGTGTCCACATTATTTTCACATTGTAATAAGCTCTTTTTAAACAGCACTAAATGTTGAAGAATTGATGAATTCTGATGTTTAAACCTGCAGGAAAAACTCTGCTGCCCTCATCTGGATCCAATATAAAATCGCACACTGATGTCAGAGCAACATGGAGAGACTTCAGGCCTGTATTGGAGGACATTGTAAGTATCTGAACCATCTGAAAATAAAGTCCTTGAAATCAATGTAAATAAAAGACATGGAGAAACTCTCAGATACAATGATTTTCTATACAGAAATGACAAAATCTTGTAGCTTGAAATTGTGACATCTGTGATTTGCAATGATTGCCAGATTGTTTACAATTTGTGCATTTGGATTTGGATAATAGAATATGCATATTTTAAACTTACAGCCCATATGCTACGTGTGTTGACGGCTGATCGCTTGATATACAGACAGCTGCATTAGATGAATATAATGGATCCTCAAAAAAGTGAAAATGAAGCGAATGACACACACACACACACACACATACACGAGCACTAATGCAGCTCCTAGCAACAGCGCATGCTTCTTTCAGTCACAGAATGTGTTAGAGTGAGACTTCATCAGTCAAATATAAAGCGCTGCTGCACAGATAATGTTGCACTTTTTATAGCTCAGCATTCTTCACTAAAGCATTTACAGATATTTAGCAGTTTAGATATTTTGATAAGAAATCAATAAAACACATCTTAGACATGCAGTTATTATGAACCAAACAGTTACTGAACAGATGCTTGTTAGAAAGCGAACAGAAGGAAGTGACAGCAGGATAATGCCATACATTCACACACTTTAGTAAAGCTTTATTAGAGGGTTTCTTCAAGGTCGTAGTTACTGGAGTTGAATATCTGTGATAAAAAGGGTTTTCAGGCAGTAATAAAACACAACGATAGAAAGAATCCTCTCTCACACACACCAGCACATATTCAGTCTTCAGTCTAGGGTTAGGGTTAAGGTTAGGTTTTCAGAGGAGAAGAAATGCCACAAATGAGCATATAACAATGACTGAACCAAACCCTAACCCTACCTCTGAAAGAAAACTGTTGAGCCGATACACATTCACTTTCTACTGTATATTCATAATATATTTAATTTTATTTCATATCTGTCATACATTTTTTCTGGTTGTTGCATCAAATAGACCACAATATCCCAGTTAAACCACTCGACGATGACTCATAATCTTCCTCAGAACTCACTATCAGCTGAAGTTTCCAAAAAGGTCAAGAAAGAGCCGAACCCTTTCAACAGCCTCAGATGCTTCCAGCTCATCGCTGAGATTAAACAAATGATGAACAATCAGTCAAATTACTCTCTCCAGATCAGCTCAACTGAGAATGTTTTTCCATCCAATTAGTCTAAACAAACAATCCAGATGTGTGTCAGAGCGCGTTACAACTGAACCTCAGCGCTGAGCACCGGGTCGAGCTCCCAAACACGCAATTAACCACCCACACTCATTTTACACCGCTAATTAATGACAGACACTAGCACTCACACACATCTATCTAAATGAAGACACAACTAAACATTAACTTATTTAGAATTGTAAAATATTTTATTGATGAATAATTTTTCTGAAAGAAGGCGTTCACTAACGTCACCAAAAGAAGGTTTTGTCAGATTCAACTGAAGATACATTACAAACTACCAAACTAGAGCTAACACACACACACACACACACACACACACACACTGGACCTGGTTCTGGATGGGTTAGTAAAGAACTCTTCAAGCTCTCTCTACTTAAGCGCTCCATTTGTTGCCATGGCAACGGCACCATTCCTGGCAAAAGTTCTGCCTCAAACCGCTCTCAACCTCCATTTGTTTAACATATGAAACAAAAAACACAGCAATCCCCCAAGGTGCCAAGTGCTGACCCTTCATTAGGGTCATTCTACTGCCAGTAAAAATAAACAAATCAATTTAGCAGGGGATGTCAGTGCATATCTGAGGGTTTATTGATTCATATCTCTGTTTAAGCCTGAGGGCACATCGAGAGAACGAGAGAGAGAGAGAGATGAAGATTTGAAAAAGAAATTCTTGTTTTAAAAATTATTGAAATAAGGGATGAGTCGAAACATTCTAATGTTCCCTCTAAAGGCCCGATAAACTCACGGCAAAGTCCTTTTTCGTTCTTCGCTTTGGGGTGAAAATAAGTTTGACATACATGTGCAGCGATATACTGCTAATGAACATCCAGACGCCATCCACACTGATGAGAGTGACAGTTAGATGAATATGTTAATATATGCTGTGCTCTCTCCTCTCAATAACACAATAAACACACAACAAAATTGACAGCACTGAGAAAACGCTAGCTACGCATGTAACTGTGGTTCTGTGAATTCCGGATGACTGCCAGGGGCAGTGTAAACAGAACCACAGTTACATGCGTAACTAGTGTTCTGTTTCATTCCAACTGACCACCAGAGGCAGTGTAAACACTATGGATGACATACACCAACATAGTCATGAGGAATGCCACAAACCTGATGAAAATGAAGGCCGCTCCTGAAGAACCGCAGAACTAACAGCATGATGAGCAGCAACCTTGACTTAAAACCGTTGATAAAACCGGGCAAACATGCATGGAGAAGCCCAAGTAGTGGCAGTCAGATATCCGCCAAGGAAACTCCTCTAAAAACAGCCCATGAAGATGAGATGGCCCTAGTGGAATGACAGGTTAGTCTTGAGGGCAGTGGTCTCCCTGCTGCCTTGTAAGCCAGTGTAATCCCCTCCACTATCAGGTTTGACAATCTCTGCTTCGACACTGGAGCACCTTTCTTCACACCACCATAGCAGCGAAATAACTGGTCTGACTGTCTATTGAGCAGTAGAGTTCACATAACACTTCAAGGCATGAACAGGACACAAAAGTTGGGCACTTGAGTCAGACCCTGAAGAAGTCTGAAAAGAGGCCAGTTCAATGTGCTTGTTTATGAACTGAGGAAGGAGGACTTTCAGAAGAAAAGAAGGATTCGGTCGTAGGACCACCCCGGAGTCATCCGGTATCCAATGCAAGCACAATTCACTAACAGACAGCGTGTGCAACTCACTGATTCATTTTGCAGAAGCAATAGCCAACAAAGGAGTCTTCAAAGACATCCATTTAATGTCAATGCTTTACAAGCATTGCAATGCTTTACAAACTGGGATAAGCAAAGGAATGCAAGCACGAGTGGCAAGTCACACAGGAAAGTGAGGATTGCAGTCCTTCCTGAGGGGAAGCTTCCATGGATTGCCTGTCAGAAGTCTCAGCAACAAAGGAAACCATGGTCTGGCTGGCCAACGTGGTGTCTCGAGTAGCACTCTGTGCTTGCACAGGGAGATCCTGTGTAACATCTCCTATAACAGAGGGACAGGTGGGAACCCATATAGTAGGGTTTGGCCATTCGTGAGACAGTGCATCCTGACCCAAGGGACTGGACACTTCTGTCCTTGCGAACCATAAGAGACGATGATTGGTAATCTCTGAAGCAAAAAGATCCACCTCTGCTCTTCCAAATCATAGCCAGATCTCCTGCACTACATCTGGATGAAGCCTCCATTCTCCTGGATGTACTTGATCCCTGGAAAGAGCATCTGCCGTCTGGTTGCATGCTCCTGGAGTATGAGCTGCCCTCAATGAAGTGAGTCACGGCTGACACCATGTCAGGATCTCATGAGTAAGCTGTAGAGACCTGCAGGATTTGTGCTGCCCTGGTGGTTCAGACGGAACACTCTTGAGGTATTGTCGGACCGAACGAGAAAATGGCATGACTGACATGAAATACTTTAGAGCCAAGAACATTGCACGTAGTTCCAGCAGGTTGAAATGTTCTGTGGCCTGGCTTGGCGTCCAGCGCCCACAAATACCCCTCCAATTCCATGTTGGCCCCCCATCAGTCGATGACGATGTCTGCTGGGATCTAGCCACAAACTGTTGTTCCATAACTGGAGTTGTCTGAGGTGGAGTAAACCCAGGGGAATTGGAGGGGCATTTGTCTATTAGTCGTAGGACCACCTGCAAAGAAACATCCGGGCGAAAGTGAGCCAAAAGTTGCAGAATGTTCGTCACATGTTCCTGAGACAGGAAGGCAGACATTAGGCGGGAGTTCAAGGTCAATTCCTATGAACGCAGTGGTCTGTGTTGTAATCAGTCAGCTCTTTTTCCCATTCACAGAAAAACAACTTCTGCATGTCTCAAAAGTAGTCTGGAGTCTTGCACAGCCTGCCTTTTCGTGGGGGCACAAAGAAGCCGGTCGTCCAAATAAGCACTTGGATGAGTGCATGCCTCTCATCCAAAGAGGAGACAGAGCTGCACTCACACACCTTGTGAAGATGTGAGGAGCAAGGGAAAGACTGAAAGTTAGAACTTTGAACTGGTAGGCTTGATTCAGGAACGCAGAACGCAGAAACTTTTTCTGTGAGGAACAGCCACTGGGACGTGAAAGTATGCTTCTTTCAGGTCGACAATTATGAACCAGAACGTCGGCTGTGACCAGTGGTCTGCTGTGTTGGTGCTTCAGTACTCCAGCTGTTCTATAGAAAAACGATCGGTCACCGGCCTGAGGCTTTATGTGAGCGACTTTTAGTGGTCGAGGGTGGATGCTGACGGGGTCCCCCTGGCAACTGTCGATGAGGTGGCCGAAAAACTCTAGCATCCTCAGTAACACAAGGCCTTTGAAGGGGCTGTAACTGAGGTGTAGCTTGCTGGCGGAAATGTTGCTCCAATATGGCATAGTGATGTCGGGTCTGAACTGATGGCATCCTAAAGGTAGGGTTGTGCTGAACCTGCGTCAGCTGACGCATGGCCTCAGACAGCTTTACCCTCTTTTCCAACATTTCCGGAACATTAGGACCAAAAAGATGCCCAGGAACAAATGGAAGATCTCTCAAGGTTTTCTTGCAGTCCTCAAGTAGCTGTGCTTGGACAAGCCACACTTGGCGGTGGGCTGCCAGAAGCGTGGCTGTAACGCCTGTTTCATACTGCAAGCGTAAGTGGCGCGTGAGCAGCGCATTTTTTTTTCGGCGTGCATGTTAACCAACGGATGCATTCACACAGGCAGCAGGAGCAGCGCGTAAGCGTCAAGCAGGAGTGTCGCGTAAGCAGCAGTGAAGCGGGGGGTTTCGGCGCCGAGTCTATTTTTGCTGCGCTACTGACACTCAATTAAAGTGAAAGCACACATTTGATGGACAAAATAAATATAATTTTATATTTATTATACACAAAGTGTTCAAAATGCACAGAATAAGCATGTCTAATGTGTTTAAACAAGAATTTCAGTATGATTATTTACCCATTTAAACTTGTTTTTAATTACTCAGTTTGGGTTAAAGTATGGTGTATTATAAAAATCTAAAGTAAACTAGCCAGAAAATATGATATATAAACATTATTTTAGTTATTACACAGAGATGTATAGGCTGCAGCATACCCAAATCAAACCCGAGTTTGCTGTCTTGTAAACATGTGCACGCGGCAGATGATGTAAAACACAAAGCTTACCTCATTCGTGTGCAGCAATGGATGTGTTACATCCACGTCTGTCCCGAACTCCATTTCCCAGTATCCTCCTGTTCCGCGCACCTGTCTTCACTCCCATCATCAGTCTTCCCGCAATCTCCCCGGATTCCCTGCACCTGTTGTTCCTCGTCAGCACTCCCTTTAAGTTGGACACTTTCCCTGCACTCCTTGTCTGTTCTCTTATTTGTTTAAACGTGTATGTTGATGTCGCACTCCTGGATTGTTAATAAATCCCATTGAATTGTGGATCTCCTTGTTCGCCTCATCCCTTCAGCATACAACCGTAACAGGATGACGCGAGGCTTTTATTTATTTATTACGTTTATATGAGAATGTTGTACACCTCCCCATATTTATAAACTTTCAAGACTCTCAAGTTTATAAATGACCAACTTATAAAAACAAATTTATAGCTGTATTTGTAAATAAATGCTCACTTTATATGCAGCTTCGAGCCGCTGCTGTGACACTGTACAAACGCTTCCAGTGTGAATACTCGCGCATCTCTGCAGCTGCAGTGACAATGTAGTTGCGCTCACGCTTGCAGTGTGAAACAGACGTAAGACTACCCGGCTTGTGAGTCACAGGGCCCATTGACCCATTGCCAAAAGAGCAGTTTGCAGAAACTTTGAAATAGAGGGTTCAACATTTTCTGGTTCCAGCGTACTGGTGGCAGCAAGAAGTAACTGACAGATTGTGTTTTCCGCATGAGTAATGTAACCACATTGAGCACTGGGACATTGCATATTCCCTCGTAGAGCCTCATCAGGAGACACCACCAAAGCTGCAACAGGCTGCTCTATTTCTGGAACACGACTCACCCGATGGAATCTGCTTCAGCCATAGATGCTAGCATCCAAGCAATCTTTGAGCGCCACTTACGTGGACCAGAACCAGAACCAGTGAGGCATGGTGGCATGGCAAAAGAAGCCGCAGATGTGGCCTGTCTGAAAAAAACATTTGTTTGGGCAGATTGGACCGTCAAGTCCTAGACAAGCAATTGCCATTCGAAGTACAGCCAAAGTATCATCGGAGGAGGACTAGACTTGTCCAGATGAATGAACTGACCCCCCCCCCTAGACCCCTCCGCTGCTGGATAACTAGTGAAAACATCCTGAGGTGATGGTTGTGCAGCAACATCTACAGCATCCCCATGATCACGAAAAAAGAATCTGAAGCACTCGTATAAACACATCCATATCAGAATGATGTGAAAAACAAGGGGAATCAAGAGACTCTTCCCCAGCTCCCTGATTCTCATTCTCATCCTCCTGTGTCATCTTCACAGGTGTAGCAGATGTGACAGGCTGAAGCAAGTGAAGCAGGCGTTTCAGCTCCGCCATCTCTGAAGAAAGCACAGAAACCATCTTAGAAAGTTAATTTTCCTCAACACGCGAATGTTCATCACTTTGTGATGTGGGCCTCTGAAATGGGAGGGGAGCACCGGCTGCCGCAGACGCCTTGCGCTTCCGAGTGCGCAAAGGGGCTACATCCAACTGCCCGGGTTTCAACGTTGAATTAAGGTCTAACTCAGCAAGACAGAGCCGTTGTTCTGACATAGGTAAAAGTCTGCAGAGCAAACAAGGGTCCGTGAGAGCCTCTCTCAGATGTTGAACTGTTTGGGTATTATAGCACAGCTTACAAGTCAGTGGAAAACCAGTGGCAATCAAGCTGTGAGCCAAAGTTTCTTGCTAATAACACCCTCGGATAACACCGTAAGGTTTAAATTTAAGCGGGATGATAGTAAGGAAACAACAAAGACAGGCAGGAATTTTTTTTTTTTTAATTATATGATTCCCTCGGATGAACCAACAGGTAATGCCAAGTATGTCATGAAAAAAGAAAATATATCTAAAATGGCCGATGGATTGAACCGAGGGGCACAGAGTATAACATAAATTTGAGGAAAAACATTCAGAACAGTTGAAAGAGATTGTTAACTTATTGTCGCAGAAAAACACCAGCCACCGGATTGCACCACGAGGCACAGAATGTTACCGACAAAGCAATAGAAAATCAAATAGAAAATCAAAACACACCAAAATACTGCTAAAATACTCAGAATCCGTTGAAGTGGCGTAGATGCACACTGACACAGCTTGTAAGGACGATATCTTGCTGCTCTTGTAAGCTGCACTTAACAGTGCAAATATATTACTCAACTAAAAACAACCTATTTCAACCAAGCAAACCAAATTTTGTTGGTATATTCTCTCTACCTATCTAGCTGGCACTGCGATAATCCATAGTGTTTACACTGCCTCTAGCGATCAGTAGGAATGAATTAGAACAGCAGTTCAGAAAGTAAAGTCCCCTTTATTTATATAACGCTTTTTACAGTGCAGATTAACAGGAAAATAATTTTGGCTGCACAGCAGCTCTAGAAGAAAAAGGTGTCACTGTCCAGCTTAAGTAAATTCAGTATTGAATCATTCCTTTGTAAAAATCAATAGTTATTAATTTAGTTCATTTATCTATACAGCAGCTCTGGAATAAACAGTGATGTCATCATCCAGCTCAGTTCAATTCGCATCCAATGGTGTCAATGCAAGCAGATCAAAAACATTGCTGAATATCAAGTGTCCCCAACTAAGCAAGCCAAAGGCAAAGGTGACAGTGACAAGGAATGTAAGAAAATGGAGGAAAATGGAGAAAAAAACAGAAAAGAAACCAGGCTCAGTCGGGGGGCAGTTCACTCTGTACATGCTACCCTTGGGAGATATCATTAGGAAGCATGGTGTTAGTTTTCATTGTTACGCTGATGATACTCAGCTCTATATCTCTTCGCGCCCTGACGAAACTTACCAATTTGCTAAATTAACAGAATGTATAGCTGATATAAAAAACTGGATGACCAGTAATTTCCTACTACTAAATTCAGAAAAAACAGAGATTCTAATTTTTGGACCGAAAACTTCTTTACGCAATAACCTGGAATACTGTCTAACACTTGATGGCTGCTCTGTTAAGTCTTCGTCGTCAGCTAGGAACCTGGGTGTGCTCTTTGATACCAATCTTTCATTTGAAGGCCATGTTACTAGCATCTGTAAAACCGCATTCTTCCATCTTAAAAATATATCTAAACTACGACATATGCTCTCAATGAAAAATGCAGAACAGTTAGTTCATGCGTTCATGACCTCAAGGCTAGATTACTGTAACGCTCTACTGGGTGGTTGTTCCTCCCGCTTGATAAATAAACTACAGCTCGTACAAAATGCAGCAGCTAGAGTTCTTACTAGAACTAGGAAGTATGACCATATTAGCCCAGTTCTGTCATCACTGCATTGGCTTCCTGTTAAACATCGTATAGATTTTAAAATCTTGCTAATTACTTACAAAGCACTAAATGGTTTAGCTCCCCAGTACCTAAGCGAGCTCTTAATGCATTATAGTCCTTCACGTTTATTGCGATCTCAGAATTCAGGCCAGCTGATAATACCTAGAATATCAAAATCAACCGCAGGCGGTAGATCCTTCTCCTATTTGGCACCTAAACTCTGGAACAATCTTCCTAGCATTGTTCGGGATGCAGACACACTCTGTCAGTTTAAATCTAGACTAAAAACGTATCTCTTTAACCTGGCATACACATAACACATTATCAATTTATATTTTCAAATCCGTTAAAGGATTATTAGGCTGCATAAAATAGGTCAGCCGGAACCGGGAACACTTTCTATAACACCAGATGTACTCGTTACATCAGAAAAAGAATGGCATCTACGCTAATATTAGTCTTTCTGTTTATCCCGAGGTTTACCGTAGTCAACCGGATCCGGGCCGTATCCAGCTGAGACCAAGGACCGGAGCCATGACACGACCACAACGCAGCCCTGAAGTATCAGCAGAGATCGAGTCGACTAGATCATCCATTGTGAAGGCCTCATCGACACGACAGCCAGTAGCACAGTTCCTCAACAAACCGTCCATACCGGCGTGATGAATACGATCCTCAACTGGACATGACCACAACGCAGCCCTGAAGTATCAGCAGAGATCGAGTCAACTAGATCATCCATTGTGAAGGCCTCATCGACACGACAGCCAGTAGCACAGTTCCTCAACAAACCGTCCATACCGGCGTGATGAATACGATCCTCAACTGGACATGACCACAACGCAGCCCTGAAGTATCAGCAGAGATCGAGTCAACTAGATCATCCATCGTGAAGGCCTCATCGACACGACAGCCAGTAGCACAGTTCCTCAACAAACCGTCCATACCGGCGTGATGAATACGATCCTCAACTGGATGGAACTGAAATAAACACTTTGATTGGTGCGATCCTATCAGACTTATGATAGCAACCTGATTCGTAACAAAGCACTGTTCGCCAGAGGAGAACTGGCCCCCCGACTAAGCCTGGTTTCTCCCAAGGTTTTTTTTTCTCCATTTTAACACCTATTTGCCACTTGTTTGCCACCTGTTTGCCACCTGATGTCACCTGATGGAGTTTGGGTTCCTTGCCGCTGTCGCCTTTGGCTTGCTTAGTTGGGGACACTTGACATTTGACTTGACATTTGATATTCAACAGTATTCTTGACATTTAATCAACAGTGCTTCTGATCTGCCTGCATTGACACTATTCTTTAAGAGCTGCTGTGCAGCCAAAATTATGTACCAGTTATCAATGTAAAGCTGCTTTGACACAATCTACATTGTAAAAAGCGCTATATAAATAAAGGTGACTTGACTTGACTTCTCCTCTGGCCAACAACGACCAGTGCATGATTATGATTCAGGCAGCGTTACGGGTCATAAATCAGATTGGGATTGGAACAGTCAAAATATTTAATCCAGTTCCATCAGGTTGAAGATTGGATTCATCACGCCGGTATGGGATTGTTTTGTTGAGGACCTGTGCCACTGGCTGTCATGTCGATGAGGCCTTCACAGGGGATCGTTGACAGAATCTAGCTGAGATTTCAGGGATGCGTTGTGGTCGTGTCAAGGCACAGGTCCTCCATCTGATCTTGATATGGCCACGGATCAGGCTACGGTAAACCTCGGGATAAACAGAGAGACTAATATTAGCGTAGTCGCCATTCTTCTTATGATGTAACGAGTATATCTGGTGTTATAGGAAGTGTTCCTGGTTCCGGCTGACCTAATTTATGCAGCCTAAAAATCCTTTAACGGATGTGAAAATATAAATTGATAATGTTTTATGCGTATGCCAGGTTAAAGACATGCGTTTTTAGTCTAGATTTAAGTGTGTCTGCTTCCCGAACAATGCAAGGAAGACTGTTCCAAAATGTAGGTGCCAAATAGGAGAAGGATCTACCGCCTGCGGTTGATTTTGATATTCTACGTATTATCAACTGGCCAGAATTCTGAGATCGCAATAGACACGAAGGACTATAATGCATTAAGAGCTCGCTCAGATACTGGGGAGCTAAACCATTTAGTGCTTTGTAAGTAATTAGCAAGATTTTAAAATCTAGACAATGTTTAAAAGGGAGCCAATGCCTTGTTGACAGAACCGAGCTAATATGGTCATACTTCATGGTTCTAGTAAGAACTCTAGCTGCTGCATTTTGGACCAGCTGGAATTAAGCATGTTTATTAAGCATGCAGGGCAACCACCCAATAGAGCATTACAGTAATCTAGCCTTGAGGTCATGAATGTGTGAACTAACTGTTCCGCATTTGTCATTGAGAGCATATGTAGTGGTTTAGATATATTTTTAAAATGGAAGAATGCGGTTTTACAGATGCTAGAAATGTGGCTTTCAAATGAAAGATCGGTATCAAAGAGCACACCCAGGTTTCTAACTGACGTAGTAGGAGGAGTAGGTAATTACTAGTCATCCAATTTTTTTTAATCAGCTATGCATTCCGTTAATTTTGTTAATTGGTAAGTTTCATCTGGGTGCGTAGAAATATAGAGCTGAGTATCATCAGCGTAACAGTGAAAACTAATGCCATGCTTCCTAATGATATCTCCAGAGGATAGCTGAACTGAACTTGTGATCGATATGACATCTCTTTGTTTACTACTACAAACTTATAACGGTCAGATAAGTATGATTTGAACCATGCCAATACAATTCCACTAATGCCAACATAATTTTCGAGTCTATTTAAAAGAATATTGTGGTCAATAGTGTCAAAAGCAGCACTGAGATCTAGTAACACTAATAGAGAGATACAACCACGATCTGATGATAAGAGCAAATCATTAGTAACTCTAATGAGAGCAGTCTCAGTACTATGGTACGGTCTAAATCCTGACTGGAAATCCTCACAGATACTATTTCTTTCTAAAAAGGAACATAGTTATGATGAAACTGCCTTTTCTAGTATTTTTGACAGAAAAGTGAGATTTGAGATCGGCCTGTATTTGATTAATTCTCTAGGATCCAGTTGTGTTTTTTTAATAAGAGGTTTAATAACAGCCAGCTTAAAAGTTTTCGGTACGTATCCTAGTGAAAAAGATGAATTAATGATATTAAGTAGAGGATCTATGACCTCTGGAAGCATCTCTTTCAATAGCTTAGTCGGTATAGGGACTAACATACATGTTGATTTTGATGATTTAATGAGTTTAGACAATTCTTCCTCTCCTATAGCAAGGAATGAATGGAATTTTTCCTCAGGGACACACTGTCTGTACAATGCACTGTATGATGTGATACTGTAGTAGACGGTTGCATGGTTATAATTTTCTCTCTAATATTATCAATCTTGCATGTAAAGAATTTCATAAAGTCGTTTCTGCTGTGCTGTTTGGAAACGTCAGATGTTAAAGCTTTATTTCTCATTAATTTAGCCACTGTATCAAATAAATACCTAGGGTTGTGTTTGTTTTCTTCTAAGAGAGTTGAAAAATATTCAGATCTAGCAGTTTTTAAGGCCTTTCTGTATGCAAAAATGCTTTCTTTCCACAAAATGCGAAAAACCTCTAGTTTTGTTTTCTTCCAGCTGCGGTCCATTTTTCTGGCTGCTCTCTTAAGGGCCCAAGTGTGCTCGTTGTACTACGGTGTTGGACTATTTTCCTTAATCTTCATCAAGTTCTTCTAAGCTATCTGGTATGCTAAAGAGATGAAACTGATCAGGAAGATTATTTATAAAGCAATCTTTAGTAGTAGAAGTGATGGTTCTACCATATTTGTAACTTTGAGTCGGCTTTGCAGCCTTGGATAAATGTAGTATACTCAAGACTAGATAATGATCTGAGATTTAAAAGCAGCAGCTTTACAATATAAATCATGAAAAATACAGTTTCAATTAGAATCACAGCTTCAGTTTCTACTATAAAGCGGACTCTCCAGTGTGTTCATGTTTTCACTTACATCTGACCTCGACAGACTGAACAGAAGAAATACTGGAGAAGATTTACACCTCAAAGAAGGCGGAGCCTCAGAGCCACACCCACTTATTACATCATCATCACTGACCAATGGGAGTTCAGAGGTGTTTACCAGCTGGAGCAAATTTTTCCAGAAAGTTCTTTTGGCAAGCTGTTTCAAACTTCTGAAACAAACACAAAAAGAACTTTGTTTTTTTTCAAAATGAAGTCACACAAGTTTGTTTGATTTCGCCTGAAGTATATCGGGTCCTTAAGCAGTTCACATTTCATTCACTAATAAATATTCACTGCTTCAGGATGGCTGCTGCCTTCGTCAGCGGGTCCTTTTAGTGTGGTCTATTACTTATAAAGAGACACAACAGATGGATTGTGCTTTAACAAATAAACACTACTGGGAAATGAGGCACTTCAACCTGATACTCTGAAGAAAGTGAAATGCACAATGCTGCCAGAGACACCCCGATGGTCGACAGAATGGATGCCGTGGTCCCATGAAAATAAACGACTGATAGGCTACATCATCGTTTTGAACTATTTTCAAGACATTAAACATCAACAAGCGGTGTTTGTGTCAGATTAATTTCATGAGAGCGTACTAACATGCAAACCAAGATGCTTATGAGTGTTTTTGCACAAACTGCAAATTGCTGCTCTGCAATTGCGATGGCGTCTTTCTTCCCGACAGCAGCAGGGACAGTTTGCAGAGGCGTCGACTCATGACTATTCATCAGCACTCAGATCTCGCCAGAATATCCAAATGACACCACTGATATTCTCCAAACCTCTTCAACACACTGATCTCTCCTCACTTATGGGAGCTTTTGAGTGTGTGTGTGTGTGTGTGCGTTTTTGTGACATATCAGGACACAAATGTGTATAATGACATGGGTGACATAGGTATTACAAGAAGAGGTGACTTATAAGGACATTACTCCATGTCCCCACTTTTCAAAAGGCTTATAAATCACACAGAATGAGTTTTTGTGAGAAAGTAAAAGTGTGCACAGTTTTCTGTGATGGTTAGGTTTAGGGGTAGGGGTAGTGTAGGGGGAGAGAAAATACAGTTTGTACAGTATAAAAACCATTACGCCTATGGAATGACCCCACAATTCACAAAAACAAACGTGTGTGTGTGTGTGCGCGCGAGTAAAAAGAGAGTTATAGAATAAAAAAGATGGAGACACCTCCAATGGCTGTCATCCACCTCCATCAGTGCTGAAGGAAAAGAGGAGAGCGATGATGGAGGATAAAGGAGACGCCCGTGAGTCACAGAGACACAAGCAGAAGCAGCTGCTGCACCACAAGGGAAGGTCACTAACGCTGGGAACTGAAAATGCATTTACTAACAAATGTAAGAACGGGAAAGAATCATGTCAAGGCCAGACGTCGTGGCCTCCGTTGCGATCGGCCGTCACAAACCCACGCGCTCCTGCCCACCATTGCCCGTCCCCAGATGAATGGTCATAGCTTCACTGAACTGAGTAACCCTGAGGTGAAAGGCATGAGAAGAGTTCAAATCAGCTGTGAATTTACAGCAACAGTCACGAGCGGTTACACCTGAAAGGTCCTGTCAGCCTCTGATCAGTTTCATGCTGAATTTGGACTGTCACCAGATATGACATTTAGATGAAACATAACAACAGGGAATCTCTGTAAACATGTTCGTATCAGCAGAAAGCACCTCAAAGGCAACTGTATGTGTTTGCGGGGACGACAGCCTCGGCAACATGATAACGATACTCTGTTGCCTGGCGACAAAGAGAGGGCCGAGCATCTCCAGACTGTCACAGTTCTGAAATTCAAACTTCACAAGCTGCTCTCCTTCTGAACTCAATAGGGCTGGTTTGTTCCACAACTGCACTTTGACATTTCTAACATTTCCGGGCATGAGAGCTATAGTTTACTTTTAGGACTAGTGATGGTGCTACAGATGTTCTGAACACTGAAGGAAGCACATGACTTCTGACTGTCGTTCTGGACGAGTTCATCATCAGGGCTCATGGGACCTCGACGCGCACATTCGTCCTTCTGAGCTGCACTTCATTTACACTACTCTGGGTTGCCATGGTTTCTGCAGTAATCTTTGAGTGAGTCCTGTAGCTTCCTGCCAATCAAGGTCACGGCGCGACAGAAGCACGAGTCCCAGCGGACGACAAACCTCCCATTGAGCTCAGCACGCCACATCTGAGATATAATAGCAGTGGAAACGGGCTCTGAAGATCCACTTTCCCTGAAATGAGCAGAAAAGCAGATTCAGTAAGTGAGGGATGTGATCCAATGTGAGGGATCTGTTCTGAACTCTGAACACTATTTCCACTGTCTCTGCGTGTCAGTAGTTTGTTGGGATGAATAAAGCACAATCTCGTCGCCACCTCTCATTCTCTCGCAGCGTCGGCTTCATGCCAGCGAACGCCCACACAATCCTGTATAATTCCTCACTCAAACACACTCAAATTCACTCAAACCTACAAAGCTGCCACAGTGAGACCCCGCAAAAAACACGGTTATGCATGAAAAATGGGGTCATTTTGAGAAACATCAAGCATTTAGTTCATTAACATCAGTATAATTCAATTATTATATTCAAATGTTCAGAGTAAACTAGCAGGTCTGCTACTAATATACATGAAATTAACAAATAAAAGATGTCTTCCTCTTTTTCTTCTTTCCTTTCCTAATAATGTTGTGTTCATTCATTCAACATTAAAATAATCATACAAAAGATTAATTTGCTCATATTTTTGAGGCTATCATGATTACTATAATTGGTCCAATCAGAGCGATGCTTCAGCGAATGTGTACTTTGTGTTTATTGTGTTGTTTTGCCTCTACAGCAGACTGAACCGTGAGTCAGGTTCACATACGCCTACACAGTCGCCCACACACACACCCACGGGCCGTATGCACACACGCACACACACACACACACACACACACTACACCCTTCAGCCATGTGAGAAGCCCTGTGTCCATCACAACAGCAAAAACAAGCAGCAAAACCTGCAGCAGAGACAGAAGCAGGAAAGCGCTGCTCAGACACTCGAGTCTCTCCTCTGAGAGATGGAGGAAGAGACACAGAGCAGGTGTACGGGAAGACGGATAGACTGATTAGGGTGACAACAGATCCCATCCCACTTTCTGCTCACTTTCACACTCTTAATAATGTCTGTCTTCTGAAAGCTCTGCCTGCATTGTGCGAGTCTGTCCTCTTATCAGGGTTGGTAATTATTTAAAAGCGAGTGTAAGTTGACTAGTTCTCCTCCCCTGCAGTCTGAAGTGTGGAGCGACAACATTCATTCTTCGTCTCCCACTCAACATTTTAATGTTAACCAGCACCAGAATGCTAATGAACGCTGACGTGTCGCACTAAACGGACACTGATGATGTTTTTCAGACTAACTTCATGTTAAGAATCGAACTGGTTTCACATGTGATCTGAGCCTGTTAGGGTTCATAGCCGAAATGAGTCACGGAGAATCGCTCGAATCACATCGTTTCCCGAGCCAAAGATCTGTGCTGGAGTTCAGCTCTAGAATCTGCGGCTGCTTTATTTAGTCCTGCGGCGAAACATGCAGCTGCTGGCAGGTTGAAGGCGGCTCCGCTCTTCACGCTTCTCTGGTGAAACAGAAGCACTTCATTTATTCTAATTTGATTTGACCTCAATGATCCTGACACTTGGTGAAGCTGCTTGCTTTGAAGAGAGAACGGACGCCAAGCCTGATATCGAAGGGCTACAGACAAAGTCAGTGATTAGACTCGACCCGGTGTAACGTTCACCGAAACGCATTAAAGCCTGTGTAAGATAATGCCTCTATTAATTAATGGAGGGTGAAACATAATTAGCTGGGGCCGTCCTCCGCCGCGGCTCCATTAGACGGGCGATGAAGGAATGGAAGTGCTCTCGTGGGCGGCTGTCGGTGTAAATGTGCTGTTGTATGTGTACGTTGAGTGTGAGTGTGTGAATCAGGCTATTTGTGAGTGTGTTGGGGGCTGAGAGCCCTTGAGAGAGTGTGTAGGCAGGGGTCCACACACACACACACACACACACACACACACACACGGGGGTGGAGAGGTATATGGAGTTAAGCCTGTTCACTGCCTGCCGATTGATCACTTGTGTGAATAAGAGAGAAAGAGAAACAGAGAGAGAGAGAGAGAGAGAGAAACGCTTGACAGAACAAGTGATTTTATACCATGGTGAGAAATACGTCTGCATGTAGAACGCTGCTCACTACAGATCATGCCAGGAAAGGGTGACAAGAGAAAAAGAAAAAATGAAAAATAGAGGGCAGTGAAAGGAAGAAGAAAAATGTGGAAAGTAAATGGGATGATGTGTTAGTGCTGATGTCTCAGGTAAGATCTTTGTTTTTGTGTGTGTGAGATGGATTCAGTCATGAGACTTCATGAAGTCAGGAACAGAAAACAAAGCAAGAGAAAGAAAAACAGAGACGAGCATCTGATTTCTGGGAAGTGCAGCAGGTGATGTGATTCTGACTCTGTGTAACTTCACAATCAGAAACAGCTGAAGAACCAGAACTCTGATGATCCGAGAGCTCCAGGAATCACTCCAGATGACATACAGAATATATATATATATATATCAGAAACATGAATATGTAATCAGACTGTGCGCGCGCTGCTGCAGGACTTTAAACTCGTGTTTTTCTCTCTCTCTAGTTTCAGCAGCAGAAGTTGGAGGGGAAACAGTCGCGTTCACGTTAATGAAGGTAAAGCAGCAGAGGTGAATGTTCATTTCATTCCGTTTGTCGTTCAGATCCGTTTTATCTCCCGTAGGGTACCGTTACATCATTACTGATGATCAAAAACATCGATGGACTCGACATGCAGACACGGGCTCATGTGTGATAAAGCAGCTCAATGACGATTTCCAAAGTTACACCACGAGAAGGACTTTAGAGGTTGTGTAGAACTCGCCGTTGCTGGAAAGACGCGACCGAGGCGCGCCGCGAGAACACGGTCGCGCGCTGTATTTTGTCGGGTTCGATTGTGTCGCGAGCGTGGACGCGCATATGACGCCTAAAATATTGTAATGTCCAGCTTACAATCTACTAATGAGAACTAGAGACTTTCTGTCAGAAAGAAACGGTTCGCTGTAAAAATGTGGTTTTACAGACGCTTCCCTACTTATCCACGCAGTTAGGTATGTATGAAAACATTTATTAAATCAGCCACAATTACAGCCTGTCCTCGTCCTGAAGGTCTTTCATCTGGTGTGTTATATTTTTATATGATTTTCAGTAATTGCGTTTAAATTTCCTGTATCAAAAGAGTCAACTCCATCATTACACAATATACCTCAATTTAATCAGTCCTAGAAACACCTGATCAAACTGATTGCTGCATTATGCATTTTTACTGCTGTGACATTTGCTTATTGTTAGAATACAATAACTGTAAATCAGTTTAAAACATTCTGTGGCCTCAATTCTTTAATGGAAGTTAATGCTAGATATGATGAATGTTTGACTCTTTTGATTCACTGAACATGTTGAACAGATTCATCAAGTAGAAATCAAGCTCTAGTGAGCTGAAGAACCCCATCAGCGTGAAAAAGACCAGACAAGTGTTGAGATCTACCTTCACTGGCTGAACAATCATAGGACACATGCTTAGTGAAAAAACTGCTGCACTTTGATAGACTGACCAAATGAAGCAGTTCTAAATGCAAACATCATCATTCAGAGACAAGCAATTCAAATGATTGTTTTTACCACTAACCAATAATAAAAGCTTTTGATCATACTAGACATTCATTAGCCCATACAATGCATTTGAGTGCATCTTCATAAATATATTTAGCAAAAACATACACAGACGCTGTCGCCCACACAGAGAATCACGGGTTTACAGGAGCAGTCGAAGAAAATCATTTAAAGACTGTAATGAAGCATCCATTAGTATGAAATCATAGGAGACACTTTGTAGGCGCTACGCCAGAATCATTCAGGAAAACCATCATGAACTAGTTTAACTAGAACTGCAGTCCACAGCAGCCGCTTATCCTGAGCTTAAACGCATGTGAGGCGGATCTGAAATGTATAAACTCTAGATGTTTAAGCATTAAATTGTGAGTGACTGTAGCTGAAGGGTGTCGGTCAGAATATATTACACCACCTCAAGCGTCCTGTTGCTGTTATAACAGTTTCTACATAATAAAAATATGAAAACCTGATTTAGTGGATCAGATTGACAGACCGGCCCTCTGTGTGTGTGTTATTGAGTGGGATTGCGTTGGAAAGACTGGATGTTCTAGAACTCAATGTCTCATTCTAATGAATTGGCATGTTTTGTACAGCTATTATTACTAATCTGCCTAATTTATTTGAATACTATTATAATTCTCATCTCATTTATATATGAGGAGTTTCTCCAGCACAGCTACAGCAAATGACATTCCTTTGTGTCTCAATGAATGGCATCTCTGACCTTCCCATTGAGAAAAATGCCACAGTAAGCTCCGCCCCACTGACACGATAGGTCAGAACCGCGTGGTGCCGCCCACCTGAGCTCCCGCCTCTCTTTAAAGGGGCCAGACCGGCAACATGTGACTCGATTACAGCGTGGGAGTAAAAAGGGGAGAGAAGAACGGATCAGGACAGGAATAAGGGGAAACTGGAGGACAGCAATGAAGGAAAAGAAGAAAAAGTTGGAGATATAAAGGGGCAGGCGAGAGGTTTCCGCTGGACTGGAATGTGAGTACTACATTTTGCAATGTCATGATGGTTTTATTGTGCCAGGCAAGTACAATGTGACTTGTGACACATTTTTGTGATGAAAAATGGAGGAAAGTACGTAATGTGAAGCAAACAAAATGAAAACAGGAGTGTGCTTGTGGACTGATAGCGGTCGGGTCTGGCGGCACCTGCCTCACCGGCAGCCCTTTGAAGCAGATTACTCATTAAACTCAAGATGGATGCCGACAAAGACTAACCTTAACCTGCTTCTTCATGCTTTCACAGGGTGAGAGGGTGAAATTCCAGCACTGCTTCCCTGAAAGACACCAACACTTCACATCGGACTCGCTAGGAAGGAGGAGAAAAAACACTTGAAGAGCAACTGAGTGAGTGGAAAACAGGAGGTTTTCAAACAGGTATCTCGTGTCACGTTACGATTGTGCAATTGTTTGCCGACTCGAGATAGCCAGCGAGGAACAGGTTTAGGGCCAGACGAGAGAGAGAATGGGTAGAAGAGAAAGAAGAGAAAAGCGAGGAGCAGAAAAAAGACAGAAAGGGAAGAGGCCGTCCTCACGGATGAGGAAAAGCATCCGACACCCTCCGAAACACACGTGCAGCTGCGTTGGTGAAATATCAGCTTCCACCTGATGGACCGAAGCATCTCGCCTCGTCTGCTGCAGACGTGATCGTGCGTTCGCCGTCTCACCTGAAAGATCAAGGTGAACTCATTTAGCAATCTCATAAAGCTCGTGGAACATGAACTGGACATGCTAAACTCAATCTGGTATAATAATCTTTCATGCAGTTTAAGGTACATATAATATTTGGGCTCTTTTCAGGCAAACGATGTGAAAACTTGAAAGGAATGGCAACAGCAGCTGATACAAACATCTTCCTCATATGTTCATGCACATGTTCATCATCGGCTTCTTCTCAGTTTTCAGCCAGGATCTGTGAGCAGTGACACCGGCTGCAGCGTCGCCATTGTGTTCTGTCCTTGTTCTCTGTGTAATGGCGGGTGACGGCCGAAGCACGCCAGCAGCGGCAGTGAAGGAAAGTGAGAGAGAGGCAGCATGTAGGTGAAGGGTGACGCATGCTTTTATGAATGGGCTGCAGGGACGAGCGCTCTGATTGGTCAGTTCCACTCCTCTCTGTCTATAGTGAAATATGACACCACGGCTCAACATGCCATCTTAAAATGTGACACACAACCATTACCACTGCAGCCTTTATCGGCAGTTTGTGAAGATCTGTCAAAGTAAAACAGAGTTGTAAGATAAGGAATGTGCACAACTACTGAGCTGAAACTGTCTCAATCCCTGAACGTCAACCAAGGAAACTCACACGACAACATCGGCACTCAGTTAGTCAACGAGAGCAGCTGTCACACACTGACAGAGAGACACGAAAGGACCTCAAACCCTCTTTACATTAAACTGAAACGCTTCCTGTCTGTCCTCAGGTCACATGCAGGTCATTAGGGAGGAGACGAGAGAGGGACAGTGAGGGACGTCCTTCACCATCTAACTTCACAAGAGTGTGCGATTGTGTGACAAAGCATTTGCTGACGGACGGCACAGATGACAGCAGCGTCACGCTCACTGACGTCCAGCCCTCGTCCTGCCAAATCATGGAAAACTTGGTGTGTCATGTGACATCATGGAAACAGGAGATGCTGCGAGTGGAAAAAGAGCCGTCACTCGTCAGTCATGTGACCAAATGAGAAGGACAGCATGATGAGGTCAAGACGACAAGCATCACTGATAATTCAACATTTAGGAAATAATAGAGGTCATTTGTTTATAGGTGTATGTCAGGGTTCCAGAGCCGCGTGTGACATATTCCACGCTGGCGCAAACATGCTGATGCGACCGTAAGGATGTGTTTGTGACCCGACCGCATGAGTCAGCGCTCCTAATCGGGAACGCTCCTGTCCTGTTTAACTTTCCATGGTCAGTCCCTGAGGCCGCGGCGTCTGTTTGAACTCATTTTCCAGGCCACATCTGCCTGTTACACTCACTTCCAGGCTATTATACAATCAGCTGAGATTAATGCACCTGTTTTGGTTGTATTCTCTGCACAGGCAGATTTCATGAACTCCACTCGTCTCCTTCCATTGACAGATGACATTTGCATCAGTGTTGTCAATTCAATCACATCAATCTCGTTAACCAAGTTATCTACCTTCTGTCTAGGCTGCAGGACCGAAGTGAGGCAGCCGAGGCGACAACATCGAGGCGTCCATCCTTTGCTCAGTAGTCAGTGTAGGTCCTGTCGTCCCGTCAGCAGCTACATCTGGCTACTGGGTCTCGGATGGCCGCCTGTCTGTCTGGTGTGATCGAGCGGCACGTCACAACATTACAACTAAATCCAGATGGTGGAGGAAAACAAACAGGAGCATGGGACAGGACTGATGCGACTCTGAACCTGGCATACAGTGTAGAGATCTGTGTTTGTCAAGTTACAGCTACATTGTCTGCTGGGTTTCAGAGTCACTTCATACCGACGGAGGCGTTTCGTCATGAAGAACGTTTAGAGACGTTTAACAGTGTCAGTCTGTAAACGATTCAATAAAGTTTGGACATGGTCAGTCTGTCTGAGGAGATATTTGTCAATGTGAAACGAGAATATTTGACATCATCATTCAGTGTCCGTCAGCAATGTGTCATTTGAGAGTCGAACAGAAGAAACTCTTTCAGCTCACGTGCACTACTGTGATACCAGTGTCAAATACACAATCTCTCACACACACACACACACACACACACTCGAGCGTCAGGCCTCCAGCGGAGCAGACGCAGGCGGGACGATGAAGCTCTCCTGCTGCTGACTGCAGTTAATTCAACGGAAAGCTGAAACTCGTGAGTTTCTTCTGAACAGCAGATTGTGAAAACTACAAACAAGAGGGAAACGAAGGGATTCTTACGCAATAGAGGCCATTACTGACGCAGTGAAAGCTTCACGCATGAGATGCACTCATGACCACACGTCAAAGCTCCTGAAGCGACTTCTCAGCCGACAGGTGAATTTCGGTTTGACGTAAACATCGAGTCCATTTGTAAATATTTGTCAGTGGAAGACATGACACGAGAGGCTGATGAACTTTAACCTTTCTGGAGGTTTCAAAGCCTGTTCAATAGTAACTGACCTCATGAGTGTAAACAAACGTTACTCAAGTTTGGCTTAATTGCCGAACACATCACTGATGAACAGGCATCGCTGCTAACCTTTTAGCAGGTCTTGCCCAAAAACAACAGAAATAATTGCTATGGGGGAATTGCTTTTAAGAGTCGTGTTCAATAAAAAGAGATGCGATGCTTTCATAAACACAAGGACTTTCATGTCTCTTCACATACTCAACACAAGTGCATGAAAATGTTGACAACTTGTTTAATAACTCATAAAACATTCTTCAAACAATAAAACAATTTTATAGTTTCTGTACAATGCTTACTAAGCAGTTTAATTCTATATAGAAAATGCAGGAGTAGTTTAAATGACCAAACTCCTTCAAATTTAATGGCAGGTACTCTGGGAAAAATAACAGCATTCCATCCACAAATATCTTCAAGCAATAAATATGTATTTATAAATAGTGTAAATGTACATCAGGATTAGAAACAAACGAGGAAGGAAAAAACACAGACAATTTAAACTTTATTCCTTACTCTATGTGCAACCCATTTTTCTTTGTGACTTGGCTGTTATGTTTTTTCCACAATTTTTTCCTTTTTCTTACCTAAGAAACAAAATATCGAACATGGTGTCAAAATAACAAGACAGGTAAAACATAAAAGCAGTAAAAAATTATATATATCACCTAATTCTTCACATTACAAATATTTTTTTGTAGATTTTGCCATCCAAAGTCGTCGTAAAATCGCTATCTACCATACAAAAAGCTAGGCTAGCGCTCCTTCGTGAAGGCGAACCCTTGAGACACAAGGAAAAGATTTCAGGTTTCAGCATGTTAACAAAATACAAAAAGAACGTCTCGAGTCAGTAGTCTGTAAGTGACGATGCCAGTTGTGATAGACACTATGTACAAAACGAGTTTCCCATAATTTCCTCCCCCGTTTTCGTGATTAATTTCTCACGTGAAGCAGAGGCGAGCCGCCCGTTCAGGAAGAGGTGTAGAGAGGAAGTTCGCTCACTACCGCTCCCCGCAGGCCATAACCACACACTGCAGTTATAAACCGGTTGCATAGACACACACAGCCGCTTGAGTCGACGGTCCCGTGTGCTCGCGACGGACTCCAGCCACGCGAGAGACGACCACGACTGTCCTGAATATCAGAAATGGTCCGTTTGTAGAGTTCCTGTAATGCGATATTATCCACATGTAGAGCAACTTAATGTCAAGATGAAGATGAATGCAGAGCAGGAGCCTGAAAAACACAAGGTGAGCAAAGAGCGTTATTCCAAATGCTGAAGTTATCACACACTCTCTCACTCGCTCACTCTCACACGCTCACGCTCACTCTCACACGCTCACTCTCACACGCTCACGCTCACGCTCACACGCTCACTCTCACACGCTCACTCTCACACGCTCACTCGCTCACACGCTCACGCTCACGCTCACACGCTCACTCGCTCACTCTCACACGCTCACTCTCACTCGCTCACTCTCACACGCTCACTCTCACTCTCACACGCTCACTCTCTCACGCTCACTCTCACACGCTCACTCTCACACGCTCACTCTCACACGCTCACTCTCACACGCTCACTCTCACACGCTCACTCTCACACGCTCACTCTCACACGCTCACGCTCACACGCTCACTCGCTCACTCTCACACGCTCACTCGCTCACTCTCACACNNNCTCACGCTCACACGCTCACGCTCACACGCTCACGCTCACACGCTCACTCTCACACGCTCACTCTCACACGCTCACTCTCACACGCTCACTCTCACACGCTCACTCTCACACGCTCACTCTCACGCTCACTCTCACACTCACTCTCACACTCACTCTCACACTCACTCTCACACTCACTCACGCAGTCGTGGCCTAATGGATAGAGAGTCGGACTTGTAACCCAAAGGTCATGGGTTCGAGTCTCAGGTCCGGCAGGGATTGTCGGTGAGGGGAGTGAATGTCCAGCGCTCTCCCCACCCTCAATACCACGACTGAGGTGAGACCCTTGAGCAAGGCACCGTACCCCCAACTGCTCCCCGGGCGCCGCAGCAATGGCTGCCCACTGCTCCGGGTGTGTGTTCACGGTGTGTGTGTTCACTGCTGTGTGTGTGCACTTGGATGGGTTAAATGCAGAGCACAAATTCCGAGTATGGGTCACCATACTTGGCCACATGTCACTTCACTTTCACTTTCACTTTCACTTTCACTTTCACTTTCACTTTCACTTTCACTCACTCTCTCACACTCACTCTCTCACACTCACTCTCTCACACTCACTCTCTCACACTCACACTCACACTCACACTCACTCTCTCACTCACACTCACACTCACACTCACACTCACACTCACACTCACACTCACACTCACACTCACACTCTGTCGTTATCATTATAGTTCTGTTTTGAACTCTGTCTACGTTCAGACTGTCAGTTTTTGGGATTGACAACCTCATTTACTTACAGGTGAGTCTCAAAATGTCCTGTTCACACTAGGGATGGAATCGTAGGGTACCTCAATCCTAAGGTACCTAATATCACAATACAGTAATTCTGCGATAATCGATATATATTGGTAGAAAGAGCTGGGTAGATTACTCATGAATTGTAATCAGTTAATCAATTACCCTTATTTGATGTCACATATATTGTAGGATAATCTTGTACTATTTTGACAGATACAAAGAAAAAATATATTCCAAAAAATAGAGCATGGACAGTTAATACTTCAAAATACTAATACTAATGTACCTGTTATTGTTTGCTGATAGTAACACTGAATAAAACGATCACTTCTTATGATTTTAAAACATATTTACTTAAAATTAAGTAAATTTAGAAAACAGCAACATTACAAAAACAAATATTGAAAAACATGAAATTCACAGCAGTATATCACTGCTACATCAAATTTTTCATCTATATTTCATATATATATATATTATTTTTATTATTATTATTATAACAATAACAATAATAATAAGGGGCAGTCGTGGCCTAATGGATAGAGAGTCGGACTTGTAACCCAAAGGTCATGGGTTCGAATCTCAGGTCCGGCAGGGATTGTCGGTGAGGGGAGTGAATGTCCAGCGCTCTCCCCACCCTCAATACCACGACTGAGGTGAGACCCTTGAGCAAGGCACCGTACCCCCAACTGCTCCCCGGGCGCCGCAGCAATGGCTGCCCACTGCTCCGGGTGTGTGTTCACGGTGTGTGTGTTCACTGCTGTGTGTGTGCACTTGGATGGGTTAAATGCAGAGCACAAATTCCGAGTATGGGTCACCATACTTGGCCACATGTCACTTCAATCAATCAATCAATAATAATAATAATAACACATATTTCATGTATATTCATCTATATTTAATCTATATTTCCCCTCACCGCCGGAAAAACTCGAAGAATCACGAACGTATACAAGCGGCAGGTTTATTATGAAAAATATAAATGTTAAAAAAAATTTAAAATTAGGAGAATCATTGAATTGTGAACAACTTACTGCCATTGAGTAAATAATATGTAATCATGTAATCCATAAAAAGTAACTGTAGTCTGATTATGAGTATTTTAAAAAGTAGTTTACTCTAATTACAAGTGCTTGATTTTTGGAATCTGATTATGTAATCCAGATTACATGTAATCCATTTATTACCCAGCTCTGGAAGACAATCCCATAATGATACATCACGATATCTAACTATGAAAACAAAATGGCAGTGAAAAGGTTAAGTGCAGGTTCTCTCTGTTTATTAAAATCCAAACTGTCAGAAAACAGCACAAAGTTTTTCAGTCTGTAAATTAAATTTAACATTGTAAGTAAATTAAACATTTTATGCTTATACTTTTTTTTTGCGTTTAAACTGACACATTTAGCCTCAGTTAACTGCTTATCGGCTTGTTTTATATAAACCTGTTACATAAAAAATAAAAAAAACTCTTATTTAAACCTGGGAACACCTCAGTGTTTAGCAGCTTCCTGAAAATAACCCTGGGATTAGTGTTGTCAAAAGGTACCGACTTGGGTATTTCAAAATGTTAAAAATGTGACGTTACCAGCATAACCTAGCATTTTGAGTGCTGTTGAGTGGATTTTTAAACACCTCTGATTGGCCATTGTGTTCATGTGCTCAACATAAATGTCTGTGATTGGCTACAATGATCAACGCTTCTAAAACATTGTAAACGGACAACTTTGAAGCTCTTCACCGAGCGCATACAGATTCACACAGGAGCGTTTGAAAGCAGTCGTCTATCAGTGGATATATTAGGGATCCGCTGATGGATGAATCCGCTGATAGACGCCTGCTTTCAAACGCTCCCATCTGTATCTGTGCAAGCGCTCGGTGAAGAACGTCAAAGATGTCTACGTTAGTCACATCAATGGAATAAAAGCCTATAGTGCGTCCAGACTTTGAACTTAAGCGTGGCTGGGGCATCTATTATTTTACTCACACTGCTGTCCACCATCCCGTTAAAAACCTCTTTTACTTAGGCTAGTTAACTTATGTTCACGTTTCCCTCATTCATGTGTTGAGCACCGCCTTGAGCAGAGAAATCCATTTAGAGAGACTTATTTTATTAATTAAAATATCGATATTTGGCGCCAGCATATCGCACAGAGAAGGACGACAATATATCGGCCTACCGATATTGTGTCCCACCCTAGTTCACACGGCAACTTACGGTAGCGTCTGGAATGCTGTCTGTATGAACGTGCAACGGGAGACAAGCTGCATTCTCTTACCAGTAACCATAGCAACAGTGAACAAACTAATAAACTGAAAAGTCTAATCACTTTTGACAAGTCCAATCGAGCTGCGAGTTCATCCGTCAAATCTTCATTAACCGACAGCAGCATTTATATCTGTGTGGAGAGCGGAGCGTTTGAGAACACAAAACTGACGGGAGACGCTCCCGAACAGTGACCGGATCTAAAGCCTTCAGACGACACTCAGCTCATCTCTCCGTCTCTGTGGGTTACCGAAACTACCAACACACGGCAGACGCGTTTGTGCAGCTCAGAGCAGCTCTCTCGCACTGAATGACGCGGTCCAGTCCGGTTCCGTCCACAGCGGCAGGTTTTCAGAGAATGCGGAGTCCTGAAAATTTACAGGTTTGGTTATAGAATGCGATCGTCACTCTGTTAATAAACAAACTGTGTGTGAATGTAAATGTATTAAGGACTCAAATACAGGGCTGACAACCGTATTCTGCTGCTGTGTGAACATGGCCTTAGAAAAAAAAAAAAAAGCTTTATCATTATAGTTATCGTATTTGGTGTGACGAGGCCTTTAATCTGCTGTTCATCTGTTTTGGCCGTACGAGCAAACGGACACACCCTGGCACAAGAATGGCATAAAAATAAAATGACTTACTAATGAGAACTGGTCGTAAACCTGCGTGAGATCGTCCATCCGGTACTGCTCCAGCACCACAAAACCCTCCAGCTCGCTGCTGCCCTTCCGAGCGCAATCCTGACAGTGAACCACGTAGGACTTCCGGGAGTAACTGTCGCTCGTCACGAAGAGAAGGTTAAAGACCTCCACCTGGAACAATTCAGCACAAGAGCCAAAGTGATTTCAGCACATCGTCTGACGAGAACGGCGAGTTATTCTGCCGTCAAATCCAGGACTCACCTCACAGATGGTGCAGTAATGGGCCGGTTCATCTCGGCTTCTTCTGTGCCAAATCGTCTCCTTCCCAGCAGCCACCAGCGCCTCTTTTATCGCCTGACACTGTTTGAGCGTCCGCAGCAAACAGAACCTGTTAACCGTAGAGATTAATTACCGTTCAAAGCCAGTCATTACCGACCAGATCGGATGCAGGTTGACAGAGGAAACTTCACTCACTTGATCATCTCAAACAGCTTGAGGTCGGACACTTTAATGTTCCTCGCCATGTTCCAGGACAGATGCACCATGGGAACCATAGATTTGACGCTCTGGAGTTTGTTCCACTCATAACGTTCGACGGCCAGCTTGTACTGATACGCTGCAGGAAGCAGACAAACGCAACAGTCACATGACAGTTTACCACAGCAAACACAACACATGTATGTTCATGTAGGTTACGCACCAGTAAGAGGGCCCACGTTCCAAGAAATGTTATTGCACCAGCCGATAGCCTGGACCCAGTGGACCGTTCCTGTGTTCAACCAAACCAGATCTCCAGGCCGCTGGATGAACCGGTACACCGGCACGTTAGCCTCGTACAAATCCTCTAGATTCGGCCACCACGAACCCTTCAGGAAGTTGATGTTGTTCCTGCAAAAGGTCGTCAGAAGAGACACTTGCACATCAATCCAAGGACTGACAACAGGAGCGATTTAACCAACAATGAAAATTGTCATCATTTACTCTCCCTCATGTCATTTCTTATTTCACCCACAAGACTCTTCATTCATCTTAGAAACACAAATGAAGATATTTTAATGAAAATCAGAAGAGATTTCTGTTCCTCCAGTGAAAGTTTGTTCAAAAAACTGAGATGCTTAAAACATTCATAAAAGAAACCCATTTAAATGGTGCGGTTTAATCCAAGTCTCCTGAAGAGTCACGACCGCTTTATATAATCAGACTTAATTTAGGCTTTTATTCACATATAAACATGAATCATCGAACGAACGCAGATGAAGTTCATTCTCGTGTGTTTGGCGGCACATTTGAGCTTCTGCAAGAACCAGTGAGGTTTGTTCTTACAAGTACATTTGAGCTTTCTTTTACTGATGATCAATGCTAAAATTAAATCTGGTCATATAAAGCGATCGTGTCTCTTCAGAGGACTTGGATTAATGCACTCCATTCATATGGATTTATTTTACAATCTCTTTATGAACGTTTTGAAGCGTCAGACCGTCACTGGAGGGACAGAAATCTCTCTGATTTCATTAAATATATCTTAATTTACTCACTGACATGTCATGCCAAACAAGACTGACATTTGTCTTCGAAACACAAATTAAGACAATTTTCATTTTTGGGTGAAGTATCACTTTAAACTTTGACTACAGTCGTCCTCAGACGAGGACCGAGGGCTGTGCGGGTTTGAAACGACTCACGGAACATCACATACTTCTCACAGAATTCACTCATCACTCCCCAGTACGGCTCCGGCACGGCAAACCACTCGCAGTCCCCCGGGCCGATGTTGATGTTGACGGCGCAGAAGTTATTGTGCTCCTGATGCCCTAAATATGAGCGGAGAGATCATGTGTCCTACTGTGACAGACATTTGAGCTTCAGAAGTCCAGTCAAATGAATCTAACAACAGCGGCTCTCACCTGGAGTTCTGCTGCCCGGGACTTTCATGAAGAGCTGGACAGTGTTCATACCCAGAATGCTGTGGCCCACGTGACTCAGCAGGTTACCTGCAGACACCACGCGAGCAAACGCAGGTAGCTTACTCAGTTCCTGCAGCTGGAGCTTCCACCTGCAGGGGGAGCAACGCAGTCAACAGCCGGCCTCATGCTTAACTAGCAGACTCATTCAACTGAGGTGTTTGCACTAGTGAAACAGGACTGGACATGGACTCTTCCCTCACAAATACAAAGTTCAGACAGGTTGTGTCATTCAGTGCTCAGAATCTGGCCTTGTCATTTGTTCTCAGTTTGAAATCACTGCTGGCACACACAAACACTCGGCTTTTGACAATAAATGAGACACTATGATGCTTGTTAAATCACTTACAATATACAAAAAAAAAAAAAAAAAAAAAAAAACAAAAAAAGGGGAGACAACATGCGCCCGAGACTCACTTCTTTTCATCAGAGACGTCAATGTTGGTCCCAAACTTGACTTGTTTGAAAGGAGCTTTCCGCCTCCTGGAAACACTGAGCAGAATGAACAGAGTAAGCGCAGGTTTGCATCAGCGCAGCTAAAGGACAGTTATTAGACGCGTCAAACTCACGTTTCCGATGACGTCATTTCACAGTCCGACAGCTCCTTCTGCCCCTTCTTCTCATTCTCTTCCTGAAAGCACACAAACAGTCACTTACTATACAAAATACCACACGCAAACGATCATTACGTTACTGCTAATTTACTGTAGTCTGTTTGCGAGCGTCTTACCCGCAGCGACTCCTGGAAGGACGCGGCCTGGTACTGCGCGTATTTGGCGATAGTGGTGTAAGAACGGCTGCTCTCGCAGCGCCACTGCTTCCTCAGGCCGCTGGTGTCCCAGTTCTCATCGGCCGGCTGACACAGCTGCGTCCGCACCTCCACCAGGTGCTCTGGGTTCGCCTCTACAAGTGTCTTCGTCGAGAACAAGCCCAAATCTACAGAGACAGAGAACACAGCTTCACCTTACAGCCCTACAGATGAGGACCACAAACATGAGCTCGTCCAGTACCGTGCCTATAAACACGCCTTCTGCAAACGAACAGTGTCCGTGTCAAGTCACCTTTATTTATATAGCGCTTTTTACAATGCAGATTGTGTTAAAGCAGCTTTACAGAGAGAGAGGGAATGTAATTGTTTTGTGTGAATGACTATTACGGTCAGAAACATCATCTTTGCAGGTGCACAAATGTCCAGGTGTATGTAACCGTTACTGAAGCTGTATTGGCTGCTTGAAGTTTGTTGCCGTTTCAAGAACCCTCATTGTCCACAACAATATTTGAAGGCCCTCCACACACAATTTCTACCTGAGAAAATATTTAGAGCTTGGCATAACTAGAAAATTTTTTATTTGTAACAAAAAAAATAACCAAATACTAAATACTTTTAAGTAATCTTTAGGCCCCCTTCTGAGAACCACTGCTTTAAACTGCAAGATCCACTTCCAAATACGCTCTGCTATGACAGTAAAAAAGGTTGAAATATGATAATATAGCACCTAAAATCTGATTTGATAATGTGGCAGACCAAGTACAACAGAGAAAAGCTTCACAAGTGTGAAAAGCCTCACTAGCACGGCTTAGCAATACTAGTGCGAGCTGTAAATCAGTCAGAGAATTTTGCATTTCTTCCAGCAAACGTCCTTGAATTCTTTTCAACAATGGACGACAAAGCAAGTTTCAATCTGTTTTCTAGTTGCCATGGAAACTGCAGAGAAGTGCATCGCTCCCACCAAGAATCCACATTTGGCCTTTCAGGTGATCACGTGTGTGTGCGTGCGTGTGTGTGTGTGTGTGTGAGAGAGAGAGGCTAAAGGGTCGAGCTCTGACCTAGTTTGAGGGCTCCGGCCAGGCCGCGTATGACGGTGACTGGGTTGGACGGGTTGGTGCAGAACTGGTGCAGCGGAGGGAAGAAGGCGTCTCTTTTATTTTCCAACTGAAACATGAACAAACATTTATAAACACATGCAATCAATCACATGCAGTGTTAAATGTTTCCGTGCGTGCGACTCACGTAGATGCTGGGAGTCGGTGGGTTGAGTTTGTCTTTAGCCAGAGGCGGCGCAGGCGGAGGAGGGAGTCGCGGCGGTGGACATTTGTTCAGCAGGAAACTGCTGCTCGACAGACCGTTCTTCCCAAGATTCCTGTAAATGAACATGGTATTAGATATGAAGTTATTTCTGCAGAGTACAGCAAATCAAAATTAATTGTAACTGAAAATGTAATCAAATTCTCAACTACCGCAGCAGCTCACTGAGGTCAGAATTAAAATGATTGCAAATTTCGTCTGCATTTGTTTGTCTGTGCAAGCGCAATGTGTGACATCATTCAAACGCTTCAAAATATAGCACATATTTCTGTTTGTGCATACAACATTCTCAAAGGAAGTCTTCTCCGCTTTCCCATGCATGCGTGTGTATTGCAAATGTGCTTGTTTCAGGTCACTGTCAGCGTCCTATTCCCTAACGGCATCAGAAAGCATGTCAAAAGCTACAGCAACTCGAAGTGAAACAACTTCAAGTCTAAACCGATCAATACTGAGTTAAGGCACATCTAGCTCTCTGAGTTTGTAATTTATTCCAACAATATTTTAAAAAACTGTTAGAGCTGAAAGAGGAACATGCTGTGTAGTTCACTGAGTGAAAGCGAAATATGTCTACTGCATTTAACCCATCCAGATAGTGCACACACATTAGGAGCAGTGAACACACAACACACTGCAAACAGTGGACACTTTTTTGCTCTGTCACCCGGGGAGCGATTGGAGGATTGGTGTCTTGCTTTCCTGTAGCTCAGTGGTTAGAGCGCGGCACTAGCAATGCCAAGGTCATGGGTTCGATCCCAGGGATTGCACATACTCAGATACAAATGTATAGTATAATGCAATGTAAGTCGCTTTGGATAAAAGCGTCTGCCAAATGCATAAATGTAAATGTAATTGTAATGTAAATGTCTTGCTCAAGGGCACCACAGTCATTTCCTGCTGAATGACTCAAACCCCCAACCTTTGGGTTACCAGTCTGACTCTCTAACCATTAAGCTACGACTGCGCCTACAAACTAATACAGCGACTCTAGATATATTTAAAGAGAGCATGTTTGGGGTTTGGTTTTGCGGTTGTAACCCATGGTTAGGTTTAGGTCTGTGCCCAGACTTTGAGTTCCAGTAAAAATGTTTAATCAGCCATTCTAGTCAATCACCATTTTCTATAAGTTTGTCTGTGTGTGTAAAAACAAACAGATTCTGATCATTACCACTCAACAGGTGGCACTAAAACAACATCAGCCGCAAAAGAAAGGAGACGATTTTTACAGTAAACCCCAGCTGGATAATCATAGCCACTATGTTAAACTTGTGACTTAAGAATTAGTTTGGGCCAACTAGCAGTTAGTCAAGGGGTAACCAGATATACCAATTGGATTCTTATTAGACAAATCTACCTTTTTATGTAACTGACTTAAAACTTATGACCAGTTTAAAAAAAAAAAAAAAATAGAAGACTTGTAAGACTAGTCTAAGCTGTTTATGCAAGTGGCCACAGGAGCTTAACGTACCTGCAGGCCTTCAGGACGTCTGCGGATGTCGGGTAAATGGAGACGGTAGAGGACGAATGCGGCGGTCTGTGAGGCGCGGCCGCTTTGATGCAAAGCTCCGGCGGCTCCACCTTCAACGGGCTTTGAGAGTCTTCCGAACAAGCACCTCCTCCACTTCCGTTAACGGTGACGGTGGGCGGCAGTCCCGGCGCCGCAGAGCCTGGCTTGTTAAGGCTGGCCGCGGGCTCTACGGAGCGGGGTGACGCTGAAGAGGCGGACAGGGCGGAGGCGGGCGAAGAAGCGGTCGAACTGCCTGGTGCTGTTAGCGTGGTGCCGGGGTGGACATGGTTCACCCTAGAGCTCGCGGCAGGACTCTCCTTGCCCCCGAGGAGGGCCGAGAGCTGCGGATTGTCAGCGGAGGGGGCTGCCGGCGAGCCGGACGTGGAAGTGGGCGTGCGCTCGGGACTGTGGTGGTTGGTGGCAGTGGAACCGTTGCCCTGTAGGGCGGCGCTCTCTTTGGTCAGGGCGGTGCCGTGTGGCGCACCTGAGGTAGCCGTTTGCGATGAGGAAGAAGCGGGGGAGGACGTGGAGGACAGATGATTGACAGCTGGCTCCGAGGGAGTCGTGGCGGAATGTCCAACCTGATTGTGAGGGCCACCGTCGGCCGAACCACTGGAAGAGAGAGTCCGGTCTCCATTAGGACCTGCCCAATGCGAACCTGGACCTTTCTGAAGCCCCTAAATCAGGAGGAAAGTCAAAAGAACAAGCATGAACAAGCCGAGAAACTGTAGAAACGCTGCTTTCAGTGGGTCTGACAGTCAGGAAGTGTGCTCTTGATGAAAAATTTGAAGATGATGTAAAAAGTGTTGCCGAGTGTCAGATTTTTGGAATTATCACTGTTTAGCAAGCATGTGTCATGTGATAACAGGTTAATGTGGGTCGCAGCATAACATGTCTTTTTTGCTAGAGAAAGGGTCAAAACCGTAGCTTTTTTTTTGAGATGAAATGAGTTGTGTTCATGTTACACATTGAGGAATACAGCAGCACAGAACCGATGCCGATAAGAGCTAACCTGATCAAACTGCTTCTGTACATAGTTCAGATAATCTAGTGAGTTTGTCTTACAGCATTTTTTTTTTAATGTTGAAGCTGAAATATTCTTTTACAATTAAGATATTTATGGATAAATGTCTCCGAAGATCTCTTAATGTTCATGTCCGTGGTGTGACTGACCAATGCAGAATGGGGAGGATCATGACCATTTATTTTTTGGATTAAGGTTTGGGTAAAAATGTGTATTTAAAAGAACTCAGAGCGGACCTGAGCGGAGTTGAGATGCTGGCTCTTCCATGCTTCTCCTGGGCTTGTGCAGTTGTGAGGTAGTGCGTTGGGGTGCAGGTAAGGCACGTCTCCGTTCGCTCTGGTTCCTGGCGTGTGATTATTGCCGACTTTAGGGGTTTGTGTGCCGGTGCGGGAGCCAGGACCAGGACTGGGAGGCAGCGGCCCGTTGGCCAACGGCTGAGCGATGCAAGACGGTCGCACGGCCAGGCCGCGAGAAACAGGGTGAGCAGGCAGTGAGGAATCGCCTGAGGGGCCGTTGGGGAGGGTGGGTCGAATCGGACCAGAAGAGTTTTGCCTCATCTGTAGGTAAATGTTACAATCAACTGTAAATATCAAGGGCCGAGAAAAAGCACGTCAAACAAACACCTATTACAATCTAAAGCTGCTTTTCCACCATCGGGTCAAATCGTTCTCGTTGCTTAACTGTTCCATTCCGTGCAGATCCGACCCAGCCGGTACGGATACAGTTTCTTTTTCACTGTGGTTTGATAACGGAGCTCTTTGGAATGTAATACAAATGCGTAAGATGTTGCCTTGATAACGCAAGAGTTTGGAGAATGATCATTTTTCTTTTAATTTTATCATTAATGTTTACTTCGCTCAAATAGCGTGCTTGGCCCGCTACAGAGAAATTGGCAGCCAGGCATGTCTCTTCACAAACTCTACCAGCACGGTTCAGAACGGTTAGCTAACCATGCAGAGAATTCAGAGCTGAGAACGGTTTGTAATCATGAATCCTGATTGTGACGTACCTGTTGCTGGTGCAGGTGCGTGGCTGACAGCTGAGCCTCCAACTGCTCCAACATCTGCAGCTGAACAGGCTTCAGACTCGCCCGGTTGGCTCGCAACTGTTCCAACAACTGAGAGGAAGAGGAGGGGACAAAAAGATATTCAGTGGACAGCTGAGTAAAAGCAGCACAGACATATTTATCAGTCTTCAACCTGAAAAGCCTCCTAATGGTCAGGGACGTCACATCTGAAACCAACAGCTTGGAAGTTCTTCAGTGTGAGAAGCAGCTCCAAGGACAGAGCTGACACACTCACACAGACATGAGTCTAAACCAGGGGAGCCCAATCCCGCTCCAGATCTAATCACACCCCTGAACCAGCCAATCAAGGTCTTCAGGATCACTAGAAGCTTCCAGGCAGGATTGGACACACCTGGTCTAAACCAACATCATGCATGCTAGGGCCATTAACTAAGGGGCAGTTTACACAACACCGTTCTCAACTAAAAACGGAAAACCTTTTATGCGATTTGGCTGTTCAATTACACGTCAGCAGCGTTTTGGGGGCCTGAAAAAGCAAACTTTTGAAAACGTGTTTCAAAGTGCAAGTTTTTGAAATCATAGCATTATCGTCTTCCGTGTAAACTACAAAAACGCAAATATGTGAAAACGGTGACGTCATGTGCACACGTATCACACGTTCAGTCAAGGATAGAGTTTCTTTATAAAGTGACATCGCCATCTACTGGCCCGGCAGCAGAATACAGCGTTTTTAGTCTTTTTGCTGATCCGTGTGAACGGGGATCGTTTTGACAACGTTGTCGTCTGTAGGTGAAAAACACAAACTTTTCTGTTTTTAGCACATCGTTGTCATGTAAACGTGCCCTAAAGAAGTAAAAGCTGGTATGAAATGTAAATTAACCCAATTTATTTTCTAAATGCATGTTACAGATCTTATTGTTGAACAAGTCATCCACACATTTCACTTTTAAAAAATGTTTTGAGCTTTTGCTCAATCAGACTGTTTTAACTGGATCTTCCAGTGTCCAGTCAGACGAATGCAGGATTCTCCAATCAATCAGTGCGATTAAACTCCGCCCTAGCATGCTCATGCTCATCTGCATACACTTTAGACCGTACCATAGTACTGAGACTGCTCTCGTTAGAGTTACAAACGATCTACTCTTATCATCCGATCGTGGCTGTATTTCTCTATTAGTGTTATTAGATCTCAGTGCTGCTTTTGACACTATCGATCACAACATTCTTTTAAAAAGACTTGAAAACTATATTGGCGTTAGTGGAATTGCTTTGGCATGGTTCAAATCTTACTTATCTGACCGTTATCAGTCTGTAGTAGTTAATGAAGAGATGTCGTATCGATCACAAGTTCAATATGGAGTACCACAAGGCTCAGTACTAGGACCGTTGCTTTTCANAGCAAACTTTTGAAAACGTGTTGTTTCAAAGTGCAAGTTTTTGAAATAATAGCATTATCGTCTTCCGTGTAAACTACAAAAACGCAAATATGTGAAAACGGTGACGTCATGTGCACACGTATCACACGTTCAGTCAAGGATAGTTTCTTTATAAAGTGACATCGCCATCTACTGGCCCGGCAGCAGAATACAGCGTTTTTAGTCTTTTTGCTGATCCGTGTGAACGGGGATCGTTTTGACAAAGTCATCCACACATTTCACTTTTAAAAAATGTTTTGAGCTTTTGCTCAATCAGACTGTTTTAACTGGATCTTCCAGTGTCCAGTCAGACGAATGCAGGATTCTCCAATCAATCAGTGCGATTAAACTCCGCCCTAGCATGCTCATGCTCATCTGCATACACTTTTGAGAGCCACGCCCACACCTCTGCATCCAATCAGATGCACAGAACCAAGTCTTTCCCTAAATTTTTGATCATCGTTATGATCGGATGTGTCACAACACAGAAGAAAAGATCTGCAGCTACTTCCGTTTTATCATACCAGGGCCGTCGGCACTAATTTCAATGAAGCTCAGGACTGACGACCGACACGCAGTGTTCATCAGACACTCACCTGCAGCTTCTGAGGAGACAGGTACCAGTTTGGAGTTGGTGGCTGTGCTGAACTGTTGGTCCAAGACTCTGTGGAGCTCTGAGGAGTAACATGAAGACCCACAGAAGTGATTATCACCACTGCCATTGTATCAGAGACATGCTGACCAGAAGAAACTAGCACACACCTTGGCAGGACTAGCGGTCCTCTTCCTCTTGGCTGGACTCGACTGATCGTCACTCTGATCCAGCGGGCTCACGTGGGGAGGCAGCGACTGACCGGAGCCATGAGCCCCACCTGACGCCCCGGGGTGAGGTTTACACGCCTGAGAGAGACCGCAGACATGTCAAGAGACAGAGACTGAAGACATCTGCACCAAACCCAGTCAAGTGAGAGTGTGAAACTTAGCATTTGCTCAGTCAATACATGTAAAATGTCAATCAATATTCCTCCACAATTGGCAGAAATCATGTGAGGAATAGAGCTGCAAGACGGACAGCAGATCTGTCTGGTGCTGATTCAAAGGTTACGAGTAAATCATGATTCACAGCTTAACACTGTGCCTCAGGTTCTGTTTGACCTCTTGACCAGCAGCTTTGTTAAGGTCTTTCTGGAGGTGTATCGTGTCAAATTGGTTCAGTCGAAAATTGGAAAAGTCCCCACAAAGATAAAACGGTAAACAAATCTGTTTGATCAACCACATTGTTGTTGTTCTACAGTATCAGAAACAAATGATTTTGACTGGATTTAAACTGTGCTCAAGGCATTGTTTCAATAATATAGGTATTAGGTCAATACATCAAAGCGCTGCCCCTTTATTGTAGACTCAAATTAAATTCTTTAAAATACTAAAAAGCTTTTAAATCAGTATTATAGTCATGAAGGGTTATATGGCAACATTTTGAAGATCTTCTGTTCCTCTGCAAGGGCCTTTTCTCTAAGTCACATTCTCTCATTCGTTTTGGGCAATAACTCAATAAGGCACATCTTTTTACCATTCAAGTCTAGGAGTGGCCATATTGACTCCAATGTGAAAACACAAACAGAAATAATAAAACAAACGGGTGCTGAAGCCCTGATATATAATTAGAGCTGTAAGCACATTTACAGACGTCTGTTTGTGTCCTGCTGAACCCCCCCCCACCCTAAACAACAACAGAGAAAAGATGCAAAAACAAATAATATAAAACACTTATGAGCGAGTGCATCAGTATCAATGAGAGAGAAAATCACATCTCATTGTACTGTCATGAACACACACACACACACACCCACACGCACACACACTCGACTATTAACTACTACAGCTGGACTGCGTCAGTGTTTGTTGTGGAACTGCAACACTAGAGGGCACAATGACTGCAGGACTAAAGACTACATCACAAACACAACTCTGGGTGAAAAACGGCAAAATGACACTTTTAGCATCAAACTCATTTTTGACCCAGATGTGCGATTGTGTAGAGCTGCACTACTGAAGCTCATGTACTGAAACCACGCTACTGATCGGCTCGCTGTTGAAAACACGCTTTCTGGAAATGTAGGAAGTTAACCGAAGGATTCCCAAAATACTTCCAATCCCAACATTCAATTTGTGCAATCCAATCGTTACTGTGCAACACTGATCAGATGAGCAGGAGCGTGGTTACACCCGATGAGCCGCGTGTGTGAGTGTGTGTGTGTGTGAGGGGCGTTTCTAAGGGTGTGTGTCTATCTGGTCTCACCTGCTGGCCTGTGCTCTGGACACCCTGTCTGGACGTTAGCTCTGCTGGGATTGGGAGGCTCCAGGCTTCCTCAATACTAGGAAGCATTTTACTTTTACTCTGTAGACTATTGTGTTGGAGGTTACAGAACTGAGCCTAGGACGAAAACGCGTGAAAAAGACATGTAAACAGCCATCTGAGGACGTGCGGCGGAACAGTTCAAACAGAGAGCAGTGCGGCGTGATGCCAATTCAGTCTAGTTTTAAAGGGTCATGGTGGCCTCAGCAGTCAAAGTATTTCTAGCTCCAATGATCACTGGACTCACGCATACAAACGAAGAATGAAGGTGAAAGAAATCTGTGACACAAATTAACTGAACATATTCACAACAAATGCAACATGTATTGAGACCCACACAGACCCACCGTCGCTGTAGCGCGGGTCACGGAGACTCGCTCAGCGTCGCTCTTACCTGCAGGTACTTGATGCGGGCCGCCAGCGCAGCGGTGTTGGTGCAGGTTTTGCTGCGCGTGGCGTTGACGTAGCACTTGATGGCGTCCTGCGGCTGGTTGCAGGACTCGTAGAGCGTGCCCAGATCCATCCAGGCCGCAGCGTGACTGTGATCCAACTGCACGGCGCAGATGTACGCCTGCAACGCATCCATGGGCTGGTTCTGCTGCTGATACAGCACGCTACGAGAGCAAACGGCCAGCAGGTTAATTAACGCAAACAAAACATCCTATACACATACGAGACCAATCACGCAACAAAGCAGTGCAACCTGCAAGTGAAATTAGTTACGTGCCAGTCAAAACATGTAGTTTACGGTCTTTATAATCCAACCAGACATGACAAGTCAAAGCTGCAGCTGAACATCTCAGGTCAGATCCTCACACACGCAATAAAGCACACAAATCACATAATCTTCCAACTACAAACTGAAATCTTACCTTTAAAAAGTGACATAAGAAATAAAGATGAGTCAACGATAAGTGAGCTGCATGATTAATCGTAAAAAAATTTAAAAATCTGTGTTCGTGCTGCCAGAGCGAGAGAGTGCAGTTTTGAACCACACAGTAGTAATTTGTTAAAAATATTAAAATTATCACAGAAGTACTGAGATGTAAGTTTAAACGATAGTGATCAAAATAAAGCAAACCACCTATTGAAATGAACTTGGTGCTTCAAATAACGGTTGTTTCAATTACATCTTTAGCCACTAGGTGGCACCAAGTGACTTAAAAAATGTATTTGTCATTGAATCATTCATTCAAAAGATTTGTTCAAAAACACTGATTCATCCAGTAATGAAACAAGTATTTATTAATGAGTCATTGAACCTTTAGTGAATTATTATTTTGTTTAGTTGTATATTCAGAATCGTGGGAGAATCGTGATCTCTATTTAAACCCCCCCAAAAAAAATCATGATTCTCATTTTATCCAGAATCGTGCAGCTCTACTGAGTCAATTCTACATCAACTATTCATGTAAACGTCAGCAGATTAAGCAGCGATCGCTCATCTGCGGTTTGTAGTGGTGTGGTTCAGACAGATACGTACCCTATCGAGCACCATGTGTCTGCGCTGGCCTCGGATTTGTCTATGGACTGTCTGTATGAAATGAAGGCATCCTGGACCTTCCCAATACTGGAGTAGCACCTACAGAGAGCAAACAAAACCACGTCTGCAAAACTGCAAGCAAACGCACGCTTTACGTCTGAGTTCATGACATGTGACTGACCTGCCGAGGAAATACCAGGACTGGCCAGAGTTCGGATCGGCTTCCAGGGATTTCTGGAGACACTGTATAGCGTAGCTGTCCTTATTAGCTTTATCTCCCAGCTGCTCGACTGTATGATGCATCCAGCCTGAGAGAGAGAGAGAGACAGAGAGAGAGAGAGACAGAGACAGAGACAGAGAGAGAGAGAGAGAGAGAGAGAGAGAGAGAGAGACAGACAGAGACAGAGAGACAGAGAGAGAGAGAGAGAGAGAGANGACAGAGAGAGAGAGACAGAGACAGAGAGAGAGACAGAGAGAGAGAGAGACAGAGAGAGACAGAGACAGAGAGAGAGAGACAGAGAGAGAGAGAGAGAGAGAGAGAGACAGAGACAGAGACAGAGACAGAGAGGAGCGCACGTTTTAGAATAAAATCACATACAGATGCAGATAACCTGGTGAAAAACAACAACACTAATCTGTGGTTTGCCGTCTATGACCACAGAAAACAACTTAGACTCATTCCTCGAAACCGAGTGTTCAGTGATGCAGTGAAGGGTTCACAACAGAAAGTGAAGCACATGTTTTTGTTAAAGCAGTTTCAGTTTAAAAGCACACAATGACCTTCTAGACTTGCAGGTGAATTAACTTCTGGTTATGTGATGATTTTGCTCCAGATAAACAGCTTTAAGGACGAGAACTTTATTTTACTGTAACGTGGATGAGCTGAAATTATATTCTGTGGTGATTGACAACATGCCACAGATGTTAATGAGAATGCAGACGATTAACATGCTCTTACCCAGCTGTTGTAAGGTAGCAGCCTTCACCTGCGCAGGTAAATTCTCCGTCTGCAGGAGACTCTCATAGGCCTCTTTGGCCACGCGGTATCTCTTCTGTGAAACAACCAAAGCAGACAGTCACCAACCCTAACACAGAAAACTAACGCCTGCACTGAACCGCTTTTGTTCTGAGGTCTACGTGACAAATCTTTTCTGCCATGTGATACTGTAGTGAACGTTCAGGAAGGAGGGAAGCCTCAGCAACACCACGGCAACCCCTCTCTCCTGTTGCTATAGTAACACGAGCCGAATGTTCAGCTCTAACTTCCCCTCATAAAGCGCGAACATGATCTAATGCATTACCATCAATTACAAGGCAGAAGTAGTTTATGCGGTTAATCAAAGAAAGAGACAGGAATGAAAGACTCACCTGAATCTCGTATAAATGCGCGATGTGAAACTGAACTACAAACACAAAACACAAAGACAAGAATTAGCAGCAAATTCAGAACAGCAACTTTTCTATGTGAATGTTTCTGATGGAGGAGAAGATCCTCTAAAAACAGCTTCCTCTGTCCAGCGAATGACGCGCTTGGATGGAGGTGAGAGACGAGCCTGAACGCAAGTGTGTGTGTGCGTGTGTGAGAGAATATCACTAACACTACGCCAGCAGGCGCTGGTATTGGTGTTTCCAAGGGAACGGCCACATACAACATTAATTGCAGAATAAAATTAAGTGACGATACTAACAGTAGGATTGCCGCTCTACACACTGTAAAAAGAGATGTGCGTTTCATTCAGAGTCAAGGGCAGTATTAAAAGTTAGAGAGTTTAAATAAGCTAATAACACATCATGTGTGTTTGAGGGATTTTTAGTTGTTTTCTGATGCAGAAGGTGAAAATAATGCATCTGATCACTTAAAGCAACAGCTCACTCTCTTCATGCATTCAGCATTCGCTTGGTGTATATGAGCGAGACACCACTGCCGTTTTCAGAGCGCGATCAGACCACACCAAGCGAATGCTGAATGCAGTTGGACATAGTGGTGTATTAGAGGTAAAAAATGATATAAATACTGTTCGGTTTCTCGCACAAACCGATCGTTTCGTGTCTTAGGACATCAATGTGTCGTCACGAGCCGCAGGGTTTAATTTGGATTTGTCTAAGCAAGTTTTATTTACTCTTATAGTAGAAGTTCCCATTCACTCCTATTATTTGACTGACAGACGGCAGCGGTTGCAATTAAAAAATCACCATTTGTGTTCTACTGAAGAAAAAAAGTCACCTACATCTTGGATGTCCTGGGGGTAAGCAGATAAACATCAAATTTTCATTTTTGGGTGAACTATCCCTTTAACACTTGAGAGTGTTTGAGTATCAGTACTAGTGAGGACTGACTTAACCAACACCACTAATAATCTGTCACATGCATCCTAAACTGATAACAGTCTCTGATCGCGGTTTGTGCGCTCGTGTGTGATGGAGAAGGTGCGGTACTTACTCTCTGCTTTGGACAAAGTGCAGTGATTGGAGTCGATGAGCGCTAGCTGAAAGTGCTGCGGACACACAGGAGACAAAACATCTCTGAGTGAGAGACCTCTCACATCTTCCTCTACTAGACTTAAATGATGGAGGGACTTTAAAGACCTCAGAAATAATGACTGTGTATACTGAAGTTAATTAACTCAAATCAAACCGTTTAAGCACAAACACACATCAGACATCCAGGAAACTGACATGAATCAAAGTAAAGGTGTTAAAGTCCACCATAACAAAGTACATTAAATATGAACACAAATAGAATATAGAATAAATAAAATGACAGAAAGAAATCCATCAGTGAAATCCAGTGAAGATCAAGCCTCATGTCTGAAACTCAATGGCTGTTCAGATTGACAGAAACTGTCCAGATGGAGCTTTATCTAAATGAGAAATTGTATTATAAAATATACATTGAAGATTTGTTGCCGTGTCAGAGATCACATCATGACGGCTGACTGTGTTTGTGAGTCATCACACTGATATTGAGTTACAGCCTGTAGAAGTTTTCATGTAAATCACAGAAGTTCACAAACACTACGTAGAAAACGACCACACGTACACTAAACGTGTTTTTAAACCAACGTGACACTTGCGTCATACCTTTAAGCTCGACTCATAGTCCGTGTTAACTTTGAACATCAGGCCGAGACGCAGATGAATCTCTTTAGCCCGAGAGAAGCCGGGGTCGATGTACAGCACCTCCTGAAATGCCTTGATCGCCCTGAGAGCAAACAAACAACAGCAATGAAAAACTCCTTCCTGAACAATCATGTCAACATGTGACAGTGGCAACCAACAACAGATAAACTAAAAATCTACTGGCGGCAGGTAAACCCGTCGTCGCATGTGGCGTAAAATGCGAGGAGATGCGATCTCCCAGAATCAGCCCACATGGAGGGGCCTGAATATCGCCATGGAAACAGTCCGCCTGCGCATCTGAGCTCATTCACCTCATCACATGACCGTCCAAAATGTCAATCAAAAATGTTGCGTTCACACGTGCATCATGTCACGATGTGAAGATACTCACCACTGAAATGCATTGTAATGGAAGTAAACCATCCCGAGGCCGTACAAAAAGGCAGCATTCTAGAGGAAGAGAAGATTCAAGATTCAGATTCAACGAAATCCTGGATCAGTCAAAGTGAAAACCACCTGAAACACTCGATGAAAACCACACAGGAAGATTTCACTACAATTGTCAATCAACACACTCACACACACTCTCTCTCTCTCTTTAATGAATTCATTAATTGAACTCTAAATGATAATAGTTCTTACTTTCCTATGATGTTAGGGTTAGCTGTACATTCACTTTCCATGAACGTACAGATAGAGGAAAGAGTTTGCGTATAATAACACGATATAGTAAACTGTTCACAGGACCTGAGTGAGGTACATCAATGACATCAATGTCCTGATCTCACAATACGCTATAATCAAACACACACTGAAGGAACGCTGACGATTGAATTCATCAGGCGGTTCAGAGACGGCGGCTCCTCACCTTCCAGTAGTCTGATTGTAAACTGTAGTACCGCTGGTATGCCGATAATGCTGCAACACAAAAAGACACGTGTTACGTGAAGCTCCTCAGGCGTTTGAGTCATGTTAGTCAATGGGTACGGAGCAGGTTAGGGACACTCCGCACCTTTCGGATACTCCTCCAGTAAGAGGTTGAAGTGACCCAGCTGGCAGAAGAACTCGGGATCCACCTTTCCTTCAGCTTTCTGGATGAGAGACTCATAGCAGCGAACAGCCTGTGTGAGGAAACAAATTCAACCTTACCGCTTCACACACACAAACTGATCAATAAAAACAAAGAATAAGGAATGGATAAAGAATTATTTTATTTCGAATAAGAACTTCCAATGAATAATTAAGCTTAATAATATAAATTTATGATATAATAATAATAATGGTAAAAATTTAAGGACAGCAGTGTTACGGCCGGACTCAATGTGGCACGTCTTGGCGAGACATTCATGTAAAAATTTATGTTTTAAGAGAACCCAAACATCACATTTTACATAGAGCGGCACGATAAATCATTAAAAGATGGCAATCTCGAGTCAAAAACACACGCGATCTTATTCTTAAATGTCATTGATCCGGCTCTGTCTATTAAACCTTTTACAATCACCGCGAACATTCAGATCTGCGTTCTGAGACAGAGAGAGCCGTTGTCATGTGCTTCGCAAACAGTCTTTTCAACCACACAGTATCATTATTTCTGTCTTAATTCAGATTATCACAGAACTACAGCAATAAAAGTTTACAGAACTTCTAGTACGCTATTTTGATTTGTGATTCTTTATCCAGAATCGTGCAGCTCTAATTAGATGAACACATTCTTATCTGTACATGACAGAAATTCACTAATATTTCACAAGACGTCACTGAACCAGGATAACAGAAAGGCACTTTGAGCGTTCCAGTTGTTAGCCTTTCAACAGATCGCTAGTCTAGAGTTGACCGATGACATTTCATGGCGGCCTGTCAATCATTTTCAACCTCCAATAAACAAACAAACACTAAGAGAATGAAAATCACGACCCGTCAATAATTAAAGGGTTAGTTCACCCAAAAATGAAATATTGTCATTAATTACTCTCCCTCATGTCGTTCCACACCCGTAAGACCTTCGTTCATCTTCAGAACACAAATTAAGATATTTTTGATGAAATCCGATGGCTCAGTGAGGCCTGCACTGACAGCAATGACATTTCCTCTCTCAAGATCCATAAAGGTACTAAAAATATTTAAATCAGTTCATGTGAGTACAGTGGTTCAATATTAATATTATAAAGTGATGAGAATATTTTTTGTGCGCCAAAAAAACTAAATAATGACTTTAACAATATCTAGTGATGGCGGATTTCAAAACACAGCTTCATGAAGCTTCAGAGCTTTACGAATCAAATCAGTGGATCGGAGCGCCAAAGATTTCAGCAGTTTGGTGGTTTGACACGCGATCCGAATCATGATTCGACACAAAAGATTCAAAACGCTCTGAAGCAGTGTTTTGAAATCGGCCATCACTAGATATTGTTACAAAGTCATTATTTATATTTTTTGGCGCACAAAAAATATTGTCGTTGCTTTATAATATTAATATTGAACCACTGTACTCACATGAACTGATTTAAATATGATTTTAGTACCTTTATGGATCTTGAGAGAGGAAATGTCATTGCTCAGGCCTCACTGAGCCATCGGATTTCATCAAAAATATCTTAATTTGTGTTCTGAAGATGAACGAAGGTCTTACGGGTGTGGAACGACATGAGGGAGAGTAATTAATTACATTATTTCATTTTTGGGTGAACTAACCCTTTAACCCGCTAAGACTTCCTTGTCACTTAAAAAGTCCCTGGAAGACATTTAGGGCATGATGTGCTCTCGTCACGAACACAATAACCTGGACGTGTTTGAGACGGCCGAATCAGAGCTCGCACAACCGTCACTCTGAACCAATAATTCTACACATGAAGAGGTTACTGAATGTCAAATGAAGTAAGATTCACCAGGTGTTTGGTTGTTTCCTGAGACGCATCAGTTTACACACTCAACATCCATGAAGAACAGACAGAACGAGATCTAGTTAACAGGTTTTACATTCTGGACATTTACAAACGCACATGACCGCTCTGACAGCATTAACACATGAAAACAGCTGATGTCAGTTACTGGTTGGGGTCGTTCTTCTATCATAAATGAGATCAACAAAACTACTAAATGACAAACACTTACTTTACACAATATTTAATTTACTGGGAGCAAAAAAGACCAACAAATCTGTTTCCATATTTTGTCAGTGACACGGGTTACAGGTTATATTTGTGTTAATCAGACATTGTGCTTATGATCTCAAACAGACAAATCGATTATCAGTCCATCACAAATGGGGAGAATGTGCAGATCACAGCAAAAATAATTACTATAAACACAAGCATTTCAATTAGTCTGACTAATGCACAAGGAATGAGATAACACCTGCATTGTGTAAACTAGGTTAAAACGAGCCGCCGGTGGGTAACAGACACGGTTCCAGCCTCTGGACTGTTACTTTCCACTGAGACGCTGAAGACGTTAAAGCGTTAGTTCACACAATAACGATCTTCTGTCATCATTTACTTGCTGTCATGTCGTTCAAACCTGTGATTTTCTTTTTCAGCAGAACACAGATGGAGATATTCTGAAGTAAACCAAACAACATTGGGCTCTTTTGACTTTCACTAAGTAGACAAAAACACAGATTCTTCAAAACATGCTCCTTTGTGTTCCACAGAAAAATAAATGACTGAATGATGACAATCATTCTGAGCGATCTGTCCCTTTTAAATAGTGAATTATTTACATGCTTCAAGTAATTCTGAATGTAACGAGACAAACAGTTTGCATTTTTTACATATTAGACATGAATAAGAGTGAAAGTGTGCATATTTAAAAAAAAATATATATTATTTGCAAATAGTTTAAATTGATCACTTCATAACTACAATAGACCTTTAACTTTTACTGTTATTTCTTTTTCGTTATTCCCTTATATCCCTTATAATCATTTAATTATTTAATTCTTTTAAATAAAAAGTCCAATAACACACACAAAAACCCCTCTTTGGTCCCCCCCAATGTTCAAGACATGGTTACGGCGTTGCATCATGTTTGGCACAGGCACAATGTCTCGCTACAACAGCAGATAGAAAACTCCTTTTACCTACAAATGCACGTTCAAACCACTGCAGACCCCGACGGCAGCGAGCCGCTTCAGTCAGCGAGGCTCTCCAAAGGTCAGATGGCCGAGCCGCGTTACGTTCTCAAGCCACGTTCCATGTCACAGCAGTAATAGGAGAAACATGCGATATGACACAAGTATAAGCGTTTCATACGGCAGCGTGACGGCTTTCACTTTGGTGTGTGGACTGAGGTTGTGGTCAGCGCAGATACGGCAGGCCGTCACTCTGCCACTCGCTGATCCAACATTCCCCACAAGTCACCGGCTGACCTCGGGTTGGTTTGGCAGGACACTAGTAGTCTAAGAGCCGGCTGACCACAAGAAAACTGATGTGTGCACACATCTAAAGCAACCAGAGCAGGAGTACTGTCAACAAAACATCACAACAACAGAACAGAATGTCACACGACTGCATATGCTGCCTTAACAACCAATCAATTAAGCAACATTTCAACCATTTAGGTGTTCGTCAGGTGGTGAAAAAAAATAAAAAGGTGTTAAAGAAGTACATGTCAAACAACGGTATTAAGCATGTGAGTCAGGTACACGACCAAAATATAGCCTAGATCATGAAGAAAATGCAAAAAAGACACTCCCAGAAAGATTTAATGAGCTCAAAAGCGGACGTTTGTTATACTTTGGTGAGCTCATTAAATGTTTTTGGGAGCAACAGTGTGTCAACGTTTATGAAGAACCGCATACAAACAATAAATACACCTGACAATAGTGAAACAAACGAGTCAAGAATTATTCAATGGGAGTCATTTATCACATCTCAACAATCACAGAGAATTAGATCCTATTCACATCATTTTTAATTTTTTTATTTTTTTAATGGAGTCTGAGCATGAAAATGGCTTACTTCATGTCTGTAGCACAGACATAATTAACCCCAGAACACCAACTCTATGTGTGCAGCCTACAGTAAATCTGCATAATAAAGAAACAGGTCTCACAGCACCGCAACACACAAGAAAACACGAAGCAATTCAGCAGTCATTCGATGACATTACACACTTCCACGTGATTTCACCATCAAACCCAGAGCTGTTCAGACCGAGTCTGTTTCTGTTGAAATTTCTCTTCTACTGTGCTGATCAAACCCATTTTCTAACCCAAACACACAGATTCTATATTCCTCGACATGACAGCATCACTGCGTTTCTCTCGCTCTGTTTGTCGAGCAGCGCCATCTGTTGTACAGGAGTGAATTCTTCATTTAGCCCAATGAACGTGTCAATCTCGCCGTGAATAGACCTTCCAGATGCCATGATTCACTCGCATCTCTTTAATTTGAGCTCTTCAAGGTTTTACCTTATTCTCTAGCCCTGACACAGAAACAAAGAAGTCAAAAGGGTGACATCTCAATTTAATGTAACATATGGACGACTGTGACTGAATAAACAGATCTTAAGCTAAATAAAACTGTCCACATGCAATCCTCCATGACCCGCAGATCCTAACATTATATCTGAGAGCCATGAGCATCTGAACATGGCATTTCTAAAGTCATGCATGTGTGAGGCTTGATCAGTGCCTCTGCAGAAATATCAATTCATAAACTGGTTTACTGATTAGCCATCGACTTCATTGAGACGCTGAAAGACAATAAAAGACATCGAGTCAAACGCGCATTAATCTGGAAATGCATTACAGGGTCAATTCTGATCAAGAGACGCAACAAGTCTGTTAATTTCTCCCCAACACCAGCAACACACAGTGTGCATCATCTTCATCTGGACGACATTCTAGTGATCTGCAGATATATTTCCCTCAACATGGTTTAACACATTTAGACAAATACTATATAAGAGCGCAGATAGAACGACGCAATAGTGGAGAAGTTTAGACGAGAAAGCGGCAACAACAGCTTCAATACTGCCGATGATGAAGATGATGATGATGATGATGGGTGATCGACCCACATGAGGGTTAGTTCACCCAAAAATGAACATTGTCGTCATCATTTACTCGCACTGATGTGCTTCCAAACCTTTCTTCTGTGGAACAAAAGATAATTTGAAGAATGTTTAAACTTTTATTTTTCAAAATATCTTTTCCACTGAAGAACGAGAGAGAATCACAGAATGACCATTTTTGGGTGAACCGTCCCTTTAATCGCGTTAAAGCCCGTTCACACGATAATGATAAAGTTTTAAATATTCTTTTACATTTAGAGCAATAGAGTCCAATCAGCCAATCAGAATCCATCCTGCTTTAAAGAGCTCGTGCATTTACATAACTTCAGTGCATGTTTATAAATAACATTATTGTGTGTTGGGCTGGAATATAGTTCTGGATCTTGGTGGGAACGGGCCTTTAATGCCGATACCAATTCCACAGGTCAGGGCGCTATAACCCTACATAGTGATGACAGGAGAACTTCAGCAGATGATGAACGCAAAAGAAGACAGAAAGAATCTGATGACATCAACACAAGCGAGAAGATGCAGAGGGTCATTCAGTCCATCACATGACAGCTCCTGACCGGAGTCCTCATGCAGACTCAGTCTTTGTTCACTCTCTAGTGTTCACTACAGCTGGACTGCTCAACACAGGGAGGTGTTCTCACACGAGGCCAGTTACCCACAAGCCTTCACGATGCCCAGAATCGCAGGCAGCAGGGCTCAGCTGTAGCTGCTCGAGTGCTGCACATTCTGCAGCGTTATTCGCGTCTCTTTCTGCATTATAACGCGCTCTCACCCCTCCCCACCCCGCCATCTTGGGCCGACCCGAGCAGCCATTACCACCGCACACAAATCCGCGTAAAACTGAGCCCGAGTCTTCCTCTGCGCGACAGACGCGTGTAATAAACGCTCAAGAATCACTGACGGAAAAAAGCCCGAGCGCGTCTTATGAACTCGCGCTCAATTCACGCGTCCAGTGATTTCTACACTTGAGTGACACCTGCATTCTGCCCTGTTGACTAACGAGTTACAGAATAAACACAAACACGGCTGCGCTCCTGAACGCGTCGCGTTTACCTGCGCTTAAGCAGCGAAACGAGGAGACGCGTCGGGACGCCTGAGCTGCAGCTGAGTTCATAAAGTTCTCCATATGGTGGTTTCAATCACAGATACGCGGCTAAAGGCTCGCAGAGCTCCAACGGAGCGCGTTAACGGAACGGTTAGCCGCGCAGCTCTGATAGAAAATACGGACACCGCCGCGTCGCCGCTCGCGCAGCACTCACACCCAGACCGCGGGAAACCGTGTCACTCGCTGTCATTTTGCACTATGTGTGTGTGTGTGTGTGTTGTGAGGCGTGCGATGCGTTGATTTCAACGCGCGTCTTTACCTTGACGAGCAGGGCCTTCATGCTGGCGCCATCTTCATGAAGCCGCTGATATCCGAACAGAGAGCTGCGAACGAGACACAAACACACACAGGCTCGGGATCAGCTCGCTTCCGAACACACATCTCACACCCAGAAACAATCAAAAGACGCTCGCGGGCTCCGTTAAGCGGCGGTTCAGACCTGTCGACGCGGGCTAGAGTGTCGCTCTCCTGCGCGCTCAGCCGCGGTGATTCCTCCTCGGGTTCACTCGCTTTTCCCGCCGCCATTTTCTTCTCCTCATCACCAGCAGCGCTGAGGCGTCGAGCAGCGGCGACGGCGAGCGACACTCGGCACGATTTCATGGAATCGCACCGAGAGAAGGCGAGTTCCGTTCGTCCAAAAGCCACAATAAACGGAAACTTTTTCCAGTAAAACGCGCTTCGGTTTGTAAAGCCCCTTCCGAAGTGAGTTGCTCGTCTTCTCACATTGTTTTGTCGGAATAAACTGAGTGACGCGGCGGTCAATGTTGGTGCGTGACGTGCGGCCCGTGCACACTTTAAAAACGCGGAACGTATTAAAACAATCTGAAAGTTGTGTCCGCCACCAGATTAAAGTTGTTGTAATTGTGTCACACAGGCGAACCCACGCCGTCGTCGTCGCCACGCCCTCCCGGGCTCCACAGCCAATCGCCGCCGAGAGCTCGAGCGCGTCACTGGCCTTGTCCCAAAATGTTTTGGTTCTTCAATCCTGTAGGTGATTTTGTTTCATGTAATGATCGTTTGGACGCGCGACGCGAAGCCTTCAGCGTTTCACGCGTGCATGAAAAGAGCCAAAGCATTTCCCACAAACACGGACAGCGAGCGGCTAATTTGCGTTGTTATGAAATGCAAATAGAGAGGTGTGGCTTTCATGAGATGGGGAAATCGGAGTGACAGTTGAAGGGTTAAAGCTTAGGCCGCTGCCGCTCAATCCTGTTTATATTTCCTCTGATTTGGAGAAAAATCTCATGTTTGGAAAACGGTTGCAGAGATTACAATCCCTGCACTAAATGCATAAAACATGAGAATGAAATATAGTGAATCAAACTCATCAGTAGCTCGTGTTCACAGTGAACTTTAAGGAAAAACGTGTCTTGTTATGGATGTGAAAACGCAGTAATTATAAGCCGGACATACTGTATAATGTTTGAAACATTGACGTGGCTGTAGGCGGCGCGCACGCGCGCACGCGCAGCTGTCAACATCACCTGACGCCATGACGTCACACATCACCCAAAATGGCGGAACAACAACAACAACACACAGAAGGTGAGTGAGTCTCACACATGATAATCGAGTCTTTACTCTGAAGTCAGAAGCAGCATGAAGGCGGCGGGTTTCCATTACATGCAAACAGACAAAAACTGAGAATGAGCTCGTGTCAGCTTTGGTCAGTGTGTCCATTAAAATAAGTCTAGCCCCGGTTTCACAGACCAGGTTTAAGACAGTCCCAGACTAAAATGCATGTTTGAGCTGTCTGAATTTAAAGCAACTGACAGATCTTAAAATATATGTCAGTGTCATTGTTTTGACTCAAGATAATCACCAGGAATGTGTTTTTCTAGTGTAGGTTTATAAAAGCTACTTAAATATCCTAATTGAACTAAGATCTAATCCTGGTTTAGGCTAAACCCTGTCTGTGAACCCGGGCCTGGGTCACATCTCACCTAAATCAAATCATGTATCGTTTTCTTACTCTGTATTTTTGTCTTGTTTTCCAGTAAAATATTTTAAAGTTCTTAAATCAAGATACAACTTGAGATGCAAAATGACTTTCCCGGACAGAGATTAAACCTAGTCCTAGAATAAAATGTCCCTTTAAACCAGATTAACAGAATTTCCCTGTCATGGTTTTAAATAGTCCTAGACTTAATCTAGTCCAGAGTTTAATAAGATGATTTCCTGGAGGAAAACTAGAGCTAGTCCAGGACTGAACTGAGGCTTAAATTAACCTACCAGGAGGCAAACTTCAGATTAACGGCGTGTTTCAAAGAAGACGCATGTATTACTTGGATATATATCGATATGGATTTTATATATATATATGATGCTGTTCACTGCTCAACCATTGTTCCTGGTTCAGATGTGAATGCTTCGTGTTAAATTGACTTACTATTTGAATTCACGTGATGTTTTCATTTTGAAATAACTTTACAATCAAGTAACCCAATCAAACAGGACTTTGACTTCCCATCATGCTTTGCACCGGGCTGAACTGGGAGAGTAAATGTTGAAATAAGGTGTTATTTTATGCATTTTTAGCAAGATGAGAAAATGGAGAGACTTCTTAATGTTTAATGCTTCATTATGTTGTTTTTTAAGAGTTTCTGTCATGTTTGTGTTTCTTGGTGAAGTGAAGAGCTTGTGTTTGGGTTCAGCACCTGCTCTGGATTGAAACAATATCACTTCTCGACTGCCAACTCACACATTTAGTTTGTTGCTATGTAAGTCACAGGACAAAACAAGAAGCATTAATAATTGTAGGATTATTATATATATGGAATTCATTGCAAACAGATTTCCAGGCCTTTTTTTTCACAGCTGATGTATTTTGCTTGTTTTAAAAGATCTGTCTCTTGCTTAGTAAAGTTTTTTTGATTGCTGTCTTTTTCTGCTGTCATTGTTTTCCTTGGATTTGCTTCTCAGTTCCATGTTATTTTAAGCTTTTCTTGGTTCATTCCATGTTTTATAGGCAACCTCTCTCCATAGTCCAGGTTTTAGTAATCTGCACTTAATCTGTGTTTCAGAAAGCCATTTTTAAAACACGATTAACTATTCTGGATTAAGGTCTACTCCTGGCTTAATTTAAACCCTGTCCAGGAAACCTCCCCTTTATCTGAAATATATTTGTGCTTAAAACATGAACAAATATCTGCCGGCGGGGTCAGAAAAATACCCTTGTTTTCCCTTTGAATTAAGATTATGTTTCTGACCCCGCTGGCAGATATTGTTGTTGTTTTAAGCAAAAACTCACTTCATTTTGATGATTTGTTTCAGAAAATAAGACTTAATATCTTCAGTCATTTCTCTTCTCCAGTAAATGTATCTTGATTTAAGAATGTTTAGATATTTGTGCAGAAACACTGAGGAACAAAATATTTTTTTGCAGTACAAGGCTGAAATTTTAATCACAACAACCAGCAAAATAGAGTAAAATGAATTCATGTGTGATGGCATGTGGAAGATTTGCTGCTTGCTGTATAGATATAATACTGCAGCTTGCTTTAGATGAATAATATCATCACGCTTCACTGGCTGCTCCATATTCGAGGCTTGACCTGCGGTTCATGTGTTCTGTTCAGGACAGGCCGATGAAGACGAGGCTTACGAGATGGTGGATCTGACCACGTACGCACGGAGTCACCAGTGGTGGAGCACCGTGTTTGGGAACAACTCCGGGCCGATCGTGGAGAAATACTCGGTGGCCACTCAGATTATGATGGGTGGAGTCACAGGCTGGTGCGTTCTCCTTCACCGGCCTCATTTCCAGTTGCTCTTCATCATCAGTTCATAAATCTCTTATTTGGACATAATGTTGACGTCTGGAAGACCAACTAAAAACTGCCACATCTGCTTGTCTGTCCCAACACTGGAATGTTCCTCTGGATACTCTAATTCTTAAAGAGCACCAATGACGCTTTTGTCCATCTTCATCTTCCTTTAGTGTAAATTGTTGCTGTTTGATCATGAAAAAGCTCTGCAAAGCACAAAGTCCCTCCAGCAGGAGTTCTTCTCTATATCAGTGTTTCTGAACTCCTGAAACGCCTCCATTGTTTTCTTCACAATATTCCTCATTTCAATAATTCATACGCAGAATGAAGGGGCGGGGCCTGCTCGAGTTAGTTAGTAGTGTGTTGAAACTCGTGGTAAGGGGCGGGACATTTCAAAACGGGAAAAATAATGTGTTTTTGAACATTCAAGCATGAATACTAAAACAGGTTAAGCCCAAAAACAAAATCAAGACTTTGTAAAAGGGCATAATAGGTCCTCTTTAAATACTGGTATTTTTCATTGTTGGTTTTCCTTTCTTTTGCTTGTTAACTCCGTTCATCCGCAGGTGTGCGGGATACCTGTTCCAGCGGGTGGGAAAGATCGCCGCTACGGCCGTCGGAGGAGGATTTCTGCTGTTACAGGCAAGAACCAAGAGCTGCGCACTACAATATACCGGTCGCTGTTCCTTCATTATATTATAAATGTGACTAAATGCTTGAAAGGGGTTTTGTCTTGCAGATAGCCAATCACAGCGGCTACGTCCAAGTTGACTGGAAGAAAGTGGAGAAAGATGTTAACAAAGCAAAGAGACGCCTGAAGAAAAAAGCCAATAAAGCCGCACCTGAGATCAACACGTTTATTGAGGAGGTGAAGACACTTAATAGTATGAATGAAATCAAGACGATAACTCATGTCTTGTGCACATGTGAGCTTCAGATAACAGGCATTCATTAAAGAATTAAATCTAGGACTTTATCCGCTGGTTTCACAGACTAGAATGCATGTTTGAGCAGTTTTAACTGAAAGCAGCATATCTTAATATGTCAGTGAGATTGTTTTGTCTCAAGATGCACATCAGTCATGTTCTTCCTAAGGTACATTCATAAAAGCTACTTAAATGTCCTAACTGAACTAATGCCTAATCCTGGCTTAATCTAACCCTGTCTGTGAAACGGATCTACAGTGGATTTTTCCTTTGCTTCAGCAGTTCCTTAGAGGAAATCGTTATCAGTCTTCTTTATAGTTTAGTTTTGCGCAACAGGTTCACGTTCTCTGAATCTCTCTTCCGTGTGTAGCAGTGCCCTCTTTTGGTTATGAATAGTAATGCCAAATAAACCTCCATGTTTTTCAGGCTTCTGAATTTGTGAAGAAAAACATTGTCGTTTCAAGTGGATTTGTTGGTGGCTTCTTGCTTGGCCTCGCCTCTTGAGTTGAAACACGTTTCCTGTGATGCTGTGAAGAGTGCCGTCCCATCATGCACCTCATGTTAGGCTGTTCGCTCTTTTAACCAGTCAGTACTCGGTGGCTTCTTCACTCGCTTAGTATGTGTGAGTTTGATGATATGGAGGTGAAAGTGAGCTTATCCTTTGCTGTTTGTTTTGCTGAAGATGACTGTTCTCAGCTAGTTCTTGTACAGGTTTTGTAATTTTGTTCTTGAAGTTACTGTTGCATTTTCATGGCCTTTGTTTGTTAATTTATGTTTCTTTATTGGGACTGTTTACATTGTAAATAAAAATGACTCCTGATTCAACTTTGTGACATCTTGATATTTTTTGTTGTTTAAGTTCAACTGTGTTTTATGATGGAATAGCTGGTAATTTGTTCACATATTGCTCACCTAATTTTCCACTGGTCTTTGGATTGGTCTGGGGTCAGAGGTCATTGGAGGCTCAACCCAGAGTCACAACCAATCCAGCTGGAATAAAAATATATACATTTATCCATTTAGTGCACTTTACAATTATTAGTATTACAAATATAATGTTCAGTCATTGTTTTTAAAGCTGAATGAACTTATATCAGTAATTGTAGTGCTTGCATTGGCCTGTCTTTCTACTTTGTCTTCTTATTCATTTTACTTTTCTCTTGCTGTCGCTCATCTTCTCCTTTCCACATCATCCTTAATAATGTTTAGATACAAGCTTCACTGTTCACATGCAAACTTTATCTTAAGAATCCTACAGGTTAAATTTACTGAACATAGCATCATTTAATGTTGATGTAATACAATTTTTGTAAAGTTTTGTTTCAATGTTCTCAGAAAATGACACAAATATGATTTTAATTATCCACAATGGCATCTGATGTTTATATTGATATATTTAGACCTTTATTGATCTTGAATTGGCCGGGGGCCTGTACCATGAAGCCGGATTAGCTGGCTAGCCAGGTAAATTTCAGATTAGTTTGTGCCAATCCTGGGTTTTAGGTACCGTGAAAGTGACTTGTTGACAAATTCCGAGTATGGGTCACCATACTTGGCCACATGTCACATGGCTTTTAGCGGTGTTCATCGCCATAGTAACTTACGCTCCACGGCTAACCTGCTCCGGGGCAGGTTATGTTCTGGTTCAGAGATCTCAAACCGAATTTGGGCCAATCGGATGTGAGCAAAGTGACACTGACACATCCGATGCAATAAAGTCACTCCCCCAGTTTCTCTTCCTCCAAATTAAAGGTCACTATATAGTAAAAACAAATATTTAACGATGAAATTGTCTGGCTTTAATGATAATTACTTAGAATGATTTTATGATTTATACATTTATAAAATAATTCAATATTATTAATCCATTACACAAGCGATTTTAGTTTAACAGTTATTAGTTTCAATGAATATTAATATATACAGATCATATGTAATATAAATAAGCTGTAAATAAACTTTAAATATGACCACATGACCTTACATGTCTCCATCGCTGTATTATCAACTAAATAAACTAACTTCACAAGTTTCATTTGCACTGAGAGAGCAAGATCATTTCTTTTATTTCATCAGTGTAAATGAGTTTAAATTAATCTTCAGCAAGAGTTTTGAATCGCACTGGCTCTCTCGCGAGAAGTGAATCAGAGTTTCTGTCTGTTGCAAGGCCTGTGATTGGCTGTTTTGCCACTGATGTCACGCATTCATGTGCACACGCTCCACAAACTCAGGATCAAAGCCAGAGTTGACAGAGAAAGTTGATGATCAGCATCATGGTACCAACAAAGCCGGATTGGAGTGGTTTGGTTGTGTCAACTCGAAACTAATCCTATAACCCTGAGTTTTTTGAACTACCATCATGGTACAGGCCCCGGGTTAGTATTGATAATGACAGCCTCGAGAGCCACACTGATTGAATGTTGAATTATATTTTGTTAATCAGCAGTTTTGGTGAAAATACTCTAAAGAGTAATCATTATAGATTGCACCAGTAGATACAAGCATGAAATTCAAGGTTTTGAGGTTGGCCACTGTAACCAATCAATACACGCTAACAGTGTCATTTATGGCCAATGAACCAGTGGCTCCTTGTTGTTCCTTTCCTAAACCTTCACGCTCTCTGCTCCTGTCTGGTGGAATGAGCTGCAGACCTTAATATCATACAACTTTCGAGAAGCAACTGAAGACACGACTCTTCCACAAGCACTTCACTAATCCACAACCGTAAACTAGCCCACAACTCCTGTTCATTTATACTCTAGCTGTCTCTTCTACTCTAGCTTGTGCATTAAGTTTACTTTAAACCTGGCATTGTGTAACTGTGAATATTGTTGGTTTTTATGACAAACTGCTTCTCGTTTGTAAGTGAGAAGAAGTGGCTGGTGTCGTGAAACAAGACCAGTTTTGGGAAAGTATATAATATACCAGCTACTTCTCCAAAATGCTTCAGAGATAAAAGCTAATGACACTACAAGTTAATTTGATTGAATACATGATCCCAAAAATAAATAAATAAAAATCTCCAAAAGAAGTATTATCACCATAAAAGTAAATAATTATTAGACCATAATGGTACATCACATAGTTCTATATCATGCAACTCAAATTAATGTACTTCAATGTGGTTCAAAAGAATACCATGGTACATGTAAAAAACAAACAAACATGGTACTGATGATACATTGCTTATTATATGTCCAAAAAGCATGTAAACGATGTGTGCCGTTTCGTGTTTTGATTTTGTTTGGAAAATCTTCATCACACATTTCAGTCCAGTATTCAATGGTTTGTAGGTAAATAATACACTTTATCCAGCGTGATTTTGTACTGTGTTCATTTTGCATGATGGTTTTATCGCTCCCTTTGAGGGATGGTTTAGTGATAAATGGCAAACCGATTTAGACGGTTTAGTAGTTTGTCCGATTCTTTAACCGACTCAAACGAGTGAATCATTGTCCAGTCAGGCTTTGCAGTTTAAACAACCGACAGAAAATATGAAACACGTTCAGAGAAATACTGAATGTCGAGTACAAATTGGCGTCTCACATTGTTTTTCAAGTTCATAAGTATGCGTTGCTGACGTCGTTCACGTTCATGCGTAGAAAAGCGCGCGCAGATCTGGCGTTTATTTACCTACAAATTATATCAATCAAATTCAAACCCAAACCAATTCAGATTACTTACATTACCTTTAATAATGGATGGATGCAGTTTTTTTGGGCTTCAAAATCTCGGGTACCATTCACTCCCATTATAAAGTTTGGAAGAGCCATGATATTTTTAATATTTATATATTATACTCATTGTGTTTGGCTGAAAGACAGTCATATACATATAGGATAGCTTGAAGGTGAGTAAATTATGGGATAATTTCCATTTTTGGGTGAACTATCCCTTTAAGTCTAGTCTTAAAATATCTCAACAACATGGATTTTAGTCTAACTGAAAGCAACTTGCACTAACATATCTTAAGTCAGTGCCATTATTTTGTCTCAAGACGCACACCATGTTTTTTTTTCTAAAACACGTTTCTAAAAGCTACTTAAATGCCCTAATTAAACTAAAGCTAATCCTGGCTTAATCTAAGCCCGGTCTGTGAAAACAGGCCATTGATACTAACTTGTCTATTAAATTGGTGTATAAAATCAATATCACATTTGCAATCACACTGATATTTAAAAAAAAAAACTCTTTGCGTGACTGCTTAACTATATCATAGACAAATACTTATAAAGGGGCATTTTTACTGCATTTTAGATTTAAGTCTAACCTAAACCTATATGTGTATGCGTTGACTCTCTAGGCTTGTTTTTTGCAAAGTGAGGGACAACGTTACATCACACATCGTTAAAACAATTATATTATTGTAGATATACACATTGCACACCCCTAGATATAAACCAAGTAATATTTAGTCTCCCACTTTGTGATTTTTCAATGCAAGACTTGCAATTCAGAATACAAAAAACACTGGTTAAAGGGGTGGTTGATTATGATTTGACTTTAACTTGTGTGTAATGTTGCCGTTTGATCATAAACAACATCTGCAAAGTTACCACGCTCAAAGTTCAATGCAAAGGAGATATTTTCTTTTACAGAAATCACTTTTAAAAGGCTGGTAGGGACTACAACGAGCTTCTTCCTGGGTTAGTGACATCACAAACCCTAAAATTTACATAAACCCCGCCCCCGAGAACCCGAGGGTCAATTCAACACAACAGATGAACATGACGGCACATGCTAGTGGATGTGGATGCTCTGTGGGGTATTTTGAGCTGAAACTTCACAGACACATTCTGGAGACACCAGAGACTGATAAAGGGGCATTATAGTTCCACTTTAAGAAAGGCAATTTGCCCTCTGGTCTTGAAATGACACAATGTTCATTTTTGGATGATCTATCCCTCTAACATAATAGCAGGTTAAGCATTCAGTCATGTAAGATGCAAAGACACATGAGAAGTTTCTGTATTTGCAATTGCCAACTTTAATTTGGTAAAATCATACGATAAACACACATCTCATTTTTCGTGCAGTGCACAGCCTCTAAACTAGTACATAAAGCAAATACTCTAACTCTAAGGGCTCCGGTGATGTTCTCTCACATGATTTGGTCAATTAAAAGCCTTTCATTTCAAGCTTTCAACACCACCTTGACTGCTTCTGTAATTAAGACTGAATTTTCAGCCAAACCTGTCAGAGAACACCACCGCCATAGCCCAATATGCAAATGCAACAATAGAGAATAACCACATGTTTTTGTTACTTAAGATTGCCGTGTGCCAGACATTCACTGGGGGTAAAGACACAAATAAAAAAAAATAAATACCGGAAAACAAACAAACAAAAAACAACTGGAGAATCTGAACACTTTGCACTGATACACATTTACAAAAATATTTCTGTAACTTTTTCCAAACCTTGGCATGGTTGTTTAGCATTCAAATTGTGGCTGCCAATTCAGAGTTCGATTGATCGGATTGAAACGTTTAGTCAGCGAGACAATTACAGATGCGAATTTTGGCGGAGTCCAAAATGACCTTAAACATTAAAAAGCTCACACTACCCCGAAAAATATAAATTTCACGCATACGGGTGACATTCAACATTCAAGTGCCAGTGTTTTTGTACTGTCTTTTGGTCAAGTTACTTGAAACTATCACTTTTAGGCTTATAAAAATAAATATTTCTCAAAAATGCTTAATAAATTACACAAACTAGCAGCAAAAGTAGAATCTAGTAATCTGTGCAAATAGCTAAATTCCCCACTGCTAATCCCCCTGGTCCCAAATCAATCCTGGTTAACTATTGGAGAACCCTTCCCCTTTTGTAAACAAGCTGCGTTTTCACAATCTTCACACACAATATTTGGAAGCTTAAGGACACGCACTCAAGACATTTATATAAAACCCTAGATGTGCAATAAAACAACTTTTGTAAAACTTGATGGGCGTAACACAGAAGGGCCAAAAGTAGCACCACTGCTATCAAGTTACCACAATACTGTCAATGCATCTGCTTCAGGTCACCTTTTTCTAATTCATGTCGAAAGGCACAACACGCTTGAGTAAATCTATTGCACTTCAGTTAAACACATCCCACTCACCCTCATCAGACAGGCACGCCGCCGGCTCGCCCGCCGAGCGCAGCTGCAGTAACGTGCGATAAAGGATGCATGGGAATTTGAAAGAAACCTGCCTTTGGCCAGGGATGCCACGGAAACCTCCACTACAAACCAACCAATAAGAGTCTGGTTCTACACTAAAGCCACACCCCTGCAGCTCGTATGGTGCGGTTTCCCGTCGTGTACGCTGAATTCTACTGACCCCAGTAGTCCTCGCTAAAACCTGGGGGATACGAGGGAGCCGTGTAAAGCCGAGGATGTCTTTCGGAATTCAACGCAGCTTGAAAAAGAGAGAGAAAATAAAAGTGAACGAATGTTACTTGTAACGAACGTAAAAGCCTGCTGCAGAAATCGATTTGAAAATCTCCTTGACCAAAAAACAAGAACACTAGCATGCGGATTTCTTCAGAGACGAGCTGGGCTTTCAGGGCCAGTCCGCTCTGACATCGTGGTCCTAGAGTAGCCATTTGAACTTTCACTATGGAAGTTGCCACAAGCCTACCATTATCAACTTCAAGAATGGTTTTTGAAGGAAGAAAACGAAATTAAACCAATTGCTACCTCCATAATAATTAAGAAACAAAAAAAACAAAAAAAAAACAAAAAAAACAAAATGTAATCCAACACCACTAAACAGCCAGTGTGCGGTACCGAACTAGCTGCCTCAATGGTAGAGTTACACAGCGGAGTGGCGGGAGGCAGACATGGTTCATCACAACAATGAAATTTAAGAGAATATACTGGAATGGCTTGTTTCTTTTCTCAGAAGACTACTGTCTCTAATAGATACCTCTCCAGGATAGAGTGAGCAAGATCTTTTCCTTCCAACATTCAATATTTTAATTCCCTTGCGATACGGTTTTACCACACA
>RJVU01057277.1:134207-176713 GCA_003731715.1 Anabarilius grahami
TTTCCTCCATAGCCATCACTGCTGTAGAAGTTACCAAAGCCACCTGAGGACCAAAAACAGTTTTAAGACGCACTCAAGACCTGTTGTCACGCAGCTAGACTGGAAAATATTGGGGATGGGCATTTCAAGCAAAAATAATATTCGAAGATCGCTGGGAATTATTTGAAAAATCGCACACCTCCCCCGCATGCACGCACGCACACACAAACAGAGAGAGGGAGAGAAACCATTCACGCTTTCAATCTGTATGATATTGATAAGCTGTTTAATTCATTGGGGAATATGCCGTCTTAACTCAAGCCATATAATGATTGTAATGTGCTGAAACATTAATGTGTTCGTTAATATAAATGAAAGTAAAATCCGCACGGCCATTCATAACGGTGCGAAGCAGAGCAAGCGTTTTCAATTAATTCCTACGTTGAGCTTCCATAGGAATAAACTGAAAACGCTCTCCGCCCGTGGACACGCACCATGAATGACGGAGGGGATTTTACTTTCACTTTCAAGTTAGCGCCAATTCGGGAGCGATGACAAGTGATGATACCGGTGTTGTTCCTGAACACCGACAACACCGACTACCGCAGCAAGCCTACCTCAAGCCAAGCCTGAACGCGTTATAACATTGTGAACAGCCTGAATGACGGCTCGTGTCGTGTGAACATTGATTGTAACGTCTCTGTTATATGCCACGCTAGTCTGTGTTCTACTGTTGTCTAAGAGTTGATTGACAGCTTTTTAGGCGCGTTATTGGCAGCGTGCGACACCCTCTGGTTACATGAACGTCACCATTAAAAACATGATTTTAAGACGACAAATCACACAACCTATTCGATATTCTATAATTAAATCAACTAATCGAATATTCGAAAATCGTGACATCCCTAGAAAATATGTTCGAGTTAAAGCAAAGGGGGAAAAGCCATGAGGCCCCTCCCCCCAACGAGGGTATTCCTGAGAGAAACCAACCCTTACCACCGCCAAATCCACGGTTTCCACCATGGCCCCCGGTGCTACGGCCACCGCGACTTCCGAAGCCTCCGCTGCTGGGGTTGCTACTGGTCTGACGGTAGTCTCTGGCACCGAAACCACCAGAAAACCTGAGAAACACCAAATCATTTTAATGGGGCTGCCCAGGGGATGATCATAAGATAAAATCAGAAGGAACTTAAAACAAAAAAACAAACAAACACTTCACCTCTTGGAGCGCCCACGGCTGCTACTCTTGTGCTGGTGCTCATATGCCAAGCTCTCCAGCCAGGATGGTACTTCCTGTTTGGCCTCCACCAAGATGTCCAGCAGGTCCTTGGTGATGTTGCCATTCTTATCATTGAAGAATGATGTAGCAAGACCTGTGATGACCCAACAACAGAACTGAATTGCAACTGGGAACTTCGTGCACTACACAGCAGATAAATACTCCATTATATCCTACAGCAAGTGTATCAATGTTGTCATAGCAATTACCAAGGTTGCCCACACGACCCGTACGCCCAATGCGGTGGACGTACTCCTCAATGTCACTGGGCAGGTCAAAGTTAATGACGTGCTTTACATTGGAGATGTCCAGACCTCGAGCAGCCACCTGTGAAACAAAAGAGTTTCAGACCTTCACCAAAACATACCAAAGATTTAACAAACGAATGGAGGAAAGAGAGCTGCGTACAGCTGTGGCGACTAAGATGGGGCATCTTCCAGAACGGAACTGGTGGAGGGCTTCCTCACGGTCTCTCTGAGAACGGTCGCCATGGATACTGGTGCAGGCATAGCCTTCACGGTACAGGAAGTCCTCAAGAGCGTCAGCTCCCTTTTTGGTCTCAACAAACACCAAAGTCAGAGACTCTTTGCCTAATGGAGGAGATGAAGACAATGAGCATCTGACATCTTAACCCTTCAGTATGAGAAGCAGCTAATGAATGGCAACATACGGCAAACAGGAAGTGACAAGCATTTGGATCTCATAGAAGTGAACTTTTCGTTAAATTTAAAACTACTGTAATCAAAGCCAATGCTGTACCACAGTGTGCTGTCCTGCTAAATGCAACAGCAGTCTTATGACTTTACAGTTCAACATTGTGTGGCTGCGTGACACTTCATGCACAGATCCAGCTGCAGGAATGAACCACTGGAAAGGAGCATGACGACTTCCAAAGAAAAATCAGGTGGGGGGTGGGGGACATTAAGTAAAATTGTACATCAAATAAAAATCCTAACACCATATGAGAACTAGATCTCATTTGACATGGCGGAGGGGTTGGAAAACAAACAATGTTCAAGCAAAATGAAGACGTGAGATGAGACTTGCATTTGTTCCACTTCCAGTGGAGTGATAAACGTCTCTACTCACCAGGTTTTTCTACGTTCTCCCCCGTATTGTCCTGAACCTCACTCGGAATAACTAAATAGAATCAGACCTTATGATGAGCTTCAACAAATATCAGTTTCATTGGTATACATGGGTTCAGATGAAGCTCTGCAAGCGCTCTACTGCACTATGGGAGGACTGTACAAATGCGCAGCTACAGAACATCTGCACGGTTAATTTGGAAGTATCTGAAGAGATCTTAATATTCAGTAATATTATTGTTCTGTCTGCACTGACACTATTGAATGAACTGAGCTGGACGACAACACTTCTGCAGAGCTACTTTATAGATGAACTGAACAGTTATTGAACTAAAATTAATCAACTCTGAATTGACAAACTTAATAATGACTCGTTATTTTCCTGTTTATCACTGAAGCAGCTTTGTATAAAGCGCTATATAAATATAGGTAACTTGATCTATAGCTAGCTCAGAGTCTAAATTTCATAATGCTGGTGTTTAGAGGGCCATTTTAAAAAGGCAATTCTCTTTTCTCATTATACTCAACCCCTATAGACCTCAGAGTGACATCAACCTGAAGATTACTTCAGTCAGCTCACAAAACAAGCTAATTTTATCTCAAATATGACTGTGTGAAGAGCATGTGCCATCATGGTCACACTGAAACTGACCACAAAAACAAACAACAAAAAAACAAAAATCTGAATACTGTTGAGTGTTCAGGGGCCATTTAGAGACAAATGTACCTGTGGCATTGAGCAAGTCAAGCAGGAAGGACCTCTTGTCATTTTCTTCAACCCACACCACCTTCTGGGTGATGTTCTCAGAGGTGGAACCAACCCTGCCCACAGCCAGGAAGATGTACTCCTCCAGGAAGTCACGAGCCAAGATCTAACAAACATCAAAACACTCTTCAGAACCCTAAATGTCCATGAAACAGTATAAACCTGTAAAATAAGACCATCCTGAAACTCACCTGGATCTCCTTGGGGAAGGTGGCACTGAACATCATGGTCTGTCGAAGCCCTTTAGGGGGCATGGTGTCCTGCTCGACAATACGGCGAATCTGTGGCTCAAAGCCCATGTCCAACATTCTGTCTGCTTCATCCAGCACTAAGTAACTAATGACAGAAACACAGCTCATGGTCAAGCCACAAAGAGGGACTACTTGAAAACATAATGCACTCTTAGACGGGGTAAAACAGCTACACATACTTGCAGTAGTCCAGGCCAATCTTGCCCCTCTCCATCATGTCCACCAGACGCCCAGGCGTGGCCACCAGCAGATGGCAGCCTCTCTCTAGTTCACGAATCTGCTGACCAATATCAGCGCCTCCATACACCACACAGGGCCGTACATGAGAGCGATAAGCAAACTAAAGGGGTAGGAGAAGAAACACCTCAAGGTTTAAATGCATTTCAACTAGCCGTAATCTAATGAGATCGTGTTTTGGTGAGGTTGTTTACCTTCCTGGCCTCATCGTAGATCTGGAGAGCCAGTTCCCTTGTTGGGGCTAAAACCAGAGAAATGGGATACTGCTTACGGCGGCCATATTTCCCATTTTCCTAAGGACAAGAACACACCCAGTTAAGATACGCAACAAGGGCAGAGAGCCATTTCTGTATCTATTCCCGGAAAAACAGACAGGAAGCAGTACCTGTGCACTGTTCTTCATAGCCTGCAGCGCCTCTCCTGGTCCCTCGGTGTATATCTGGCTCAGCACTGGCAACAGGAAGGCTGCGGTCTTCCCAGAACCTAGTTAAAGTGACAAAGACAAGTGTCATTCAAGCGTTATGTACCATACATGCATGCAGAAAACAACCAACCAAGTTGACGTCTTACCCGTCTGTGCGCACGCCATCAGGTCTCTCTTAGACTTGATGATGGGAATAGCGTACTTCTGGACAGGAGTCGGCCGTGTGTAGCGGCTCAGGGCTATATTACCCATAATGATCTCTCCCATCTCTAGATCATGGAACTATCACCAAAAGACAAAGTTGTTGAATTAAAAGCTATTCATTTGCAATTCAACTCTACAAGAGATCTATATTAGGCAACTCACACTCTCAATATGTTGTGGAGAGTTGTGGCCTGTGGCTTCAACAGGAATGTCGTCATATTTTTCAAAGTTAATCCCCGTGTTGCTTGCAGAGAACAGCTCACTGAAGAAAACAGGAAAACAAGAGTCAGGCAAAACACCACTTTGGATTTAAACCATATGGAACCTCCCGTTCAGATCAATGAACGCATTTACACGATTAACTACATCAGCTGCTCTTTATTGTTGAACAATCAATAAAATAAAAATTCAAATGAGGCCAAAACTACTTCACACATAGGAATTTTTTTTTTAGGATTAGAAGTAGGAACACCTTCACAGCAGGGCTTAAAAACAGGGAAAAAATCAATTTAAATCAGGTAAATGAACTGCTTTGAATAAGTACAGCATTTTCTTTATTCAAAACACGATGTGTGTAAAGGCTAATGTTTTACGTATTTGAGGAGCGGAGAAGAGTGTCAGTCTGATATTTGTCATCTAGTTATTGTCAATACAGCCTGTGCGAAACACTTTGTTTATTATAACAAGCTTTTGGTCAAATATATTAAACAGTAAAAACTGACCGCCTACATATAATTCTTTGTAACCTGTAAGCTGATAATGTAATGCGATGCACTTACTGCCTCAGATGCGACCGTCCTAATGACAAAATAAATCTCAGAAATTCGCTGGGGAAACACCTTGTAACTCCATTTGAGCTTGATTATGGGAAAACGTTAATGCGACGACACATGCAATTGTCTGACCTTGCATAAAGCCACAATACGAACTTTGACAACAAGGTATCATAAAAAAAATAAAAATCCTAAATAGTAGCGGTTCTACACCAATCTGTGTTTTTCGCTGGTTTCAAAACACCACGCTGGATATAATCTGCCATGGTGACATCCTCAGATAAACTCCTGAGATCCAGCAGCTAATGCCAGCGACTTACCAATGACGACTTGACAGCTGAGCGCCGGCATTTCACTCACGCTGGACGCATCAATGTCACATTTGCGTAGGCCATACTATAATTCATGATTGGTTGACTGCCAAAATTAAATTGTTCCGTTTAAGATTTGAATTATGTTCGTTAAGATTGTTCATTTCTGGTTTTTGTTTTCGTTCCTTGAACCGGTTCAGAGCCCTAGTTCACAGCAACACTCACTGTTCCTGACGCTCATTGGGAGGCAACGGTTTGGACCAATCTTCGTCATCCCTGGAGTCCTCCACCCATCGGCTGTTTCCACCGCCACCAAAACCGCCACGCTCATACCTGTCAAGCACAGCGCTGCTTTAGCTAAAGCCAGGAGCTACAGAAACTTCCATAACATGTTAATGTTCATTCTATAAACAGAGCAAACGAAAAAGAAGAAAGCCTTACCTCCCCCTGGAAGAAGATCCGCGGTCATTGAAGAAAGATGATTTGCCCCTGTCAGAGCGTCCGCCAAAGCTGTTGTAGGCAGTGTCTTTTGGGGTATTCCACCCACCTCCATCTTTGTTGTCGTAAGCAAACCCTAACAAAGACAGAACGATTCACATCAAAACAAAGCAGAAATGGACGTCATGTAGTCAAGCAGGAAAGCCAGCTTTCTCCGACGTATGGCGGAGACACCTGCCTGCACTCGGCATTGGCTGGATGGGGTTGTAAGAGCCACTGGTTTTACCCCTGAAGCCTCCTCTTCCTCCGCGGTCGTTGCGCACGGGGCCGCGGCCACCAAAACCGTTGCCTCCATTCATGCGGCTGTCACGGCCATCATGGTAGCCGTTCACGAAACCATTGCTGCGTCCGTTATCCCATCCTCCAGGAGAATCTGTGCGAGCGGGAGAGGACGGGGTTATTTAACACACATGTGCTAGAAATGTCTTCAGACGGCCTTTAGATGGAGTGGAGCTTTCTGGGGGTGGGCAGTCAAATGCAAAGCAGTTAGTCAGGTAGGGGATGGACTCCCACTTGGGCCTTAGATAGGCAGCCTGAGACCAGTCTTCATAACTGCGTTGAAATTGCAGATTATTAAAGCAAAGCAATTATGTCCCCCCTCATCTCAGCGGGGTCTTTAAGCGAAAGTGATCTTTAAAGCCTGTGGACAACATTACGGAAATCTGCCATATTGTTTGGAAACAGATGCCAAAATGTCCAGTTAGTTACGATTCCAAGCGTGTGCTGAGAATTATTTGTGGAATCATGCATATTTGAGCATTTTTCCCTCAAAGTTTCTCTTTAGCCAAGGCTGTCATAACAGAAACTTACAGCTCCTTCCTGGTGCCACTGAGTAACCGCTCTGTCTACCAGAGGAATAAGCTCCTGCTAAAAGAAAAAACGTATCGTCAGGAGGGTGCTGGGCCAAACAGCCTCGTCACAAGGATAAGACTAAAGGTCAAGGAGCATCTCAACGGAAACCCAAACCGCAGAGAGTCACGGCCAGTACGTTTCAGACAAGCTTTGGTTGAATTTCAGAAGCACATTTTTACATGCCAGAATAATGATCACTCGTGTCACTGGACAAACATGGAGGGGGGGAATAAAATGATCCAGAAGTGCCAGTGGAAAACCACTTGGTTTAGGATGTGTACTGAACAAGTGCAACAACATGCACATAGAAAGTGGATCTATGAGATGACGCCGGCAGTAGTGCGCTGGCACCTAGACAGAAGCAAGCAGAGAACCAGACAGACAAACATCCTACAGACATGCTGAGCCACGAATATAATATATATGTATAGTGGCTTTAATGTTACACAACTACAAATTTTCCACTAAGTTTAAATTTTGTAGAGGTTAAAGGCCCGTTCACACAAAGAACTACTATATAAGCATCGACACGAGCGCACAATATTTTTATTAGAAGCGCACTGCAGTTGTGTCGTCTGCCACTTTAAAACCTCTTTAAAACAGGATGAATTCTGATTGGCTGTCAACATTTATCACTCATCAATTGGAGAAAAATTGATCTGAAAGTGATTCCAACGCTATAGTTTCTCTGTGCCATTATCGTTGTGCTATTCCTTTACATTTAGAATGATTTTAAAACTCTTTTTTTATATCTTTATCGTTTGGTTTTTGTTCTAGGTGTGAACGTGTCTCAAGCAGCAGCAGGTGTACGTACCATTTTTGGAAGCTTCTTTGTTCCTTAAATGAGGTGGAATGTAACGCCCTGGTGAAGAACAGACTTTGTTAGCATGGCAAACAACTTTAATTACTTCATTCTAGAGCAAAATCAGCTTCAGCGGCACTATTGAACAAGATGTCAGAACTGAACAGATACTCACTTCCAGTGACTCCTTGAACATCAGCGGAGTTCAAGTCTAGGGCAGCGAGCTGAAAGAGAAACGAGATCATGTTGGACAGAGTCGATGTGATGAAGAGGGCAGAAAAACCTGAACGGGGTCATTGAGGAGCAGAAACCGGCGGCGCCACCGGAGGGCGCGCGAGAGCTCGCGCTCATTCAGCTGCTGTAGTTCGTACAAAAGATCACGGAGATTTTATCCAAACCTTCTGCATTCGTCAGTAATTTACAATCAGTCTACCTAAAATCTGTAAATCACTCGAACCCTTCCTGCTGAATAAGTTTAAACTTAAAAAAATAATCTCAAAGCTACATTGACGAACTGATAAATACTGCCATATACAAATAAAACAAAAACCTGAGGTAAAAAACTAAATCCAACTGTCGTTAAGTGTAAAATAGGTCACCAACATTTACAACTAAACATTTTAGACTGATATTTGTCAAATAATATTATTAAAGAGGTTCTCGGAAGATTCGGAGCGGCTCAGTCGAGATATTCGTGTCCGTTTGGGTTCATCTAACCAATAAAAAATAAAACTGGTTTCAATTAAGACACGAAATGACAGCAAATACACAATCTGATCGCAATTACAGTGAAACGGAGAGCTGGTGAAACAAAGGGCCAGAAGAACCAAAATAACAGGCCCGAATGTCACCGAAAATCCACCGGCTTAAAGTTTGTCTCGCTGTATTTATATTTGAACGCGATCATAAACTACACGAACATCTCCATCTGAAGCCCTCCCGAAACCCTTGAACCGAAGCATCACACGGACACCGCGATGAAACGCAGCCGCGCGTGACAAACAAACGCGCCGCGTTCCGACGCGCCGCAGCTCCGCCATCATCCGCTCATCTACAGCAGCTCCTCCATCTTAAACACGCAGCGCCGCTTTACAACTCCATCCGCCCGCCGGCTGAGGCGAAAACTGCCCCAAACCCCGCTGTCGACCCCGACTCACCTGCTGGTCTAGACCGTGTACATTTTCGACGGCCACATGACTCATAACTAACGGGTAGTGAAGGTTGATCTCGCGTAAAAACGGGTTTCTTTGTTTGCCGGTATGTTGCTCGTGCTCGCGCCGCGTCCTGTGATTCCTGTCGACGGTCGGTCAGACTGTAACTTCGAAAAAAGGAAAGAAAAACTGCTTACTCCAAAACGTAAACGTTGTTTTAAAATAAAACGTGTCGGTTTTAATATTCGTCCGTGTAGCTGCGCGTCGACGATAGTCGGAACTCGAGCTGCGCGTCTTTCTCAATCTGAGGGTGAAATAAGAGCGCAGCGGAAACCGCGTCATTTTATTGGACGACGAGAGCCGACAGAAGTCACCACGTGACGCGTTCACGCGAGACTTTGAGGAGCGACGCCACTTTGAGCTGTTTACAATAGTGACTGTGGCCTAGTGGAGATGAACTGGCGTTTTACAGTTTATCTCCATATTATGTCAGATATTTAACATTTTGTCTTATAAAAGTGCGGTTCATCTGCTCTATTAGCGCGTTGAGCTTCAGGAACACATTCATTAGAGCTGAGGAATTCATTAATTAATTACATGTGTAATGCAATAAAAGCTCAAATGCACAAATGTAAACATAAACAACCACGAAATGGCTTTTCTTCCATTATAATGCATTTTTCCCATGCTAGTATCAGTGTGAGTTTCCCATCAGAGCGTCTGCATTGGATCAGATCAGACACGTGATGTGAGTGCAGGTTTATTTCTAGAGCTGGTCAGAGAGGAAATCACAGCTTTCATACCTGCAGAGAAACAGAAAGAGGCATCCTGTCCAGTCATTTAATGAAGCACTTTCACATTTATTCCTGCTGAACTCTGAAATGTGGGTCCAAAGCATTAAAAGTTCCTGCTTCGTCATTTTAATGTCAGTACATGATGCTTTAAACCACACATCAAACTTTAAGCAGCGCATCAGATGTGAGACAGTGCATTAGACAGACAGGTAAATCAAATACCATTTATTTTTACCCTTTAAAGTATAATTTTACAGTGTGCTGGGTTTGTACAGTGCTGGAGGGCTGATTGAGGAATATTATCCATGCACGTTTCACAAAAAGAGCTTCAGAAGTCAAACTAAATTAAACCCGAAAGAGGAAAAACAAAGCAGATGTCATTCTGAGGAGACGTTTACAAAAAAATGGAGCAAAAGAAGAAAATGATGCTTGTGAGATTCTGTCAAAGCGGAGGAAGAATCAACAGATGTCCTGAAGGAGGATGAGCTGTAGTGCGAGATCCGTACGGTTCAACCCCTCTCACTACACTGAGATCCGGCTCAAGGCCCATCAGTCTTTGCTGGACATCAGTAGGCCGTTCAGGACAACCTTCAGCAAACCCACACGTCTTCTGAATAAAATCCTTCATCAGGACACAATGATTTAACAAGCATGTGTGTTTCTGAGTGCACTGGGTATTTACAAAATGTACCTTCTTATAGAAACCTTCAGAAAGCTAATAAAAAGTCAAGCTTGCATTTAAATGTTTAATTTATTGTTTCTAGTGGTGCAATGCGTCTGTTATTATACGTCTGTGCAGGAAAAGAAAGACTTCAAGTGAAAACAGCTCCAGAATCCAACCTCACACCGGCACCGTAAACAGAACTCTGTACAGTAAATATCCTCTTAAAAATAACAACACAAGGACGAGGCCTTTTCATTCAAACGCTCAAACTCTTTCTTCTCAAATTCAACAAAATAAGCTCTATCAAAGAAAAGCAAAATAGAATATGGTGGGCTCCGTTTTCCTTCGCAGGGATTTTGGTATTCAGACAAAAGAGAACAAGAGCCACGCTTCATAAATCCAGTACAGTACGTGCTGTAAATCTCCTCAGATACAGAGTAGTGTGGCCGTGGCTGCGTTTTCATTGGACAGGGACAGAGGAAGTGGGAGGGGCCAGACTCAGAATTAGGCCAACTGCAATTCCACTCAAAGACGAGTTGTTACGCTTTCAGCCTGTTGAAAATACAAATGAAACATCGATCATTTAGTCTGTGGAGTGAATGTGCCAATCTGAGGTTAAAGTGACGACCCGCAGTGGCGTGAAAGACCCTGACAGAAGATCACATCATCACACTCCTAACAGGCTTCCTGATGAATGAAGAAAACAAAAAGAGAAATCAGAAGTGCCGAAAGATTTCAATGCCTTCTAAATCAGTAGAGCGACACCGAGTTGATCCAAAACCCCGACAGAGATTCCCGTCACGAGGAGCAAACGGTCCACACTGACGCGGCGCAAACCCGTCCTCGCGTTCGAGCAACACCCGGCGACGACGAAGCCTCGGGTTTCCCTTCATTCTGCCGCTGTGGTGTTTTAGATGAGGATGATGATGATGATGATGATGAAGTCATCTCTTGTAGTGGAGGGGGTCCCAAGGCCCAGATATCTGCACACTATCTACACACCATCACCATTCCCGACGGGTTACACAGAGCTGCGTGTGTGCGTGTATGTTGGCCTGTACGTGTGTCTGCGCACCAAACTCTGCAGGGTCGAGCCTCGAGAGGAGAGACGTCAGTGCTGCAGGAGTTGGGTGGCAGAGAGTGCGTTACGAGAGGGAAGGTTCTCCGTTCCCGGAGACTGTGGCAGGTGCTTGTAAGGCCCGGTCTCGCCCGACACGGCAGTCTCTGAAACGAGCGGACGCGGTCACAAGGCAAGGTGTGGGCGACTGCTACTCTTTAGTCTGGACGGGAGGGACCTCGTCGGTTCCCTCCCAGCTCTCTTGAGGCCTCTGAGGGGGTCGCTGGGGGTTATTCATGTGCTGGGCGGCCGGGCCGGTGTAGGGCTGTCCGTGAGGATGGTTATTAGGCTGCAGAGAGAGAGAGCAGGAGTTAGACTGAATTATTTTTTTAATGTTTCTATCTGATGAGTCTCTGCTGTTCATCAAGGCTGAATTTATTTGATCAAAAATACAGTAAAAATTGTGAAATATTATTCCAATGTAAATCAGCTGTTTTCTATGTGAATATATAGTAAAGTGTAATTTATATCCAGTGATCAAAGCTGAATTTTCAGCATCATTACTCAGTGTCACATGATCCTTCAGGAATCATTCTGATATGATGATTTGCTGCTCAAGAAACATTTATGATGGAAACTGTGATACACTACTGTTTAAAAGTTTTAGATCAGCAAGATTTAAAAACAAATATCATCAAGGACACATTAAATTGATCAAAAGTGACAGTAAAAGACATTTAAAATATTACAAAAATCTCAAATAAATTATGTTCTTTTGAACTTTCTATTCATCAAAGAATCCTGAAAAATAAAATGTATCTCAGTTTCCACAGAAATATGATAAATATAATAAAGGAAGGGTCACCTGCTGATACTGCGTCCCTGGAGAATGAGGATAGAGGGCCGTGTCTTCAGGGGGCGACGAGTCGTGCTCATCGGGCGCTTCCTGATCGTCTGGCTCCTGAACAAAACAAACAAACGCGTGTTGATCTAGCAGAGCGGAGCGCTAAAGCACCCCGGGTTAAGGTTCGATTCCCAGAGAACGCATGAACTGATAACATGAACACCTTACACGAAGGCTGCACGATACTGGAAAAACTGACATCGAGATTTTGTGTTTTTCTGCGATATGACAAGATTTTTACCACATTATTTGAATAGCCATATTTTCAGGGATGAATAACTTCAGAAAAACGTGGGTGTTCATACTTGGGTTTGCTTTTTGCAAACAGAAACTCAAATTGCAGTTTCAGTAACCATAAAGTTAAAGTGAGAAAAAAAAACCTTGTTCCACTTGAGTTTTTATAGGCCACATTTCCACAGTTTTTGACAAATTCATTATGACTATAAAATAATAATTATGATTTTATTGTGATTAAATATTATATTAAACAAAATAAGAAATATATTTGTAATAATACTACTGCACTGTAAAAAAAAAAAGTAATTAAAATGATTAACTATAAAATTGCAATACTAATATTTACATCTTAATTTCTTAAATTTCAAATGGTAAACCATTGAGCTTTTATTTTGAAGGGTTGCTGGCAAATAAACTCATGTGCTGCCGGTTTCTGAATGAAGCGCCGCTGAAACACGATCATGAACTTCATGACGATCTTCAGGGCATACAGTTATTGTATTAAATCGCAGCCGCATCACGATATCGATGTTATTCTGACGTATCGTGCAGCCCTCCCTCGAGTCACTGTGGATAAAAGTGTCAGCAAATTACATAAATGTAGAAGTTAACAATTTTGCTATAAAACAAAAACTTCAAAATCTTAATATCTTGTTAAAAATGTTAGTGTATTACCCATGATTAAAGAAATAAATCAACTCACCAGAACTGTGTTTTGGTGAGGTTTGACTGACTGAGCGCTCACCTCTTCAGGACAGAGCTCACAGGCCTTGGCCAGCGTCATGCGGGCGCTGTGAGAGCGCTCCAGGAAGTATCCGTTGGACGTCTCGTTGCTCTGTACGGGTGGGGACCAGTTGTTGTAGCTGTACTGAGGGTTTCCAGTGTACGGCCTGCGCTCCAGCTCGTCACCCAGCCATTCCACTGCCCACGTCCACTTCCTCTTCAGGTCCCCGTTGCTCTGCGGTACATTCAGAAGAACACAATCACTGCTATTGCAAAGAACTTTTTGTTTCCCAACATTACAACATGATAGAAAGCGTAATTTCCCTTTTAAGAGCGTTCACTGTCCCATGAACAGAGAAAGTTCTCCTGACTCAAACTTCACTAACTGATTCCTGGGATTAGAGCATCTGCCAAAGGAATAACTGTGAACTGTGTCTGCTCACCTGTAGGATCTGATAAGCCACAGAGCAGTTGGTGAAGAGCGCCACCATGCATTTAATGCACTGATAGGCCCGTTTCTGATAATGGTTCTTGGAGCGTTGGATGGTGTCAAAGAGCCCGTCTCGGTCATCAGGAATGCCCTTCAAAACATTGTGGATCCTAAAGAGAGAACGAGAATGAGGATATTTGCTCTGCATGTGCTTCGACATCGACTGTTTACATGTGCACCAATAATGTGATTATTTCCAATCATCAGGACTTAATGGACAGCAGCGAACCTCTTCACTCCCGTTTACATGCTATTTTATTCGGATTTTTCTCCAAGAATTGTGGTCATTTTACCGCCATTATTCACAAACCCCAATGCATGGCACAAGTGATGAACTCACATACAGTCACATGTTACTGGACACGGTTTTAATCAAATGCAAAACACATTTCTATATTCAGTGACGCGCCTAAACGTGTCTCCATTTCAGTGTTTTCGACCATCAATACACTGCAGTACACTCAGTTTCTTCAGCAACCAAAAAATGCGATGCCTTCTTTACAGCTGTTGTTTATGAATCTGCGCATGACATCATCACTAGTGTTCGTCACAAGCACATGCTGGCTTTGGTCAGAGTGGAATAGATGCCTTTAAAGTCTTTACATGCCTGTTTATTGTGATTAAAATCGGCATACGCCACATATTTCACTGTGATTATGGTTGCTATGATTATGAGCTTAATCACATCAAAGTATCGTGTTTACATGATTAATCACAATATTGCCTGAATCTCATTATAATCACATTATGAGGGAGCATGTGAACGCAGTCATTCAGACGCTCTCATCGACTCACCTGTGCGTCTGCCACGAGTCCTCAATCAGAAGGATCTGGAGCAGTAGATCCAGGTAAGGCCTCAACTCATAGGTGTAGGAATACGCCACCTGACACGCGAGAACATTCACATGTAATGGCGGTCAGGAAACACAAAGCAGACTGTACCTTTGTAAGCGCAGACTCACCTGCCAGAGCAGCTCGCTGAGGACCGTGGAGGAGAACTGTGGGTTCTCCCAGCAGCAGAAGCGCAGCAGTTTCACCGTCTCCTCAGAGTTGCTGCAGTCCTCGATGATCTTCTTCACGTAGCTGGTGCGCACAAACAGGATTTCGGCCACCAGCTGCTGCAGGGGCATGATGGGAGCCGCGAGGCTGGGGTCGCCGTACGGGTTGGCCAGCGGTGTGTTTCCTGTTAGAGAAGAGAGGGTGAAATCAGCTGAGAGCCTCCGTTTGATGAAGCGGGAAACGACACCAGCACAATTAACACTCACCGTTAATGGAGGACTGCATGCGTGACGACACTTCACAGCAGCGCAGCAGCTGCGACACCACCGTGTAGAGTTTACCGAGCTCTGCGTACTGATACTTAATGGGAGGGCCGGGACCCTCGTCCAGCGCCACCAACATGAAGGTGGACGGCACGCTTAACTTCAGCAGCTGTGTCTTTTCTGCCAGACCTGAAACAGACAGATGGGTATCGACACACATGACGCTCAGTTACTTTCATTTTGACCTTCTACGTTCCCTGTGGAGACTTATGAGAACCAAGAGCTCAAGAGCGAACGAGCCCTTACCCAGGTTGGCGTACATGACGAAGAGGTTGAAGTACTGCTGAAGGTGGCGGCCGTGTTCGGACACTTCCCTCCTCAGTAAGTTCAGCACCGCCCTCAACAGGTGGTCACTCAGGGTCACACTGTCACAGGCCTGTTCACAAGGTCAAACGTCTCAGACTCTGTTTGCCATTTGTTAAAGTGCCCTTATTATGCTTTTTCAGATATTCCCTTTCATATAGTGTGTAATAAAGCTGTTTGTGAATGTAAAAGTGCAGATATATAAAGCTATTGTCTCCTAAAAGAAAGAATCGATTCTGAACTGAAACAAGTCGTCAGTAATTCAGTCTCACTTCCTGCTAAACCTACAAAGGTTTGTAACTAATTTGCATAACGCCAGCCTATGGTCGTCATAGGCTGAACATCGTTACTGACGCCATCGTTTCTGTTCGTATCACTGTGTTTCAAGTGCTAAGATCCAGATATGATAATGAGCGTTTGGTTTCTGACCAATCACAGTGTGTTTTTTTTAGTCTCTTATGAATGTGAATCTGTTGTAGGAGACTCGAAAACAAAACCAGAACCCTTTAAAACAGCATCATAGTAGCACTATAATATGGGAATTTTCCTTTAAAAACTGGTAACTCAATTTCCCCTGAAACTAGATCCTAAAATGTTTTCAGTCTCGACTACAGGATGTGGAAAAGCACAGCGAGGTTTCGCTGAATCACTGCTTGAGGAACCAGTTCTGAGAGCAGATCTTTGAGATCACACTGCCCTCGTTTCTCTCCCTCACCTGTGTGGACGCGCCGGGCGACGTGATGGGAGCAGGACACGGTCCGTCCTGCAGGGAAAAGTGTGCGATGAAAACTACGAGCTTTGCAAAAGCTCCGCGGACCTCCGCACTCGGACACTCCAGCAGGTACTCCGAGAACCGCGTGGGGAAGGCAAACAGCACATTGTGTGCGAACCAGCTGCGGACATTCTTGCTGTGACGCAACAGGATGCACAAGGCGTCATACCTGACAGAGAAACAGATGGAGAGATGGGTCAGTCAACAACTGGACCGGTCACAAACACACCACCAAGCTGTTTCTCATCATCTTAAAAAACATCTGCTGAAATAACCAAAATCAGTTTTGTTGGGCCACATAGTGAAGGAGAAGCATCAAGTGTGTCTCTCCTTCAATAATGTTTAATCTTGGCTGTGAAAATTACCAGAGTGAGCTGGAATCAGACAAAGAGTGGCCACTTTAATAAAAACACAAAGAATAACTATATTGGCATCCGCACCACATACAATATTGTTTTGTTTATTATATCCACGCTGCAGTTTTGTTTAAATGCTCGAGCTCTTTAAAGTCTGGTGGATTCTGATTGGCTGTCAATGTTCATCATTCATCAGCTGGAACAAATCGTTCTGAAAGTCATTCCAATGATATCGTTCCTCTGTGCCGTTATCATTATAGTTGTGCTGTAAACGCTTCCTAGAACTATATCTTTATTGTTTTTCTTCAAGTTATTGTACTGGGTGTGAACGGGCCTTTAGTGATTCTCATACTTTCATGACTATTATTCTATTATTCTTACAGTAGGTGTGTCCACACTTTGGACTGGTAGCAGAGGTGTATTTAAAGCACAGCAAACACTCACCAGTCACTCGCAGGGCCTCGCACGACTTTCTTTGTGTGGAATCCGGTGCTGAACAGAAATCGAGCAGCGAGCTGTATACTGATCATCGATATTTCTTCAGCTTCTGGTAGAAGGTGATCTTGACCTGGAAGGAGCAGAGAAGAGGAGCATCTTAAAACATCAGACCAGCAGAAGACATTCACGGAGTGATTGACAGACAAATCGTGCATCTGTAGCAGAACTCACCTGGAGGAGGGTTCAGGTAGACGCTGTTGCAGGTCAGCAATTTCTTGATGAACTGGAAGTACTCGAGGCTGTACTGCATGCGGCTGTGCATGAACTGGACGTTCTGCTTGCGAACGCTGGCCTCGATGGCCAAGGGCATTTTAAGCTGGTTCGGCCGGGGCGAGAGCGTAAGTTCGGAAATATACTTCAACAGCTCACTGTCGCCCCCTGCTGCGTCCATGCGCTCGTAGAACAGAATGTAGGCGTTCCACCAGCGCTTCTGCCGCCTGTACGACATGCGCTTCATCATGTGGTCAAACACCTCGCCCATGTACTCTCCACCAAAGCACTGGTTCTTCATCTCCTCATCGTCGTCCATCTTACACTCCGTTACGTCCCCGTCATCAAACTTATACCAGCGGTCCTTTTGTCCGTCGCCACCGTTTCCGTGACGTTGGACGATGTAAGAGTAGTAGTGTCCGCCACTGGCCTGACCCGAGTGCACCAGCACGCCCACGAGCCTGTAGCGGGAGCTGCCGTTGGGTTCGGTCTGCGCCGGCAAGTCCTCAGGGATGACCTGGCTCTCCAGCGGCACCTCGTCACCCTCCAGCTTCGCCACGCCTGCCACCGTGTAGGGCTCCATGTCCAGCTCACGAGGGAACTCGAAGTAATCGTTGAACTTAATCGCACACTCGCGCTCCCAATCGTAATCGAAGCGCTTCAGCTGGATGGCCAACACGGGCGGGAGTTTCTTTATGAGGAGACGTTTCACTGTGTCCACCTGACGGCAAACCACAGGACAACGAAAGGTCACCAATGTGCACTTTACACAAGTTCTATCAGAGAGAATTCAGGGAAGACTTCCCACCTTTTTGTTACACTTCTCACAGTGGTAAGCGTTGGCTCCTTCCAGAAGATCCCCTTTGACGTACTGTTCCAAAGAGTCGAGGAGGTTTTGGTGGTTCCTGATGTCAACATTCAACGTTGTGAAGGACTCCTCACACTCATATCTATGAAGACACACACACACACACACACACAACATGTGTATACAGATGGAAGAAGTCAGCATCCTCAGAATGATTGACAAGTCCTTCACTCACCTGTGAGGGCAACCCTGACAGATCTTCTGATCTGCAAACGAGCCACCCAAGATCCTGCTGAGCATGGTGGGATGGCCGAGGGCTTTCAGTGCCTCATCCAGACTGTCCACCAGGGAATTGAAGAACTCCAGTGCGTCGTGCTGCTCTCTCAGATTCACTGGTTCCCCCCATAACCTGCAATGAACGTTTCAAACGCAGTCGTCTTACTTCACATGGCATTATGGTGCAGTATGTCATTTCTGAGCCTCTAGCGACACCAAACATGTTTCCCCAACATTTCCCCATCAATCGCAATGAAACCATTCCAAGTGATGAATGCGAACAGTGTTTTCATGAACGCAAAATGAAGTGATTGGGTTGATGTGTGTGTTTAAATCGGATTTGATCATGCGCTCACTGCACAAATGATGCACATGCTAACCATCCTTTTACCATCACTTCTTTCCTTTGTTTTAAAAGCAGTCTTAATATTCATCTACTTCAAGTCCTAATCAGGAGAAGACTAACATATGAAGTTTGTGCCGTGCTGCTTATATTTATCAAGCAGTAAAAATGCCCAAAACCAGCGTCTGTGAATGAGAGTCTGAAGCAAGGACTGCTGGGACGACATTGTCCTGCACTTCACAGATGACGAGTGGAAGGAGAATTTTAGAATGAAATCATCATACATGCATCATCATACGTCATTGCACGTGTGCAGAACTGTTTAATAAAGAGAATCACGGCTTCAGTACCTGAACTGCTTCCAGAATCCCCTGGGCACATAGTACTGCAGACGGGACGCCGCCAGGTGACCGAAGATGACCTGCAGATGCCGCAGCACTCCGATGTTGTACTCCTTGCGGTCCTCGGCCTTATTGAGAGAGGGCTTGTCATCAAACTGGTGATGATAACTGAACACATCATCCCTGGGGTCCACATTACTCTGCAGCACAACATGCCGCGAGTGAGAATGACGCACATTCAGACGTGTTTGAACTGCACTAAGGGCTTTCGGTGCGCTCGAGTGACACGTGTGCACTTTTTACCTCGTTGTCCTGCTTTTCATCTCCGGACATGTCGTCGTCGATGTCGCTGCCGGTGCCTTCGATGGCCAGGATGCCGTTTCGGATGGGCGGGATCATGTACAGCTGCTGGATCACGGAGTTCATGTAGCATGTGGCTCCTGCGTTCTTTAGACCCACGAAGCCTTTGGTCGGCCGTGGCCCCACCGGAGGAAGATACTCCCACTCCGTAAGTGCCTCGCAACCTGAGACGAGATGCACGTGTTTAAAACGATGGACGAATACGAGACTTGCTCATGATTTTTTTATGCACATTTATGCGCAATGCCATTTTCATACAGCATTTTTGTATGCAATATCCCATAATTCACATAAAATTGTGTGGATGGAAACAGCTAATGATACACTAAAATCAAACATGCCCAATTTTGCACTGAAGAAAAAAATTCACAGGTTCAAAATAGATGAAAGTCGGGAAAAACCTTCATAACAGCTGATTTATTGAAAACGTAATAACTCCACGTGCCTAGATAGTACATGTCTGTGAGCGTGTCGACGATCTGTTTGAGGTTCCGCACACAGCCGACAGCGAGCGCCACCAGCAGCTCAAAGCCGGCGTTTATGGACGCAGGACTGCTGCACACCGGAATGGCCTGCTCCGCCGGGAACTCGCCGCTCTTCACGTACTGCAGGTACACGTTAGACGCCGGGAAGATGAAATCATCAATCAGCTCCTGTGAGACACACAGACCGGAAATTAAGCCAACTTCCTTTTCACGACAAATCTGTAAAAGGAAAAAATTCAAGTTGTAGGCCATTCACCTTTATTAGATTAGCGCCGCCTTTCTCACATCCGATATAGAATTTCTTCTCAGGCGTCTGAAAGGCCAGCAGCTCTTTGGTGACGCCCAGGTGACCCTCGAGAATGGTCTCTTCCACACCCGTCTCACTGGTCGTCTTCACCTCATCCTGAATGCCATGAAAACCAAAGGAAAGATAATTAAACCATCACTCTTTCATGGAGTCAGTGCTGTTGTGAACGTGAACTCACTCGGATTCTCTTGAGCCAGTCGATCTCGTTGTTGAGCAGCACCTCTGCGTTGGGCAGGTTTATGTTGCTGTTGTACGCGTAGTTGAGTAAGTGGCGTAAGAGGGTGAAGTAATCGCCAGCGTGCTTCGCTCTTTCTTTAGCCGTACTCTAAAACAGCAGCGAACAATTATTAATGGCATCTAAACATGTCAATCCTTCTACACGGGTCTGTATGTGACTGCTGTACTCACTCCCAGAACAGTGAAGAGGAGCGTGATGAAGAACAGCAGCGGCCTGTGTCCCATACAACACCTGGTGGCCATGAGGAAGAACTGCTCCTGTGCCATCTGACGCACAGCTCTGAACGAAAACATAAAGAGATACAGGCAGGTTCATTAGCATGAGACGGTTTATTTTCTCGTTAAATGTCACGCCAGTCAGCTTTTATTAATGCACTAATAATCTAATAACCCATCACCTCTGGAGATTTTAATGTGCAAATAGGAGATACTAAAATAATCCAAATACTAACTGAATTTGATTTTTAACCACAGTATGCATTCATAAGCATCTTGAGTCAAGAATTTGTGCCTCTGTTCTCTTTCTCTGGTTCATGTCTAACATCAGCTCATGCCTTGACCATGTAAAGCCACTGAATGTACGTTCGGACGCAGAGGGTTCCTGTAAACGCACTTGCTCTGGCAGTGAAGCAGCAGGTCGATGATGAAGGTCTGCCAGGCCTTCTCCTTGCTGAGCGTGTCGAGGGCCGTCGGGAGCAGAGCGAAACACAAGGTCATGACCTCCAGCGCCTCACAGCACACCTGCTCGTCTTCCGCATCCGGTTCGTTACCGGCGTTAGTCTGCAGAACAACACATGCACATTTAAATGAGGAATAACAACACTTTTGTGGACAGTGGTGAGAGTATCGAACCATCAATCGTACCTTTTCGTAGATCTTGCTAATCTCTTCATTCGAGCTGAAGACCAGATGCACCATTCCACATCCCGAAGCCCAAACGATCTTCTGCACGGCTCGGATCACACAGATATCTGGGATGTACTTTGAGGCCTGGAAGAAGTTCTGTACGATGTCCGAAAACAACAAAGACATGAAGATCAGTGTGACGAACGGTTACAAGACCTCATACTGCAACTTTAAAGCTGAAAGGATCAGGAACCTCATCAGAGATCTGCTGGGCCAATCGGATGGCCACGTTGCGCAGCATGCATTCGGAGGCGGGATTGGGAATGCTCTGGAGAGCGTTCTGTAGCACCAGAGCCTGATCGTGAGTCGCCTGGTTGATCTGTAAGACAAACAGAGAGTCTCATCACCACGAGGGAAGAAAGTCAATCGGTTACGTAGGATTGGGCTGGAGGAGAGTCGCACCGGCGAGGCTGGGTTGGTTCCCTCCACCACAGGCTGACACGCCTCCGCGACGGCCTTCACGTGCCCGAACCCGATGGCGGTGAGCATGAGTTTGGCGATCTTGAGGGCGTTCAAGTAGGCACCGCGTCTCGTCTCCATGTCCGCATTGGGGAGGAAGTTGTTCCTAGTGAGCATGCCCAGGACGAGAGGCAGACCGCCACTCTTCAAGAAGTTGAACTGGAAGTCACAGGCGTCATCTCCCAGAGTTCCACTGGCTGGCATCAGCAGCGCATACACCACCTAAGAGAGAGAGAAACCTAGTCAGCTGCTGTTTACACTCAATAATTAGTAATGTTACTGATCTGAATAATGACTCTACGGTCTTCTGTACAGCTGAATTGACTTTCATAATTGATTAATTTTGCGCTATTTAACCCTATTAAGTGCAGAAGCGTGATGGAGCACACCTCAGTGAGGTAGAGCACTTGTGAAGGGGAAGGACCAAAGAAGCGTGAATCCAGAGTGGGACTCAGACTGTTCTCTCCAAGCTTAGCGTGATCCAAACATATCGCTCGAAGGTTCTCCACTGTAGTGGTGTCTGTGAACACAAGCAGCACATTTCAGCAGCCCTTCACCAGACGGCACATTACACGGCAAGTCGTCACGGTTGGTACCTGGAGGCATGAGCTTCATGAGCACTCGCGCTCCGTCTCGCAGTAACGGCATGTTCAAGGTGCAGCCCAGATCAGCGATCTGCCACAGGAAGGAGATATAGCGCAGATGCAGCGACATGATCTGAGGAGAGACGAGAAACATTCAGCTCAACTGAGGACGAGATTATTCTGCACTTCAGACCAGAAATACAGCTGATGACCAACAGATGGCCAATATTCTACAGTATTTGGTCAATGGCAAATAAAACAACAAATTAAGTTTTGAGGTTAAAGATTATATTTAACAGTGTTACTAGTGTTTTTAAAGTGCCCCTTTTACGCTATTTTAAAGATTTAAAGAGGTGATCACATGAAACACAAACACGTTCTCACCACTCCTGGCAAGCAGCTTTCCACCTCGGGGTTCGGCCCTTCGCTGTAGTGGTTGCCGTGGTTTCCGGGCGAGCCGGTGGACGAGTCGGACGAGCTGTCGGGGCTGGAGGGCATGTTGGAGCTGACCTGGGTGAGCTTCGCCGTGATGAGCTGCAGGAAGAGTCAGTCCAGTATTATACCAGCTCTGGTCTCAAAGCAGAACCATGTTTTAATGACAGAAGTGTGTTTAAAGCTCACAGCTTTATCTTTGAGGTTCAGCTGTCCAATCAGCCGCCGGTCGTCAGCAGGGTCCACAATCTCTCCTCCAATGAACAGCTCCACTTTGGTGTGTGTGCTGTTGGCTTTGATGCGAGTGAGGATGGAGCGGCGGACGGAGCCGATGGTGTCATTGGTGTGGGACCAGATGTCCAAGTCGTCCACCTGACGGCCCTGATTGGGAAACCTGACCACCAGTGCGATGTGCTTCCCACGGAAGGCCCTGGAACACGGAGATTCCCACAAAACAAGAGAGTATGTCAAACGTTTGGCTTCCTATGTGTTCATTCCACAGAGCCTTTCATCTATTTTCTCAATGCATGTGATTTATCTTATTGAAAACAATTCATCAATGTATGTTTCCTTTTTTAAATGTTTTGACCTTGTAATGTTTAATCAGACTGTCGTAACTTGATCATCGTCAGTCTTCCCTCTGTATGCAGGATTCTCCAATCATTAAGTGCGCTTAAACTCCTCCCCTTCAAGCATACACTGCATCTATCTGCCACATCTTAACATCCAATCAACAACAGATGCACAGAACCAAGTCCCGCCCAACATTTGATCTTTTTCTATAATTCGTTACGCTCAGATGTACGTCACGTTACAGAACAAAAGATCTGACGCTACTTCTGTTCCATCGTCATGAAGGGAAGAAGCAATCATCTTTTCTTCTCTATTGTGTTGTATATCTGAGTGAAACGCTTCTAGAACAAGAACAAATGCAGGGTGGGGCTTGATTTTGTCCGTGGAGAACTGATTGGATGGTTGGATGACCTACAGGAAGGGCTCATATATGTGAGCAGCACCTGGACATGGGCAGGATGGTCCTCTCCTCGTGGTAGTCGCTGTCACACTCGTTGATGTACTCCTTGAGCACCGTGAGGACTCGCACCATGCGTATGGCCTCCTGTCTGGCACAGTTAATGCTGTCCTTGTCTCCGTCCAGCACACACAGCGTGTCGTACGAGGCCTTGAGCCGGTCGAAACACGACTGGATGAAGTCCTCATGGATCTCTACCTGTGAACAGCAAGAGCAGCAGATCAGACGTGATGTAACGGCGTGTTGATGGGTGACGGTCGGGCGAGGAAGGAAGGGTCACCTGATTCACTTGCAGTTTTGGTCCGAGGTTGGTGTATATTTCTTTCAGCAGGTCTATTGCCCGTGTGGCGATGTCATCACTGCCTTGAATCACAACCTGTGAAGAGCAGAGAATCACTGTGAGAAGTCAATGAATCTCACATACACTGAATTCAGTGATCGGACTCTACAACACAACTACAATACAACATGACTGAAAACCAAGCAGTGACTGACAGATGCATTAGTAGTTTTAATGTTGGCGATGTTCCAGTTTAAAACAGGTAATAAATTGCAATATTTCGCAGTATATATAATTGCAATACTCAGCATATCACAAAGTGTTTAAAACCACAATAATACTGTATCGTGGCTTAAGAATTATGCTATTATTTCCAGCCGTATATAATGTTTCAGTGTAGTGATGTCACACTCTCGATTCATTCAGGCGCTTTACCCTCCAGAGGTAGTCCAGCCCGATCAGCTCCAGATCGTCCATCATGTACGCCCGGCGTTTGGCCACCAGTTTGCCCTCTCTGCAGTTGACGGCTTTGAAGAAGCGCTCGAAGCACTTCATGCCGTTCTCCGTCAGCAGCGTGGGGTCCAGCTGCAGCACGTTGTTCTCGAAGAAGTCCTTGTTGATATCCGGGTCCAGATCCGGCTCGTCACCCATGAGTTTGGAGTACCACTTAAAGCAGGCCTCGCGGTCGCACAGGAAGACGGCGTTCTCTGCCAGACACTTCCAGATCTGCTTGGCCTGTGGAGCACAGAGCCACAGCTGGCCGTCCTTCAGCAGAAACCTGAACACGCATCAGAAACGTTAGTTGTGTGAGAACAGGAAACCAGTGAAACATCTTCCTGTGTATGAGAAGATTGTGTTTGAGATAAGAGCATCCCTGACCGCAGGAAGTTGAGTCTCTCTTGCACTTCCTGTACATGGCTGTACCGGCTGCCCACTCGCACCGTCTGAGGATCAAACCCTGGATGCTCTGAGACAAAGATTTACAATAAGAATCATTTTCTTCAAGATAATTTCAGATTCCTAAATTTTGCGACCAGAGTCACATGTTTGTTATTCATGTTACATATTCTGTGCATGTGTCGCTCCCAAGATCAGAATGAGAATCTGCTACCTTTGCCTTGATGACATATCTAATAAAAAAGCTGACATGTCAAAAATATTTAGTAAATATTCTCTTTCACTAACCAGTTCATAAGATGTAAATAAACATGTTCATAATGTGTAAAACATGTTTATCTGCACTGCACATGTGTGGAAGATATCCTTGAATCAGAATGAATAAAAAAATAGACGGAATCAAGCCTTTAGAGTGTTTACATCAAGGCTTTTCAATCCGATTCGATTACTAATAGATTATTTGGGTGCATGTAAATGTAGCTAGTCAAAGTTAAATGATGCGCTTCCTGTTAGACGGCACTCACCTTTGGAGAACTGCCTCATGTTCTCCATATATGCAGACAGGTTCTCGGCCACCAGCGTGACGAGCGCGTGATTGTGCTGAAGCTGGTTGATCAGATCGTGACGGTAGAAGACATGTGGACTTCTCTGCGTCTGACTGATGACAATCACACACACAGACGGAGTTTGTGCGACAATCTCATGAAGACACGAGGTGACCGATGAAGACACCTGCTCAGCGACTCACCTGACATTCTGAGGAGCTTCTCCAAACAAGCTGCAGATCTCCCTGATCTGCTTCAGAGCCGGAATCACCCACTTATCATTCGTCCGAAGCTCCTCGATGAACCGATCGATCCACTGCATCTTCTGCGTGTCACGGTCCTGTACGACAGCAGAAAGGTGAGTGACAGCACGCAGGTGCATGCTGGGAATGATGTTGCACTGAGCTCAGACCTGAGAGCAGCTGTAGTCCAGGATCTTGATGTGGGCACTCAGAGCCTGGTCCATGATGTCCACAGGCACGTCGTCACTGTGAGCCAAGTTCCACAGTAGGTTGAGCACTTTGTGAGCCATCACTCCATCCTTATCGTCCTCCGCCAGCCTGCGGATCAACTCCAGGAGCTTCTCCCGCTGCTTTTTACTTGCGTTCGTCCAACTCGCCTGCAGGACCGTGAGCACAGAGACCAGAGTCAAGCGGTTATCCGTCTCTCAACAACACTGCGCTACAAACCGTCCTGCATTACCTTGAAGCAGTCGAACAGGTGGTCAAGCTGCTCCGGGGAAAAGTCCCACGCCAGCTTGGCCAACAGATCGTGGACGTTCTTGACGATCGCTTCATGTTTACCAGCCTGAGAAAACATGACAGAGGAGATCATTAACCACAACTCCTCTTCCACACACTTCATTCTGAAAGCAATCAATCTGAATCAGAATGAAACTGAAAACACCACAGAGAAGCTTTCTGGTCTGGCAGCAGGGAGGTGTCGTGTCAGAGGATGAGGTGTGGAAAAGATGTCACCAGGGAAAGTTTTCCCAGCAGCAACAACAGTCTAACCCGTTAACTGTTGTGAGTTATAGTCAGGTGACTGCACTGCTCTGAAATCTTCTGTCACGCTACTGATACCTGAGCCGCCCAGATGCTGTCCAGGTCCTGCAGGGTCAGAGCTTTCTCTTTGATGACGAAGCGCAGGATCTTCTCCAGCTTCTCCACATACTGCGGCTGGTGCAGGCTGTCTCTCAGCACGATGGACAGAATGTGGTTCTGCTGAATCCATTCCTGACACACACAACCAACATCAGTACGGGAAGTGAAACACACACAGACACAGCTGAGCTGAGCTTCTCTCTCTATGGGCGGAACACCAGGATCAGTGGCTGCGTCTCAATCAGCTCCCTAGTTCACTAGCCAGTGATCACTGATAAGGGCTGTCTCAATCGCAAAATTCTTCCAGCGCACTGAAACGCTCCCACAATGCACCATGAAAACCAGCGAGCATCAATGCTCACTATATTCTGAAGCATGAAACATAAATTGTGCGGTACACATCAGATGTTTTAAAACAAATGATTATATAATTTTATTTCACCTTAAACATGAATTAGATAGGTAGTGAACATATTCTAGCTACAATTTATAATTAAATTACAGCTGAAATGTTGAAAGGATATGAAACAATCCAAGTGTTTATCATAATGTAACCATCATTCCTCGTTTTGATCACAGATATAGTCCATGAATGCTTTGAATACAGACCTATTTAGTCTCTTGGCCTATTTTTATTTTATGCAAAATATATATTTTACAAAATAATTTTGACTCTGAAATCGCTATAAAATCAAAGCCGTACGTCTAACCAAGTTGTGTTCCAAATTTAAAGTAGATATCACAAAAATTGAGCTGCTAAAAGGATTTAAAGTACTGTTTTCTTGATAACGCAACAAATTTTGAGTGTTTAAGCTTTAGACTAATACCTAAATTTATGATGATTACTAAAACATGTGATAGGGAAAAAAGGCAATAAAAAAAAGCTCCCGTTACCAGAAAGATATCAGTCCTGCTGTTGTTTATGAACAGTCCTAACCAGTGCCTGAACTCATGTACACTATATAGTGACTGACGACAGGGAGCTGATTGAGACGCAGCCAGTGATTGATTGACAGTGTATTGATGCAGCGCTGCTCTTACCGCCATTCGCTCCGCCGTCAGCCACTCCTCTTCCTCTGGGTTGCCGTGCCGGTGTGTGTAATACGACACGCTCGAGATCACCTTGTTCACTTCATTCAGTGCATTCATTTTCCCATTAAATGAGGAAATCTGCAACAACCTGTAGAACAGACGAGAGGAGAAAAGACTCGATGAGCTTCTTTGGCAGAGTGTGAAGCAGCAGTAACTATGAACATGATGTAAACTTCTTACCTAAGGATCATTTTCAACCGGAAGATCTCCAAGTTCTTGACGGTTTCCTCTTGACCAGGAACTCTAGATGCCAAGTTCTTCAAGGACTTTATGATCATGGACAGAGCATCGTTCTTGGCCTCATTCTTGGCCTCTTTCTTCAGCTCCTCGTCTGTGAGGTTCTCCAGAAACTGCGGAACCATCTCGATTACGGGTGAGAAGAACTTCTTCACCGTGTGCAAAGTCAGGAACTCGTAACATTGGCCGAAAGGTCTGGAAGACAAATCGAGAAACATTGAGGACGTCCAGTGGCTCAAATGCAGAAATGAGAGAGACGTCAGATCTTTGATGTGAATGCAGAGGAACGTACTTGATGAGAGCTGCGATTATCTGCACGTTGAGAGCCTGGACGCTCATGAAGCGATCGTGGAGAATCTGGAACCCGTTCAATGTACCAAATTTATTGATGAGGTCCACGAGCCACCCCTGAACCAGAGACACAGACCACGAGGTCACGACTGAACTAAAACACACTGCTTGTGGACAATTATTACTAATTTTTCTTCAATATTACCCTCATAACTTCTCACTATCTGTGTTTCCATCCAAAGCTGTGAATTTAACATGAAATAATGCATAAATAATTTGCAAATAAAGCAGCATTTCCATCTCAGGCGTTCAAGAGAACAAAATCATCACATCCCAGGAAACTGGAGCAACATATAAGTATTGAAAATGGAAGTTTTTTCCATCTCAAAGCGGCAGATGAAACACAAACGCTGTCATGTTCTCTTGTGTTCGGATGCTGCATGATACCTCAAAATTTGCATAAAAATAGGTGGATGGAAACACAGCTAGTGTCAAATGTAATTACACCAGTAACTACTTTCCCTTGAGGAGGTTCATGTGTTTCAGACTGTATTTGATTTTAAAGTCACCATGAAATCAAAATGGACAATTCTAATCTTTATGGAATATTGCAGTATTTATTATAAATTATTTATCGGAGCACAACATTATTGTGTAAAATTCGTTCCTCGTAATCTTGAATCAGAATATCTTCTCCTTCCTCTTGCAGCATCTCTTCTCTTCTCTGATGACGAGGGCGGGGCAACCTGTCACTCACATGAGATCCACCAATAGCAAACCACAAACATCCAATCAATTCTCCACAGACTAAATCAAGCCCCGCCCTACATTTGTTCTTGTTCGTGAAGTGTTTCACTTAGATATACGACACAATAGATAAGACCAGAGCAACTTCAGTTTCATGATGACTTTAAACATTTAAATCAAACACATTTCTTGTGCATCTTCCTGTCTGAACACAAATGCCTTGGAATATTGCCGTTATACGCCGCTTCACTGATCAGAGAGAGACGGGTTAACTCAGTAACAGCAGCGCCTGAAACAATCCCAACATCACATTCAGTTCAGAAGCACAGCATGTTTCTCCTGTACCTTCGGAGATCGAGGGTCGGGCGGCCGGGCGAACAGCTCATCGTCGGCCAGCTGCGCTCCTGCAGGGACGCTCTCAGACGGACGCGTGCCGTTGTAAATGTGGAACTTGCAGTGCGGATTGGCCGCCATGGCGAGCAGTTCAAGCAGAGGGAACCAATCCTGAGCCAGTTTGACCACGCAGAGCTCGATCAGGCGGTGGGTGTTATTGATGATGCACCTCTGGAACGGGACGACAGACACACTCATTTATGAAGCACACTTAAAAACTAGATCAGACGGATCACAGGCGAACACATCAGACTCACGTGGATTTCAAACTTCCAGCCGCTCACGGCCTCGTCCGTCAGGATCTTAGTGAATGAGATGGTCAGGCCGTCGCGGAAGAACCTCTGACAGGCCTCACACCTCACGTCCAGCCCTTCACAAACACTCAACATTAACATTTAAACTGCACAATTATTGCGGTTATCAAATAATAAATTCAATTAGATTGAATATCTACGATCATATGATGAATAATTGATGTTTGTGACATCTGACCTTTTTTACTGAGATCTATAGCAGCTTCCAGCAGAACCTCCAGCTCTCCTTTCGGCAGGACCGGAACCACCCAGCGCGGCCTGAACCACAGGAAACACATCATCAGCACACAACTAACCAACACTAACCAGCTCAACACACTCCAGAGCGACGCCGCTGCTGACCGGTTGATCATGTCGTCCAGCTTGGCCAGGTCTGTGTGGGGGAAGGCTGGCTCCTCCTCTTCCTGCGCGGGCGGGGCTTCTCCCTGACCCGGTTCCTCTGGTGGACTGATGGGTGACGTCTCATTGGAGGAGTTGGGTGAGGGCGTCTAAAGAGAACAACAACAACAACACAACGTCATGCAGGAGCTGAACACAGGCAACAGGAAGTTAGTCATGTTTCTGGTTAACATGAGGCGCCGAGTTAAGGCTGGTCTGTGCCAGCTTAATATTCAGGATAAAAGCCCGACTATCTGACACACCTCAACTTCTAGCATCAGAGTATACAGTTTTCCATGTGAGCAGCATTAATGCCACTTCTGTTCCACCTTTGCAGTGTAAATTTGGCAATGGAACAGCTGATCGGTGCCGGCTTTGTTCACACCAAGGACGATAACGATAAAAATTTAGTTCTAAAAATCGATCTAAATGTAAAAGAATAGAGTTCACAGCACAACTATAATGATAACTACTAGAGGTCAACTTTTGATGAATAATCGACACGATAACCAATTGCTGGAACAAAAGCGGCTGAGAAGAGTGTGTACGAGAGCGACCTCTAGAGGCGAAATAAAAACCGTCACTGACACCTCGTGGAGTTTGTTTTGACACGTGAGGAAACTACAAATGCGGATTTAAAACAGACAACGAAACGGCATATATACAGCACATGCTTTCATATTATTATAAAGTAATTAATTTGTTGACTTGATGCTGCATTAGTGGAGAACAGCAGTGTTTGCCGTCGAGGCTGAGAGGACGCTAACATTAGTACCTCAAGAGACAAAAACAAACAACCCAAATGTTTAATGTCATGATTATTTACATCTATTTGCATCGGTTTATACCCTGCTGATCACTTTTATGCATCGTTAGCGAAGTTGCACATTTAAAGCAGACTGATATATTCATGCAGCCGAGAAACACATTAACAAATCAGAAACATCCAATTTCAAATCTTTTTTTATTGTCACTGCGACACATATTGTGATCTTGATCAGATAATCATCAAGTTTTTTTTAAATAGAAGCAAATAAAGTGTGAGAGTTTACACAAAATACACGTGTGTGTCTAATTTCAGTGCCTGTAGATGTTTGAAGACGACCATCTTTAAGCGTGACTGAGTTTATATGAAGATGGCAGCATAAGAGTCCATCTGTGAAATTAATTGTGGTTATTAAAGTATTGCTCATTTGATAATTTTAACATTCAGGCTACTAAAACATTTTTACATTTACAGTTGTATCTCTTAACTTTAGTTAATAAATTATAAACTAACATGAACGAGTACATTTTCATGGTTCAGTACTGTTTTTTTTTTATTAAAATTCAGCACTATTTTATGTGTAATATTTGTTTTCATTCAGTATCCATTTTAAGAACTATTGGTCAGTTTTCAGCCAGCGTGGTCCAACCTAGTTATCCTTAAAGTCCACTATAACAACATTGTATTTTTCCAGCAGATGAACAATATAAACATTGACAGCCAATCAGAATCCATCCTGCTGTAAAGAGCTCCAGCATTTAAAGCGGCAGACGACAAAACAGAAAGATAACGTGCGCTGCTGTGAACGGGCCTGAACTGTTCAACAACCGGCTTGTGAATTAACTTACTGACTAATGAATTAATCTCGAGTGTTTTATCAGCTGGTGTAATCTGAAAGGGCATCTTTTTCTCTCTGTTCACACTGAGAAGCGTTCTTGTCTGGTGATCTTTTTGCTCTCCCAAGTGGATAAATTTAAAAACGCTGTAGTCATGTGATGCACATCATACCTATAGAAATCTGCGTTTAAAGCGGGATGTGCAGCAGATGTAGCCTTACAGGCCAATCACACAGAATGTGTTTTTGCTGTTAAAAATGCAGGTCAGAGGAATGAAAAAATGGCACATTTTTTAAAAAGTTGAGCTTCTTTTAATTTGCATTAGGAATGTGTGTCTTGAGCGAGACGCTGCAGAACAGGCTTGTTTTACACAGAAAAACATGGAATGCAGAAGTGTGTTCTGTGTGAGAGACTGCAGTAACATCCTGCGAGACGTCACACACACCTGGTTCTGGGGCAGCAGGGTTTGGTTCTGGCCGTCGGGCGCTTGGCTCTGGCTCTCGTTGCCCCCCACGGGCGACCCGCGGGTGGTGGCCGTCATGCTCGACGTGGGGCAGATCTTTGCAATCTTGTCTGATTATGTGGCGGGAGCCGGGCGAGAATCTACTCGTTTCCGGCGGCCGAGAGAAGGAGACTGAAGCACCTGGAGCTCAAGACGAGCCGCAGAGACCATCGCATTACCTGCAAGAAAAACACACGGGTCAGAAGACGAGCAGAAGCGCTGAGGAACGGGTTCAAGTTTAACCAGCTGTAGATCAGATGTGCCCCTGCTAACTTTAACCGCTGAAGACCAGCTGCTCTCGTCCGTCCACACGCATAAAACACACCGGACACGTTTGCTCTGTTAACATCATCAGACGCGCGTTTCTGTCCTGACGCTGGGTGGTCTATTTAAAGACTGTGTGTGTGTGAGTGTGTGTGAGTGTGAGTGTTGCAGCGCTTGTAAGGGCCACTAATATAGAGAAAGATTAAAACATGACGTTTGATGCTCATAACCGCTCAAGACGATGACGATGAACGCTGCGAGTCTTACAAACACACAGTTCTGAACTACTGAAACAGTAAAGAAGGTCCTGAAGCACATCTGCACACGCTTTCAGGAAGTGAGATGAACACACTTCCTGTCACACAGGTGTCCTCTGATGAGAAACACAAACACAAAAGCAACAATGTATCAAATTCAGTCCAAATCAAAACACAAATGAAGCTGCTGGAATCAGACATGAATCTAGAAACTGGTTTGATTTAGTTTTCAGACGGGGTCAGGGGTCAGGGGTCAGTTTAGGGGAAAACAGAGTCAAAACAAATCAAATAAAGAACTTTAGAATAAATTAATTGATTTACAAATGAAATAATCTGAATAAATAATACACCTACAGTACAGCACAGTAATGCAGTGAGTAGAAATAAAACTAAACATTCTCCAAATACTATTTGAATCATATTTATAGTGTTAAATTTGACAGTACAAATGTGGAATTTTACATGTAAACATTTAACATGCTTCTAAATGTGAGAATAGTCGTATTTGTCACCTAAAAGCCCTGATTTGTCAGAAACATCTGGTGAAACTGCACAATAAGCGTCGAGACTTCATTATGAAGCATGTTTCTCATCTCAAACACACACATGAAGCATGTTTCTCATCTCAAACACACACATGAAGCATGTTTCTCATCTCAAACACACACACGTGAAGCATGTTTCTCATCACAAACACACACGAAGCATGTTTCTCATCTCAAACACACATGAAGCATGTTTCTCATCTCAAACACACACACGTGAAGCATGTTTCTCATCTCAAACACACACGTGAAGCATGTTTCTCATCTCAAACACACACATGAAGCATGTTTCTCATCTCAAACACACACGTGAAGCATGTTTCTCATCTCAAACACACTCATGAAGCATGTTTCTCATCTCAAACACACACGTGAAGCATGTTTCTCATCTCTAACACACATGAAGCATGTTTCTCATCTCAAACACACACGTGAAGCATGTTTCTCATCTCAAACACACATGAAGCATGTATCTCATCTCTAACACACACGTGAAGCATGTTTCTCATCTCAAACACACATGAAGCATGTTTCTCATCTCAAACACACATGAAGCATGTTTCTCATCTCAAACACACACGAAGCATGTATCTCATCTCTAACACACACGAAGCATGTTTCTCATCTCAAACACACACATGAAGCATGTTTCTCATCTCAAACACACACGTGAAGCATGTTTCTCATCTCAAACACACACATGAAGCATGTTTCTCATCTCAAGCACACATGAAGCATGTTTCTCATCTCAAACACACACGAAGCATGTATCTCATCTCTAACACACACGAAGCATGTATCTCATCTCTAACACACACGAAGCATGTTTTTCATCTCAAACACACACATGAAGCATGTTTCTCATCTCAAACACACACATGAAGCATGTTTCTCATCTCAAACACACACATGAAGCATGTATCTCATCTCAAACACACACGAAGCATGTTTCTCATCTCTAACACACACGAAGCATGTTTCTCATCTCAAACACACACATGAAGCATGTTTCTCATCTCAAACACACACATGAAGCATGTTTCTCATCTCAAACACACACATGAAGCATGTATCTCATCTCAAACACACACGAAGCATGTATCTCATCTCTAACACACACGAAGCATGTTTCTCATCTCAAACACACACATGAAGCATGTTTCTCATCTCAAACACACATGAAGCATGTTTCTCATCTCAAACACACATGAAGCATGTTTCTCATCTCAAACACACATGAAGCATGTTTCTCATCTCAAACACACACACGAAGCATGTTTCTCATCTCAAACACACGCGAAGCATGTTTCTCATCTCAAACACACACGAAGCATGTTTCTCATCTCAAACACACATGAAGCATGTTTCTCATCTCAAACACACATGAAGCATGTTTCTCATCTCAAACACACACATGAAGCATGTTTCTCATCTCAAACACACATGAAGCATGTTTCTCATCTCAAACACACACATGAAGCATGTTTCTCATCTCAAACACACACCTGAAGCATGTTTCTCATCTCAAACACACACATGAAGCATGTTTCTCATCTCAAACACACACGTGAAGCATGTTTCTCATCTCTAACACACATGAAGCATGTTTCTCATCTCAAACACACACATGAAGCATGTTTCTCATCTCAAACACACACATGAAGCATGTTTCTCATCTCAAACACACAAACGAAGCATGTTTCTCATCTCAAACACACACATGAAGCATGTAAATATCAACATATCGAGCTGTCAATCACCTTCAGGAGGAAACACACATTCAGCGCGTTCACACTAAATATAGTCTTAATTCATTAATCCGTCAGCTGCACACGATCTGTTCACAGACACTCAATATTATCAGTTTAATGTTGTGAAGAATCACTTTTATGGTTTCTGTAACCGCTACAGTTAGCATTAGCATCGCGTTCTTAACGTGTATATTCCGCCACAAACAAACAAACAAACACGAACACATTCAAACGCGCATAAAAGCACATTTCGTGACGATTACAGTGTGAATCTGTCATTGTGCTCGAGCGGGTGTGTTATTGAGGCCTGTTAGCCTCAGTGCTATCATGCTAACCGCTGCTCCACCTCATTAATGGCGCGCCGCTCGCTCGCTCCCTCGCTCGCGTCAGCCGCCTGTAATCATGTCAAACCCGCACCAAACACCCTCCGCCAAGCTTACCGCACGCACGAGCTCAAAACAGGCCGCTCAGTGTGTTTAATCAGGTGTGTGTGTTTGTGTCAGCAGCCATTTTGGCTCCGCAAACACACAAGAACCGGTTCACGGGAGCGGATAAATGTGTCGGTGTCCCGCGCGCATGTCTCAGTCTGTCTCGCGCGCGAGCTCATGTTTGTTAGTGTCACTGAACAATGATAAACACTCACCGACAACCGGCCGCGACTCTCCGCCGCGCGCTTCTGCAGTCCGTCTGTGTTTCGCGGAGTTCTCGCGCCGCTTCACCGTCTCGTCTGCTCGTTTCGGCTGTTTTTCCTGCGTCACCAGACCCCCCCTCCTCACGACACCCGTCCAGCCTCAGTCCATCACCACTAACTCACCCGGTTACCGGACAGATGCGTGACGATTTGACGCTCAGAGGATATTCGGTTCTTCTAGAATGTTTGATGTTTAACGTTAAATGTCTGCGGCAGCGTCTCAAACCCCAGTGTGCTGCCTACTTAGACAACACTGTTGAGACTGTCTGTATTCCTCAACTGTGAGAATATTGACCAGAGCTTCGATCAGTGTGTTGTTCTGTTGTTCCAGCAGGAGGCGCAAGACCCGGAAGACAATGACGTCATGTCAATCACGTGTTTAAACGTGAGCTTTACCATCCATGTTTTTATGCTTGAAAAATATTTAAAAGTTTCTGTATACAGGTGCTGGTCATATAATTAGAATATCATCAAAAAGTTGATTTATTTCACTAATTCCATTCAAAAAGTGAAACTTGTATATTATGTTCATTCATTACACACAGACTGATATATTTCAAATGTTTATTTATTTTAATTTTGATGATTATAACTGACAACTAAGGAAAATCCCAAATTCAGTATCTCAGAAAATTTGAATATTGTGAAAAGGTTCAATATTGAAGACACCTGGTGCCACACTCTAATCAGCTAATTAACTCAAAACACCTGCAAAGGCCTTTAAATGGTCTCTCAGTCTAGTTCTGTAGGCTACACAATCATGGGGAAGACTGCTGACTTGACAGTTGTCCAAAAGACGACCATTGACACCTTGCACAAGGAGGGCAAGACACAAGAGGTCATTTCAAAAGAGGCTGGCTGTTCACAGAGCTCTGTGTCCAAGCACATTAATAGAGAGGCGAAGGGAAGGAAAAGATGTGGTAGAAAAAAGTGTACAAGCAATAGGGATAACCGCACCCTGGAGAGGATTGTGAAACAAAACCCATTCAAAAATGTTGGGGAGATTCACAAAGAGTGGACTGCAGCTGGAGTCAGTGCTTCAAGAACCACTACGCACAGACGTATGCAAGACATGGGTTTCAGCTGTCGCATTCCTTGTGTCAAGCCACTCTTGAACAACAGACAGCGTCAGAAGCGGCTAAAGACAAAAAGGACTGGACTGCTGCTGAGTGGTCCAAAGTTATGTTCTCTGATGAAAGCAAATTTTGCATTTCCTTTGGAGATCAGGGTCCCAGAGTCTGGAGGAAGAGAGGAGAGGCACACAATCCACGTTGCTTGAGGTCCAGTGTAAAGTTTCCACAGTCAGTGATGGTTTGGGGTGCCATGTCATCTGCTGGTGTTGGTCCACTGTGTTTTCTGAGGTCCAAGGTCAACGCAGCCGTATACCAGGAAGTTTTAGAGCACTTCATGCTTCCTGCTGCTGACCAACTTTATGGAGATGCAGATTTCATTTTCCAACAGGACTTGGCACCTGCACACAGTGCCAAAGCTAGCAGTACCTGGTTTAAGGACCATGGTATCCCTGTTCTTAATTGGCCAGCAAACTCGCCTGACCTTAACCCCATAGAAAATCTATGGAGTATTGTGAAGGGGAAGATGCGATATGCCAGACCCAACAATGCAGAAGAGCTGAAGGCCACTATCAGAGCAACCTGGGCTCTCATAACACCTGAGCAGTGCCACAGACTGATCGACTTCATGCCACGCCGCATTGCTGCAGTAATTCAGGGAAAAGGAGCCCCAACTAAGTATTGAGTGCTGTACATGCTCATACTTTTCATGTTCATACTTTTCAGCTGGCCAAGATTTCTAAAAATCCTTTCTTTGTATTGGTCTTAAGTAATATTCTAATTTTCTGAGATACTGAATTTGGGATTTTCCTTAGTTGTCAGTTATAATCATCAAAATTAAAAGAAATAAACATTTGAAATATATCAGTCTGTGTGTAATGAATGAATATAATATACAAGTTTCACTTTTTGAATGGAATTAGTGAAATAAATCAACTTTTTGATGATATTCTAATTATATGACCAGCACCTGTATTTCCTTAATAGAACAAGCAGATAAAACATTCAGTTATTTATTGACCAGATCACTGACTTAACACACACACACACACACACACACACAAAATACTCATACAGAGAAACTCTCTCACTCTCACACACACACACACACACTTACATACAGAGAAACTCTCTCACACACAGTTAGGGCTGTATATTTAGATTGTTCCTAAATATAGTTGAGACACCACGTGATGTGCACTAGAATATAAGTGTGAAACAGCACCATCTGCTGGAGAAAAATGAGCAGTTTTATCCCCATCATCATCATCATCACTGACAAAAACAACATGCATGACCTGATTTCAAAAGCAATTTACTTTTTCAACACATGAAAGGAAATAGATAAAAAAAAAAAAAACATTTCGAAGAGCAGTTTTGTCATTTGCAGAGGAATTTACACAGGGCAATATGAAATGAAGAGTTCACACAGTCTGTTCAGTTGTTTATGCACACACTACTTCATTTCAATCGCAAAAGGTACGCACCATTGAAACATTTACACACAATAAAATCCTCTGGGTTTCTCGGAGTAAAACAATAATACTCTTAAGACAGCACATTTTCTGAAAGGATCGATCTAGGAATGAATATTTTCCTCCCCGTTCCGCACAAGAAATCAAATCCAGGACAATTTACAAACACGTCACTACACAGGGCATGAGGGAAGTCGTCCGCTCAGAGTGGATGTGACCGCACACGCGCTCGCTGCCGGACAACGGGAGGATTCACTGGGAGAGACGGACACATCTAGAGGAAGAGGAGCAGCTGGAGGAAGAGCTCGGCCTCGCTGCTGCCCTTGTGCAAACCTACGTCTGTAAACAGAGGGGTGAATGAAACGGCGCGTCGGGAGGCCAGTTCAGCTGCGTCCGCATGTGTGAGTGTGTGTGTGTGTGTGTGTGTGTGCTTATATACTGTCAGTGGGTGGAGTCACGGAGCCACGCCCACAGACCGCAGGTTGGGATGGACTGACTGTGCTCATCATTGCTCTGAGACGCCGTCTCGTACATTTAAAAAGAAAACAGTATAAAATGTCATCAACCCCCTCGGTATTAGTACAGGACCATATCTATGACTTATATATTCATATTTATAGATATTTATATATGTATAGATATATACAACACTACGCGCTGGTAGTTGCCAGGATGTCGAGTCCGTCAGTGTGTGTGTGTGTGTGTGTGTGTGTGTGTGGAATGGCTAGTACACCCAGGACACGGGCACCCACTGCGCAGTGCTGCACACCAGATCGATGGCCTCCTCCAGCAGACGGATGGTGTCGTCGATCTCGTTATTCATGATCGTCTGATCAAAGTAATGCGCGTACGAGCGCTGTAGCGCCTCCGACTCCTTCTGCAGCCGCTGGAGAGACTCGTCCTGAGGAGAACAGATGAAAAAACTCAACATCGGAATGATTGACACTCTCGTCTCCTGTAGAGATTTGAATTGGTGAAGCTGCGTTGAAACTGTATTTGTTTAAAGCGCTACAGAAATACACCTGATCTACTCAAACACGCTCCCATCTGAGCGAGTCGCTCCAGGACAGACGCTCCATGTGATCCGCAACTCAACATTCGTTAGAAACCTAGTGGAGTTTCTGCCTTTCTGTATCTATACAGACAGAAACTATATTTGAAATATTGCTCAAAAAGACTGTCTAAACACTGATCTGTGTTCATGCATTTGATGCACCAATCACACGTAAAAGACATCATCTGACTCTAAGATTAATGGGTCATTCTGCAGAACTGGTTCAAAGTCAGAGTTGGAAATGTCTTGGAAATTTTTTTTATTTTTCCACAAATTTTGTTTGTATGCAAATTGTACAATATCCAAGGTACACCTCCTAGTTAATTCTCATATTGTATTTTCAGAAAGTTTTGGAATATTTTTCCTCTCCCCAAATTTGTCACTACCGAAACACAATAATAAATAATTTAATAAGAAGGGTTATATTGACCTATTAAGATTTAGTTTACTTCTACTTTGTAAATATATTTTTTGCTATTTATTAAAAAAGTTTTCACAGGTAAATCAATAACAATTAAAATTTTAGCAATATTGCAAGTGTAATTTATGAGATTTGTTGTATTTTGAATCCAATCATAGTTTATCAAACTGATTTCAAAGTGAAGGATTCATTAGTTTGAATAAACATTGAACCAAACACTATAATAACATCTAAGCTGATCATTCAGTATACTTTATTTTTTGACAAAACATCCCATGTTTCGGTCGAGACTGCACGTTTTCGGTAGTGACAGTAATGTGTTGGTAGTGACCACATCACATGACACAATCTAACTCACATACTAAAATTCTAATGATTTGCAAAACTGTACTAAAATTTTGTTTATTTCCCCCCAAAAATATAATTTTGTGTTCCCTTTTGTCACTACCAAAACAGTCAAGACCGAAACATGTGGTGAAGTTTCAGTAGTGACAATTTTAGACACTTCTGAGCCGCTCAAAGATGATAATCAGCACATGGTTATCTAGCACAGTTCTGAACAGTTGTACACACACAAACACTAAATTTAATGGAATAACACCTAAAAAAGTTTGCTTAACTGCAGGTGTTTGTTAGTGACGTTCCTTAAAGTTCCACGCAGATTTTCAGACTTTTGAACACATTTAACTCAGAATGATGATGATCTGCTGTGAAAGAGGCTGTGAGAGGAGGAACACAGGAATATTTCCTGATCAGAAATGTAGAAGTGTGTTAAAATCAGTCTCAGACAATGACTCAAACACACACTGTTCCAGTAGTGACGTGAACATGAGGGACACACTTTTTACATAGTTTCATGATTTAAAAATCAAATATATATTTTTTTAACTTCACTTTTTAAAGAAAAAAATCAAAAATCTTTTTAAAAACAACAACGGGAAAAAATTGAAAAAATAAGTTTGAAATTTAGGGGTTAGAGTTCAGGACAGACTCCTTCGAATTGAAAGTACCCAATAAATGATGATTTTATACATATTAATACCGATATTTTAAATATTACTGTGGGATTCACTATATAACAGAAGGATCTTAAGATTTGAAAACCTAAATGCTTTTTAAATGTGTTTTTTGGTTGTGGGACAGCAGTTTGCACCAGTTCTGTGGAACGGCCCATAATTGTGTTAATGTGTGGCTGATGGAGCGTCTGTCACGGAGCGACTGCGCCGACACGCGTCTTTACTTACAGGCAGTTTCCTGCACCATCTAGGGATCTGAGAGCAGCACACGGAGACGCAAGAAGAAAATCAATCAACACACGGAAACACACATGCAGCATGCAGTGACACGTGACGGCCGGAGCGCGGCGCTCACCTCGTTCATAGCGGGAGTGATAGTCGGCGCTGCGATGAACACGACGTACGGCGCGAACTCAGCCGTCCGCAAAACCTTCAGCGCCTGTGAACACAACGCAAGCTCGTCAGAAGCGCATGGAGGCGCAGCGGAGACAGCGGGAGGATCCGGCCCCGTCCGTACCTGCGGCTCCACGTCCAGGATGGCCACCATGCCCTGCTCGTGGATCTTGCGGATGGTCTCGAGGCGCGTGCCGTACATGGCGTCCTCGTGGCTGCCGTACTCCAGGTAATCGTTGTTGGAGATGTCCTGCATCATCTGGTCGTGTGACACGAAGAAGTAGTTCTTCCCGTTCTCCTCGTCCTTCTTCGGAGGTCTGGTCGTGTCTGTTGGGAAGAGACGTGAGCGGTCAGTCGGACAGGAAGTTTGCGCAGGTCAACCGTGCGTGTGACGGAGCGTCTCTTACGTGGAATGGGATACGCGAATCTGTCGGGATGTTTGGCGATGAGAGTGTTCTTGATGTGCCTCCGGCCGACTCCGTGAGCGCCTGCGGACACACACCATCAGCTCCCTGTTCTCTGAACATTCAAAGCATCTTTTCAAAATGTTCTAAACTTTTTTTTTTTTAATAAAGGGAACTTTCTATTGTATCATTCTTCAAACATTGTGGGAACGTTACTTTTGAATGTTCTCTGAACGTTCTGAAACAAGTAGAAACATTTAAAAATCGTTAGATGAACATCCAGCTTAATGTTTCACTTCCATGAACGATGTGTGAATAATGTCTTTGAGCAAATGTTTTGAGAACATTTTTAAATGAACGTTCTAATAATGTTACTGGAAGAACGTTTGTTCATAACTTTGTGAGAACCTTGTCAGAACGTTCTGAGAACGTTCCCTGTTCGCTGGATAAATAGATCTGAATAATGACACTATTGTCTTCTGTAGAGCTGCTTATAGATGAACTGAATTCATTTAATTGATGAACTTTACAGTTATTGAACTAAACTGAATCAACACTGAACTGAATTGAGCTGAATCAACACTGAACTGAATTAACACTGAACCTAATTGAACTGAATCAACACTGAGCTGAATTGAGCTGAATCAACACTGAACTGAATTAACACTGAACTGAACTGAGCTGAATCAACACTGAACTGAATCAACACTGAACCTAATTGAGCTGAATCAACACTGAACTGAATCCACACTGAACCTAATTGAACTGAATCAACACTGAGCTGAATCAACGCTGAGCTGAATCAACGCTGAGCTGAATCAACGCTGAACTGAATCAACGCTGAACTGAATCAACACTGAACTGAATCCACACTGAACTGAATCCACACTGAACCTAATTTAACTGAATCAACACTGAGCTGAATCAACACTGAGCTGAATCAACACTGAGCTGAATCAACAGTGAACCTAATTGAACTGAATCAACACTGAACTGAATCAACACTGAGCTGAATCAACACTGAACCTAATTGAACTGAATCAACACTGAAGTGAATCAACACTGAGCTGAATCAACACTGAGCTGAGCTGAATCAACACTGAGCTGAGCTGAATCAACACTGAGCTGAGCTGAATCAACACTGAGCTGAGCTGAATCAACACTGAACCTAATTGAGCTGAATCAACACTGAACCTAATTGAGCTGAATCAACACTGAGCTGAATCAACACTGAGCTGAATCAACACTGAGCTGAATCAACACTGAGCTGA
>RJVU01057277.1:176986-209364 GCA_003731715.1 Anabarilius grahami
GTTCAAGTACCTGCAGCATCATACACTCATGTGTAAATGTGTTTTCATGGTTTTCAAAAATAAAGCTCTCTTGAGGAAAGTGTACCCCTGTGAAAATATGTTCATAATTTATAATATTTATATTCAAGTTCATAGATTTGATATTTAAAATGTAGTTGAAAACAGCCCTGTGAGAAATTCATAGTAAAGTTCATAAAAAGTAAAAATTTCATAGAATTAAAATTGATGGAGAAGGTCAGACTATTTCCTTCAGAAAGACCGTTGGTTAGCTAGCTCATTTAAAATATCCTAAACTTTTTTTGACCCTGCCTCTTAAAAGAATCGGAATCGAGAATCGTTAGGAACCGGAATCGAAACAAGGAATCGGAATTGGAATCGGAATCGTTCAAATTCAAACGATACCCAACCCTAATCAACAATGAACTGAATTGAGCTGAATCATGACTCTAGTGTGTTTTAGAGCTGCTCAGAATCTGAATTTGTCTCATATTTGATGAAGTTTGCATCATTGATTCTGTTATTTTCCTGTTCATCCCTGTGAAGCTGCAGTGAATCAATCTGTACAGTATAAAGCGCTCTATGAATAAGGTTGACTGCGTCAGATCTCTTACCCAGCAGCACCAGCGTTTTCCTCTTGAACGCGGGCAGCTTCACCACCTCTTCATACGTCACCAGATCTAGTTGGTCAAAGACTGGAGGAAAGAGAGATCTGGATCAGATGAGTGTGTCGCCTGACGGGCGCTAGAGGGACGTGCAGAAACGGCAGGACAGGAAATGATGTCACTCCATTCAAATGTGACGAGACATGCCGAGATGAATTCTGGGTTTGCTTTAAAACTTTGTTTAATGGGATACATTAATGCTTTGACTAAAAGAGATTCTGTCCTCATTTACTCCTCACTGAATCTTCAGTGGAACACGAGACGTTTAGCAGAATGTTCATGCTGCTCTTTTACAATAAAATGATGGAATAAAGCACAGGAAGTTCCGCTAAACATCTGTGTGTGTGTGTGTGTGTGTGTGTGAGTTCAGAGCGAGTAAATGATGACGAGTGACGGTGAACGACAGGCTGGAACACACCACACAACTCTTGTTGTCTTCTAGTCGACAGATCTTAGAAAATCACGTCGTTTATGAACTTTTGATATTTTGAGCTGATTTATGATCAATGATGTTTCTGTGTGAGTTTGTTGTCAAAGACTGCTAGTGTGTGATTCTCAGTCCAGCAGTGTGTGACGGTCAGTGAGTGTGTTACGATCTCTTCTGATGTTGTGCGGTGTCTTCCAGCCGCGTCTCATTCTGCAGTCCGTCCACACTGGCTTTCAAAACCGACATTCTACAGGAAGTGACTGAAACTCCACGGCAACACGACACTGTCAATCACATGCACTGATTTTAAGATCAAATCACTCATGAGAGAAAAACACAAACACAAATCTGCCGATTGATGAGTGTAACAGACAAAAACACAACAACCGTTTGTTACTTCAGAAGACAGAAAGCAAAAGACGATCGACACGATTAGTTACTTACATGCGGGGGGGCCATTAAAGGAAGACAGCGTGTAAAATGGACAGGGTTCAGTTAAACACACATTACAACACAACTGATACACACACACACACCCACCAGCAGCGCTGGAGAGGAGACACACATGCTGCTGAACACACGTGTGTATGAGCCATGCGCTCACAAACTGACACACAACCCTCCGACATCATCCAGCTCTCCACACGCCACTCGACAAAACAACATCATCAGAGAAACATCACAAAAACAGGGACGCTCCGGCTAGTTCTGTTGTGGCAATGACATATGAACTCGCGGGAATGTGATCACATGTCGTCATTATTTTGAGATCACAAGATCATGTTGTCGAGATTTGTGATGTGAATTTGTGGCCTTTAGATCCTATTGCAGGAACGACATACACACACACACACACATTCATACACACACATTCATACACACACTCTGTGTGAGTGAGAGGGTGTGTGTGTGTGAACATGTGCGACATTGTGCGTGTGTGTGTTTTTGTGATTTATGAGGACACAAATGTGTATAATGACATGGGTATTACACTGGTATTACGACGTAAACCAGTGAAATTTCATGAGTCCTCATATTTAAAATAGCTTTAAAAACATACTAAACAATGTTTTATTAAAAATGTAAAAATGCAGAATGTTTCCTGTGATGGTTAGGTTTAGGGATAGGGGTAGTGTAGGGGGATAGAATATACAGTTTGTACAGTATAAAAACCATTACGCCTATGGAGAGTCCCCACTAAGATAGCAAAACAAACCTGTGTGTGTGTGTGCGTGTGAGAGTGAGTGTGTGTGTGTGAGAGTGAGTGAGTGAGTGAGTGTGTGTGTGTGTGTGTGTTTGTGACATATCAGGACACAAATGTGTATAATGACATGGGTATTACAAGGAGAGGGTCACTTATGAGGACATTACCCATGTCTCCACTTTTCAAAAGGCTTATAAATCACACAGAATGAGTTTTTGTGAGAAAGTAAAAGTGTGCACAGTTTCCTGTGATGGTTAGGTTTAGGGATAGGGGTAGTGCAGGGGGAGAGAAAATACAGTTTGTACAGTATAAAAACCATTACGCCTATGGAATGACCCCACAATTCACAATGTGTGAGTGTGAGTGTGTGTGTGTGTGTGTGTGACAGCAGAATCTCATTACCTGCGTTGTGTTTGGCTAAGTATTTGTCTTTGTACTGTTTCTTCTTCTTGCCGAACCATGTACAGCTGGCCTGCTGCTCCTGCTTGGTCTTCTCCATCGCTATACACGCCACACGCCTGAGGAACACACGCAAACACACGCCATGAGCCGCACGCGTCACGCTCGCACCGCCGGCAGCTGTGATGATGATGTGTGTGTGTGTCTCACCACTCCTGCAGCTCCGGCGAGGGGATCAGTCCCGCCGTGCCGTTCTTGGTGTTCTCCAGTTTTCCCTGCCACCAGTTATGATCGTCCTTGCTGATGATCTGAATGATGTCGCCCACTCGGAAGCGAATGCCGGCCTCTTTGCACGGAATCAGGTCGTCTTTAGCGGGATCGTACTCGAACTGCGCTCGCACGTAAATCTGCAAACAACAGAAGACAATGTGTTGGAAAAACATCAGTGTGACATTCGTCAATTCATCACTTAACAGATTAAACAAGTACAGCTTATAATTAGGGCTGTCCATCAAATGCAAATTTTATGGAAATTAATGACATTAATCATTTGCTGCATTAAATATGTGACTGAACAGACGTCACAAATCAGTATATAAACTTCAGGACATTCACTGAATTCTGTTGATGAATTTCAGCTCAGCTGTTGAAATCAGATCTGAACTGTTACACTGTAAACGACAGCCCTAGTTATAATGTAACAGCGTGTAACTCACACACACAGTCAACCAATCAGATGTGAGCAAACCCACTGACGGACGGCATGGGCGTGTCTAAGAAGCCAATCATCTGAGGGGGAGGAGCCAATCATACTACTGAGCCGCACACACACGTGATAGGCAGTGGGTTAGTGTTGTGTACCGCCACTATGGGATGCTGGGAGTCTAAGCACCAACTAGAGAAGCAAAGCCTGATGGAGACTCGTCTGAATCTAAGATGGGAAATGAATCCGGGTCTGTGGAACTGCTCTACTGGATCCGAGAAACTCACCTTCCGAAACATTTTATCCTTGACTGCAGGTCTGGAGATCTAAGGGTTTGAAAGCATCACACACACACACACACACACACACATCATGCAGTAGAACAGACCTAACATGGACAGGAAACGGCAGGACGATGCAGGAACTGCATTTTAAAGCAGTAGGGTGAATTAAAGGCCTATTCACACCCAACACAAATACAAGCAAAGTATGCATTCAAAAATTCACCCGTTGACAAAGTGATGCTTTTTTACATCTGATCTGATTTAATGAAGTGCAGACAGATTTATCACATGATCAGAGCAGAAAAAGAAAAGAAAAAGAGATTCGGCCGATACGGATTCGCTTTTAAACGTTTTTCAGAGGCAATATGTTGAGATGTACGATTTGCGTCACATTGTCACATGGTGTGAACAGATCCTCAGGTCGAGCAGCAGAGACACACACACACACACACTCATGTGTTCAGGTGGAGTGACGGCATCACAGACTCTCACCTGTCTTCCTTTGGGCTGGATAGTTGATGGCAGATCCTGCACAGACAAGATCATTTCTTTATAAACGGCTCGATTATTACTAACTTTCAGTTTCAAATATAAATGTCCTGTTTTGAGAGAGCTGATTGGCTCAGAGTGTTTCCAGACCTGTAGATCGTTTGGAGTGTTTGTTTCAGAATCTCTTAGTTCGGTTCGTTTAGGCAAATCTGAACACGGCAGAACAACTCTGAGATCATCTGAACGAGGTGGAGCAGTTCGGTCGAGGTGAGAAACCAATCCAACCCAACGGACCAACGAACCAAGCGCTATCATAATTCATAACAGGAAATGTGTTATATAAAAAGCCGCAGTGTCTGATTGTGTGTAGAGCACATGAGTTAACGCAGATGAAAACAAACAACTAAAAACTTATAATTTATCAGTAAGAGCGGGAACGACGGCTTCAGTCGTTAAAGTGTTCGGTGTGTCTCGACAGCTACAGATAAAGCCACAATAATCTCGAGGAGCGAACATGCCAATCATCTTGATGGATGACACAGAGAAAACCAATAAGAGGACAGCTTTACTCACGTGTGACTTGCTTAAACACATTTTGGTACGCTTTGAAATGTTGCCTTGTGAAAACGAACTGAACCAAGAAGGAAATGTAACATTGTAACAAATTAAGTCCTTGTTTTTTTTAACAAAGCAAACGATCTTCAGGTCCTCAAACGTCCTCAAACTGTTAAAACAGAAATTATAATTCTGACATCATTTACTCTCACTCATGTCGTTCCAAAACCATTAAAACTTTCATTCATCTTCGAAACACAAAGGAAGATATTGTAATTTCTGTCCCTCCAGTGAATGTCTGTTTAACCAAAACTAATGAGATGGTAAGATAAACCCATATGAAGAGACTCGATCGCTTTACATGATCAACAGATTTAATGTCTGCTTCTGTTCACGATATAAACACTGATCAGCTGATGGGTTTGTAGTGTCATGAGGGAAAGTAATTGATGAACTGTCGCATTGTTTACAATCCACAGTAATGCAAGAAAAGAGCCTAAACTTTCATCTAAACCATCTAAAGTCTGAACCCATAATGCATTATGCTGTGATGTCACATCTAACAGGTTTTGCAGGAATATCTGTGGATTGTTGTCTTACTAAGATGGAACTGGTGACGCTGGAGTGTCCGTTGGCAGGAGACTGTCTGGACAGGTCAGGCGAATCTTTCTGAAACGTCACAGAAAACAGAAGAAGTGAAGTTCTGATCTGTGAGCCGATATTACAGAAGTGACCAGAGGGTGGCGCTCTGAGGGAAGCACTTACATCACAGGACAGAGACTGACTGCGGTAACTGGGCACAATTTTGAAGGTGATGCTTCCTCGCATCTCACGCTGTGAGAAAACACAAACACACACGAATACATGAATCAAACTGACCACTAATGAAAACACATTAACCAAGAGTTCAGCCTCTTCAAACACGTGTGTGTGTGTACATAACTATACTTTAGGGACAAATTTGTACCCAGAAGTGAGTTAAATCTGACAAAAAAGGAGGACGTCCTCGTTTGTAAAAAAGCCTTTTTTTTTCTAATTGTAAAAATGCAGGAAGTTTTGTGTTAGGATTCATGTGTGGTTTAGGGTTAGAGTATTTATAACCAGCTGCATATATAGACTAATATTGTTTATGCAATGTCCCCATTTAGAGAACTGAGTAAATGTGTGTGTTCTTGTTCATCTTGTTCATGTCAAAAGTGCTTTTCAGTGTCAATATAATAAATATCGAATGTTATAAAGTCACATTTAACAAATGCTGATTATGATGTCTGTTCTGTTCATTATGATAATTAGTTAACATTGATTATAGCTGATAAATGCTAAACATGAAATTATGAAACATGAAGTCTTTCTTAAATCAAGATACATTTACTGGAGAAGCAAAATGACTGAAGATATTTTGATCAAAATGAAGTGACTTCACGCTTAAAACAAGAAAAAAAATATGTCGGTGGGGTCAGAAAAATAATCTTGTTTTCTTTTGAATTTAGTTTATTTTTCTGACCCCACTGGCAGATATTCGTTCTTGTTTGAAGCACACCATTTTTTCTTAATATCTTCAGTCACTTTGCTTCTCCAGTAAATGTATCTTGATTTAAGAGTGTTTAGATGTTTGTGCTGGAAAAAGAAAAGAACATCCGTGTTTGCAGGAGGGTTAGAGGAGGTGAGAAGTGTTTGTTTGGGACGCGGGTTTGCTCAAACAGTTAACCGCTGGTTAAAGGAGTGACTCAGTCTTGTCTTTCGCTATGACGGGTCGTGTTGTTGGAGCCCTTGTTTGTTCTGCTCTCACACACCAGCATCTTCTGCAGCTGCTCCACGGTCTGATTGGCGACGCTGATGCCGTTGATTTCACGGATCTCGTCTCCAACATGCAGCGTCCCTGAAAAACAGCAGAGAACGTGAGTGCGGAAACACCACACAGGTACAGAAGCACAAACACGGTGTCACGGTACCTTGTCTGTGGATCATCCCTCCATGCATGATTCTGGCCACGATGCAGTGGTTCAGATCGTTCATCTTCAGAGTGATTCCCTGTGAACACACAGTTTGACCTGATCATATCACTGCAATCTGACATGCTTTCAAAGCACAAAGATCATGCTCTAGATGAACTGAAACACAAACATCTGTGTTGTGCGGATTTTGGTGCCTCTCATCTCAAAGGTCTCGATGTACTCAAGTTTCACAGTTTGGACATTTAATCCACTGTTATATTTCACCATCACCAGTGACACTGACACACACGTGTGTTTATTGATTGAAATCAATATAATCAGTTTCAGAATGTATGCATTTGTTTTTATTTATTTCCTTTTATTATTATTATTGTGTGAATTTATATGTATTGTATTTTTCTTCATTTCTTACTGTACTTTTTATTATCTCTCAGATTATTTTCCCATTTATCACTGTGAAGCTGATTTGAAACAATATATTTGTATTGCATAAAGAGCTGTAGAAATAAAGCTGACTTTACTCAACTATTTTTCTGTTTTGTAAGGTAAATAAATAACGAGGAAAAAAGTATTTAGAAATTTTGGCAGCAGGGTTACAAAGCAAAGCTCAAATAAAATCATTGTAAAATAAAACAGCTCATAATATTATATTAATCATATTTAGTTGGAAACACTGGTCAGTCATAAAAGAGCAAAAACATGAGCTTATGATAATTAGTTTTGAGTTTCGATTCCATTTTATTTTTTGTGTGAATTTATATGCATTATAGGTAGTTTATATATGTGACTCAGGACCACACAACCAGTCATAAGAGTCTATTTTGTGAAATTGAGATTAATGCATCATCTGAAATCTGAATAATAATCTTTCCATTGATGTTTGATTTCTTAGGATAGGACAATTTTTGTTTGAGATACATCTGGAATCTGAAATCAAAGTCCTTAGTAATGCATATCCACTCACAAAAATAAATTTTTATATATATTTATTTTCAGTAGGAAATTTAAATATCTTCATGGAACATGATCTTTACTTAATATCTTAATGATTTTTGGCATAAAAGAAAAATCTATAATTTTGACCCATACAATGTATTGTTGGCTATTGCTACAAATACACCCGTGTGACTCATGACTGGTTTTGTGCTCCAGGGTCACACATGCATATGAATTATATGTAATTTACTCAATTTATCGCTCTACTTCTTAAACATCTCTCATATATTTTTGTGTTCTGACAGATAATGTATAATCTAAATAAATAGTGCAAAAAAAAAAAATGTAGTGAAATTTTAGTAAAAGTGTTAAAAAACTCATGAAGTCAAAAAATAATATTTAGTTTGAGCTCCGGAGCTGAAAACAACATTTTCATTCGCTTTGTTTCGAGGTGTTTTTTGCCCTGTTCATGTAAACTATCACTTGACAGTGTTGTTGTTCACATCATTCTGTTATTTTAGAATGACTGGCACCGGTCAGTCATGAAGGGTCAGTAACAGGAGCGTGTTTCAGTACCATGGGCTCATCCGTGTTCTTCTGGAACTGCACCAGCCGCACACGCGTCACGTTCTCCAGGTCCATGTCTCCGTTGATGCTCTCGGGCGAGTCTCCGTTCAGGTACGGGGATGTGGGCGGAGGTGTGACACGCAGAGCCTCGTCACTGTAAACCTCATGAGCAACGACATCATGCGTCTGCAGCATCGCCTGCGACAGGAACCGCAGCGTCAACAACTCATCTCTGAACAAAAGCACATCCATCAGCATCTGTGTGGATCATCTGCACAACTGACAGAGTGAGTCCAACGATAATAACACAAATAGAGGAATAACAGACCCACAGGGTGTGTCTGAAAAATAAATTACAACTGTGGTTCATGACAGTTCAAGTGTGTGTGTTCTTGTATATAGGGTTTAATGACACGAGCATTACAAAATAAACATGGTTCCTGTGTTACTTCCTGTGTTCTTGTAAAACAAATGACTTAAAAAAAATACTAAACTGTTTTTCATTTAAATTAAAAAAATGCAGAAAGTTTTAGCTAGGTTTAGGGGTGCAGTTAGTGTAAGAGGAGAGAATATACAGTTTATACTGTATAAAAACCATTTCATCTATGGAGAGATTTCATAAACCACATATACAAGTGTGTGTGTGTGTGTGTGTATGTGTGTGTGTAAGATCTTGTTGATTTGGTCACTAGAATAATCGCACTGGCAGGATCATCTCGCATCTGAGCGGAAAACAAAACCACATGAGAAAACACTTCAGACTGATGCTGCAGATTCACCCAGAATTAAATGCAAAAATTAGATGACTTCAAAATTAATATTTTGCATTTGTAAAGTAACTCTAATAACTGAACTGTTTGCTCATGTGTATAAATAATCGGTAATATTTCTGCACACACTTACACGTTTAACATTTGAAGCTAATGCATCGAGACCAAACATGAAGTGTGTTAGTTCACGACACCTAATAAATGATCTAATGTTAATGAACCTTATTTTAAATATCAAATATTAAAAGCACATTCTCCAGTCTGGACCTTGAGAGCAACTAACAGCAGATGTAATAATATTTAAAAAAAAATTAAATAATATAAAGAATACGTTTCAAAGAGTCATCCATACATTGATCACTTCTATGACTTAATGAATATGTTCATTTATTATTTTAATGCAGGTAATAATTGTCAGTTGAAGCAGATAATCAGGATGATCTCTGAATAATAAAAGCACTTTAAAGCAGGATAAACCTCAAAGTACTGCAGGAAGCACCTGCTATCCCAGAATGCCTCACCCGTGTCTTCCAGAGCAGGCGCTCTGTGTCCGTGTTCACTCCATGTGTGTAGAACTCCATGTGCGGATCGAGTGAGCTGCGGATCTTCCTTCTTTTAGCACTTTCTCTGACTGCGTCTCTCTACAGCGTTTCCCTCAATCCGCTCTATGACATCATCCCCCCCCCCATCCCGTCTCCGTGGAAACACCCTCATCCTGATCAGCCTGGGCCGTATTAAAGCCTCACCGGCTGTTGAAGCAGCTGCTCGTTTCACCGAAGCGTTAAAGTTCAAGTGGTTTGACAGTAAAGGCTGAACGTCACCGAAACCAGCAATATTTCACACCAAAATCATATTATCATCGTTAAGAAAACAGCCTGTTTTAGGACAACATTATTTTCAAGACTGCAGAATTCTCATTACTGTAAAACTATTTAAATGCAATATTACATTTAAATGATGAAGTACATTAGTAAAGACTTTTCTAGTGAATTTAATTTATGCTAAAGTTTAATAATAAAAGGCTGGTTTGAATTTCATGACTGTATTAGTTAAACATGAAATAATGTGTCAATATAAATTCAGTGAAATATACGACTGATTTTTGTGTGAAATATGACCTGGACATTCTTAGTCAAATCCACCCGTAAGTGTCTGCTAAACACATAAATGCAGACATACGGAGACGGTTCATCTGTGACTAAACTCGAAACAGTTGTTGTGGTTTTGATCGAGTGACACGTCTGAACACTTCGACTCACCATGAAATGCGGCTGTGTGAGAATTCTCTTCAGTTCTTTCGCCTCCGTGTTCTCGGGGTAACAGGAGATGGTCTCCAACACCTGCGGAGAGACCACAGTACTGCTTGAGCTCATTTATGAGGAAAAAATCTATAATAAAATAATTATTATAATACAGTACTGTGCAAAAGCCTTAGGCCACCATTAGATGTTATTTTAGCAATGATATAATGAACATATATAATTATTTCTGTCTTTATTAGAATAAAACCAGAAAATATAGTACATTTGTAGGCAGTATTAAAAAAAAAACAGAACAAAAATCAGAAAAACAGCTTCTATAGGCTAAAGTGGTATTTAGTGACCTCCTCTTACACTTGACCAAGAGGAACGGCTCTCTTAAACCTAATGGAACGGAAAAACCTGATGAGAAGTTTCTCAGTTTCATTTTTATGAAAATGGAAGTAGTCCAGGAGTTCACACTAAACACTGACTTTTGCTTAAAGAAACAATGAATTTTCTTTTACATTTCGTGGACATATTTTACTGTATTTTCTGTTTGTATTTTAATAAAGAGACTGAAAAATAAATATGGATGCTCATTAAAAGATTACAAAAACAACGAAGCGGTCTAAGACTTTTGCACAGTACTATATATACACACAGTCAAACCAAAATGTATTCAGACACCTTGAACATTTCATGCATTAATTCAGTTTATTCACTAATAAAATATGACAAGATCTCAGAGTTGAACTGTGAATTAATCTTAATTATGTCAGATAACACTTCAGCAAAACATGGTCAGGTCAAAGTGTCTGAATAATTTTTGGTTCCAAATGTTTATCAGTTTTACTGGTAGTCACTGTATGAAGACTTTTTGGGTATAATATGTCAGTTTACTTTATTTTGCTATCCTCACTTACAGAAATGATCTATAGTGCCACTAATAAAAATATATCAAAAATGTCTGAATAATTTTTGGTTTGACTGTATATATATTCTGTTGCATGAAAAATGAAAAAGTTTGTGAACCACTTGCAGAATCTGTGAAAATGAATAATTTTAACAAAATAGAGATACAAAAAATGCATGTTATTTTTATTTAGTACTGTCCTGAGTAAGATATTTTACATAAAAGATGTTTATATATAGTCCAAATATTATTAAATTTGAATTTATTAAAATATGTGAACCATTGATTCTCAACACTGTGTGTGGTTACCTGGATGATCTACGACTTTTTTTATGTTTTGTGACGGTTGTTCATGAGTCTCTTGTTTGTTCTGAGCAGTTAGGACAGCACTAAATAAAAAATAACATGCATTTTGTATGATCTCTTATTTTGTTAAAATTATTCACATTTTCACAGATTCTGCAAGTGGTTCCCATTCTAAACAAAAGCATATTAGGTAACATAATAATAATAATAATAATAATATATGATTTAAACTGGTCAGTCATTAAAGAGCAACATCACGAGTGTCTGCATGTTTCTGTACAATATTATTTTTAGTATGAATTACATATTATAGGTAGTTTATATATGTATAATATGTAATTATCTAAATTTTTCAGTCTAATTTTTATTATCGCTCACATTTTTCTGTTCTGTAAGATATTGTTCCACTCACTGTTCACAAAATTATAAATAATGGATCAATGTTAACACAGTGAGCAGAAACATCACGCTGATGCTGCAATCTCATAACAATATTCATGCATGTAAACACATTGACGTGGCAGCACACGCGTGTTATCAGACGTGTTGTGTGTGTGTGACGGGTCTGAGCTCGTCCTCAGAACTGAAGGTGAAGGTGAAGGTGAGTCTGCGCTGGAAACAAACCTCTTTGGCTCTCTGGACGGCATCGCTGGGAGGATTCCTGATCTGAGGCGACGAGCGGGTGTTGATCTTATCATACAGCTGAAACACAGTCCGTTCAGATCATCAGTCACATGACAGAACGGAAACACACACAAATCAATCAATTACATTCCGGCACAGTGACTGAACTGAACTGATCTGATTAATGACACTATTGCAGAATGTTGAATTCGTCTCATATTTGAGTAAGTTTGCATCCTTGACTTATTAGTGTAAACAATCTGTATTAGAAATAAAGGTGACTTTACTAATTTTGCTTGCTTTTCTTTTTTTTGTTTTTCTCTCAAACACACACACACACACATTCAGCGCACAAAAAGTAATCGAGTCGTTAATCTCGTACAGAAACTGAACCTCAGACACACAGAGATCTTCACTGAATCTGGTGAATCAGACGATCCTGCAGGGTTTTTACAGACGTGTGACATCATCATGATGGAAAATAAAGTCGAGGTCAGCTGCGCTCAGCGGGAGTTTTGAAGACGACACATTTGACTAGCGTCTAGACTGTGGGTAGAGTGTGTGTCACTACATGAAACAGACGCCGCCGCCAATCTAACTTGCTGTAATTAAACGAATGATTAATAATTAAACAGACAAACATGCAGGATGAGCTTATAAACTTGAGTTTCTGTCACATGATTTCCGCTCTTTATTTCCCATCAGTGAGCGTTTAAAGCTTTAATGGATTCGATCCGTGTTATTAATATCGAGCTCTATTGTTAACCTGGCGAAACAATCTGCAGCGGCACACGCGCCGTCAAATCCAACGTCTGTTTGTGTGTGTGTGTGTGTGTGTGTGTGTGTGTGTGTGTGTGNGCGGCACACGCGCCGTCAAATCCAACGTCTGTTTGTGTGTGTGTGTGTGTGTGTGTGTGTGAGAGAGTGAGTGAGAGAGAGAGAGAGAGAGAGAGTGTGAGTGTGTGTGTGTGAGAACTCACATCCAGCAGTGTGTGCAGATGTTGGTCCTGGAAGACGCTGTGCAGGAAGTCCAGATCTTTCTCACTGCAGTCGGTCAGCGCGTGGATCTCCTCCAGACTGTCCAGAACCTGAGACACGGCCCCTACACACACACACACACACACACACACACATCAGTCACACACTCGTACTCTGTGATTTGCATGAATACAGAAACACGTCATGGAAGCACTGAAGCTGCTGACACGCTCCTGAAGCCGATGAAGCTGAACGTCACGGATCATCACACAGATCACATGACGCACAGATGTGTTCATGTGTGTAGGAGAAATGAGCGGAATCGTGATTTCTAATGGTGTTGAGTCGAGTTTGATCGTGTTTCAGTGGAAAATGAAGACAGCACTCAGGAACATGCAAGAAAACAGATGAAGATGAGGAGGAAGATGTTGTTTGGGTGGCAAGCAAAGGCTACTGGGATACCTACTTTCTGCAGCAAGCAATCCTAAAGTACAGGCAGCATTAGAAACAACAACAACAACAACAACAACTCAGTGAGATTACTGAAAGAGACACACACACACACACACACACCAGCACACTGAGGCCCTGATATACTTCAGGTGAAATCAAAGAACTAGTGTAATGTCATTTTGACAACAAAATCAGGCCAAAACAAAGTTTGTTTGGAGTTTAAAACAGTGAACTTCACTCCGGCTGGTAACACCTTAGAACTCCCATTGGTCCGTGGTGATGATGCAATAGATGGGTGTGGCTCTAAGGCTCCCCTTCTTTGAGGTGTAAATATTCTCTGGTTCATTTCTTCTGTTCAGATGTGAGTAAAAACATGAACACAGTGGAGAGCCGCTTTAGAGCAGAAACTGAAAATGTGATTGTAAGTGAAAGAGACACTAGCGCCCCTTTCACACATACAGTCTTTACCCGTAAATTACCGGTGAGAGATCATGTGTGATCAGGACCTTTTCAAAAATACCGGTAAATTAGTTCTGGCAATTAACCAGTAAGAGAAGTTGTAACATTACCAGTAAATGAATGTGCTCTGTGTGAACACAGAATGAAGATCAGCGGTATGAGCACGTATGAAGTCAGAACGTCAGCAGTCTGCTTTGGGCCAATCATAAAAGTTCTAATGGAGATGACGTGATTACTCGAGCTGTTTACAGCAAGCTTTTTAATAGTTTTTCTATTTAAATATGCGCTACATGATCATCTTTGACCGTTGCGCCACGTCTCGCATCTTTTTCAGCGTGTTGTGCTCGAGATCCTGCCTTCTTTTCCATTCATCAGCGCTGCGGCTCTGCAGTCGGACACTATTATGCGCATCTCACGTTGTTAAGAGCAAAAACGTGTTCTGTTTGATCATCCTCTCATGCCGGTCACTCAGACGACAAAAAAATGTTGTCAAATTGAACAGTGAAACTAAAGTGCTTCTCCTCATGCGGGCGAATGAAGACGACGGCGCAGCGTTTAAAGATCATTTCCGATAACTGACATCACAAAATTTACCAGTATTCTGCTGCTGATGTGTGAATGGTCTCTTGCTGGTAAAAAGCCAGAACACCGTTGCTTGTGTGAACAGCATTTTGTGTATTTACTGGTAAAGTCATTCTGGTAATTTTACAGCAATTTACTGTGTGAAAGGGACACTGTTTTTCATGGTTAACACTGTAAAGCTGCTGCAGTATAAAGCACTGCATAAATAAACATGTGACTGAAGAGCTGAATCTCAGAGCTGCTGCAAACATCTTTAACTGCCGTTTCTCACCTCTGTCATTTATGCTGTGTTTATTCTGTTATTAAAAGGAAAGTTTATTCATCTAAATGTGTCAGGGTGTTCACTGACAGTACATCGCTGCAATAGTATTTCACAGTTTTTTTAACCCCTAAGCAAAGAACGAAAAAGAACTTCGCCGTGAGTATATCAGAGCCTCTAGCATACTGCTCCAGCTGCGTCTGCAGTACACTGCATGAACCCTGCCCACAGTGCAAGAGACACTATCCCACAATGCAATGCACTTCCCGTGACCCTCCACCATCTCCAAACAAATTTAATCAGACAAACAAACACGAAACTGAATTAAAAATCGTAATAAACATGCAATGCAACGTGACACTAGTGTGTTTCTGTGGAATAATGCCAGTGTTGTTCTGAAGCAGTGTTTAGTGTGCAGTGAGCATGAAACAGAAACACTGTGGATCAACAGGAACAAACTTTATGCTTCATGGGCAGAATTTCACAGTCAATATTAAACGAAGTCAAATCAGATGATATGGTAACACTTTAGTGTAGGGAACATGTATTCACTATAATGACTTTTCCCTCAATAAACTCCTAATTTACTGCTTGTTAATAATTAGTAAGGTAAATGTTAATTGGGTAGGGTTAAGAATGCAGAATGAGGCATTAATATGTGCTTATTAATTACTAATAAACAGCCAATATTCTAGTAATATGCATGCTAATAAGCAACTAGTTAAAAGACCCTAAAATGAAGTGTTACCGATGATATTTATCAAAATATATCTGCATTTACTGCAATCTGATGATTTTACATTTACATTTATGCATTTGGCAGACGCTTTTATCCAAAGCGACTTACATTGCATTATACTACACATTTGTATCTGAGTATGTGCAATCCCTGGGATCGAACCCATGACCTTGGCATTGCTAGTGTCATGCTCTAACCACTGAGCTACAGGAAAGTCTGAATTTTGAATCTGAACGCAGGTCACATACACATGATACCAGTAAATATGACAGATGAAGACCGAGCTCAGGTGGCGTTGGGTCACTTCCAGTGTTCGTGTCCCAGGAAACGCAGTGATGTCAGCGCGGTTTTACAAAAACACAGTTTGCCGTTCTGTTCTGTGTCTCCGACCGCTGCAGAGTCAGAAAAGTAGAACGCGGAGGAGGACGAAGCCGCAGGCCCCACACCGTTACAGGAAGTGAGAGTTTAATTTTGCGACAGAGAAGTGCTGCTGTTTCTCAATACCAGAGACTTCCTCTGCATCAGACCTGCTGATGGTGGCCGCAAAAATAATCTTCACATTAGGCATCTGTAAGCAGAACAGACCAGAGCGCGGCACTTTCCACTTCCTACTAGGGCTGGGTTAAAAATATCGATTTCTCGATTTTAATTGATTCTCATCTTGATGAACTGATATCAATTCTTAAATGCATATAATCAATCTTTTAGTCTGTGCCGTTTGCATTTGATGAGTGAATAAACTTTGCAGCTCCTCCCATCCAATAATCACAATAAGCTTTGAGAGTTTTAATATGAAGTCTCTGCTTTTAAATCACTAAATTCAGTCAATAAATGTGTTTTTGTGTCTTTAATGTGTGCTGACAGATCATGAACGATCATCTACAGCAGCAAATAAACATGATTCATCAGATCTTACTGAAATGACTCATGATTAATGTAATTGACCAATCATTGCTTCAACCGCTAACAAATAAATATGGCATGTTATGACAGCCACCATTTAAATGCTTATATTTCAAAAACCAAATAGAAACATAATTATGTCATTAAAAAGTTATTATAAAAACATTGTGTAATTTAAATGTAAACAAATCAGTTCATTTTAACCTGTATTATTTATAGTGTATAATTTACAGCATTAGTTGAGAGAGATTTTATGTCCTTGAGAAAAATGTACACGTACTTATACCTGATATATATGCAAATTAATCGATATCAAATTGAATTGTGAAATTTGTGTCAACGCCAGCCCTGATTCCTTCGACTCCAGTGAAAGTCACGCCAGTGAAGAGCATTATGGGTCGGCAGTGACCTGATATTCAGCAGATGATTTTTCTACAGCATTCAGACATCTAGAACAGAACACTTTTACACCTGAACGCTAATTATTTTCCACAGAAACTAAAGGCAGATCATCAGAACACTTTACAATAAGGTCCCATTAGTTGACATTAATTATGACATAATTATAACATTAACTAACAATGAGCAATACATTCGTTACAGTTTTTATTAACCTTTGTTAACATTAATAAAAACGCAACTGTTCATTGTTAGTTCATGTCAGCTCAGCTCCATTAAATATTAACAGATACGTTTTGATTTTAAAAATGTATTAGTAAATGTTGAAATGAACATTAATCAATAAACAATTATTTAATAAATGCTTTAGAAATAATTTCACTCTTAGTTCATGTTAATTAGTGTAGTTACAGTGGCATTAAAAAAGGTTCAAACATTCACTGATGCTCCAGAAGGAAACACGATGCATTAAGAGTTTTTGAATTTAAAGATCAAGGTAAATTGTACTTGATTTGTCTTCCTGGAAACATGCAAGTATCTTCTGAAGGGCAGTACAAAATGAAAAAAAAAAATATTTCAACAAAAGAAAAATTTGGACTTCTTCATCCTGTTCAAAAGTTTTCACCCCCTGACTCTTTATGCATCGTGTTTCCTTCTGGAGCATCAGTGAATGTTTGAACCTTTTTTAATAGTTGAGTTTGAGTCCCTCAGTTGTCCTCATTGTGAAAAGATTAATCTCAAAATCATTCAGTCTCTGCTGGAAAGGGTTCAAATATGCAAAAAATGCTTGAAAACTGATGAATCTGCAGGAGCTGGAGGATTTTTCTGAAGAACAGAGTTCAGTTTAACTGCTCAGAACAAACAAGAGACTCATGAACAACATCACAAAACACTAGTGTTAATTTCGTCACCTATTTTTAATTTAGTCTTAGTCTTAGTCTTGTGCCAAATGTCCTTGTTAGTTTTAGTCATATTTAGTCATTCACATATCTTTTTTTGTTAGTCAAGTTTTAGTCGACTAAACGTCTCGTCATTTTAGTCTAGTTTTAGTCAAAAGAAAACTCAAGGTATCTTAGTCAAGTTTTAGTCGACTAAAATTCTTTTAATTTGAGTCTAGTTTTAGTCAAAAAATGTTAGTCTTTTTTTTTTAAATAACACATTATTACTGAGAGTATTACTGATAAACATTTCAGTAAAAAAAGTGTTTCACATATCTCAAACATTGGTTAAATGTCATAATTACCTGACAAAATACACTTGTTGAAAGATTTTTGTTGAATGCAAATGNGTTTTAGTAGACTAAAATTCTTTTTAGTCAAAAAATGTTAGTCTTTTTTTTTTAAATAACACATTATTACTGAGAGTATTACTGATAAACATTTCAGTAAAAAAAGTGTTTCACATATCTCAAACATTGGTTAAATGTCATAATTACCTGACAAAATACACTTGTTGAAAGATTTTTGTTGAATGCAGATGTTAAACGTGTCTGGTTTTCAATTTCTGATTTAGGAGACACATTCACAAATGATTAACCTGTTCTGAAGAGTATTTTATTTTAACCAACACAATTCAAAAGCTAGCATGTCTTCGTCGCTCGTCACTCGTGTTCGCTTTGGGTGTTGTGTGTTCAGCAGTTTCGTGTTGCAGCCGCAGGCGTATGAGACCTGTAAAGCCTCGTTTACACTGCACACTTGTGCGGCTCGTTACGGCTGTGACGCGGCTACCGGAGCTGATACACGGCCACTCTAGTCAATGCTTGTGTTTACACCAGCCGCGCCGCGGTGCGTTTGAGAAGCGTCCCAGAAGCGGCTCGACGCGCCGCTTCGCTAAAGATAGGCGCCTCGCCTCCAAGACGCGCAGCTCAAATACAAAACAAAGTCAAAATAATCACCCTGTGTAAACTCCCGCTCATATTTTACATCACTAGAAACTGACGACAAGAGATTCGAAGTTGAAAAACTTGAAATTTCTTTGTTTGAGTTGTCATCGCGCAGAGGACGGAACAACCCCTTGCCGGAGCCGTAACGAGCCGCACACGCATGCAGTGTAAACAAGGCTTCAACGAGGCTTAACTTGAGCAACAGCGCGAAGCCGCGAACTCGTTCTGAATATTTTAAAGGCGTAACAGCTGATGAAAAAGCAGAGACGATTGTAGACGAAAATGAAGAGAGATTTTATCTTAGTTTTTATTTTATACAAAACATTTTCGTCTCGTCTTTTTTCGTCAACAATAATGCATGTTAATTTAGTCTTAGTCAGCGTTTTTGGACAGTGGTGCAGTCTTGTCATCGTCTCGTCTTAGTCATGAAAAAAAAGGTCGTTGACGAACATATTTCGTCTCGTCTCGTCTGACGAAATTAACACTACAAAACACACAAACAGTCGTGGATCATCAGGTAACCACACACAGTGTTGAGAATCAAGGGTTCACATACTTTTGAACAGAGATATTTTAATAAATTCAGCTACTTTTTTGTCTTGCGGATTATATGTAAACATCTTTTATGTAAAATATCTTACTCACGACAGTACTAAATAAAAAATAACATGCATTTTGTATGATCTCTCTTATTTTGATAAAATTATTCACATTTTCACAGATTCTGCAAGTGGTTCACAAACTTTCGCATTCCACTGTAACTAACATGAACTTTGAGCAATGTTTAATAATCTGTCAATGTTAATAAAAATACAATAATTAATTGTTCATATTAGTTCACAATGATTAATAAAGTTTTGATTTTAATGTATTGTTAAATGTTGTTAATATTAAAAAATGAATTTTAACTAATATTAATAAATGCTGTATAATTATTGTTCATTGTTAGTTCATGTTAACTAATGGGTCGTTCTTATTTGCTCGAGTATTTCCGTAACAGCTAAAGTCTGATGATGCGTCCAGCATGTGACACACAGTAAAACTGGATTTTCTGAGACGGTTTCCCTGCGCAGTATCAAGGCGCTGCAGAAGACGTGTGACCCGCTGAATCTCTAGAGGTCACCTGACATTCACTGGACTTTCACAGTGACTGATGAACCAAACGAAGATCAAGAAATGACTGGACGCGGAGCTCCGTGTGACGCTTTCTCGTGCGGGGACGTACCTGAAGACGTGGGGTCCTCTGAGAAGTCATGGAGGTCTTCAGGAGGGTCGCCGTAAAACGAGTTGAACTTGTGACTCGAGACGGCGGCGAGGACGGCACCCTGCGAATCACACACACCCACACACTTTATTCACAAAAGACTTCATCTCTTTATTCATTCATTATGGACATTTTGATGAAATCATTCTTCTGAACCGCAGACATTTGACATTTGCCTTCCAGAGATCTCACAAACACGTTAGATCTTCAAACCACACGTCTTCACCTTTACACACATCTCTCTATTCCTCCGGCTCCATCTGTCATGTAGCCGACTCAACGTTTGATGTATTAGAACACAACATCCCGTGCTTTCATGTGGCAGTGTGTCTCTGAATGTTAGCACAAAAACATTATCTAAAAATTGTTCATGGAATGTTTTTACCTGAAATGTTTAGTTTTATGTAAAAACATTCACCTAACATTTTTTTAAAGTTTATTTCAGACCGTTCGGAGAACATTCAAAATTAACCTTCCCCTAATGTCTGAAGAATGATCAAATATAACATTTCCTTAACTATTGCGTGACCAAGAAATTTTTTTTAAAAAACATTTTTAAAGAATGGATGTTTTGAACATTCAGAGAACATTTAAGAAATAACGTTGTCTTAACCTAATTGGAACATTAGCAAAACATTCTAATGCTGGGTTTAGTTGAAATGGATCTCGGGTTTAAAAGACACTTAATATTCAATAATATTACTGATCTGACTGCACTGACACTATCAGATGAGAACAAAACATGAACTGAACTGATCTGAATAATGACTCTATAGAGCTGCTTTACAGCAGAATCTGAATTGATTTGAACTGAAGTTTGCATCATTGATTCTGTTATTTTCCTGTTTATTACAGTGAAGCTGCTTTAAAGGGGTCATGAATTGAGAAATCAACTTTTCCTTGAGCTTTTGATATTTAAGAGGTCATCGTACTATAAGAATATCCTGTGAGTTTGGTTATTTATTTTCAACAATGTGAATGTCTCAGCTGAGCTTTATTTATTTGTATTCGGTTCATTTCACTGTGGAAAATCAATCGCATTTCTGCGCAAACAGACTTTTACGATATGAACTCGACAGTAATGCAACAACATGTCAGTAACTGTGTTCATTCTAATGCCTGATCTGATATTAATGATTCATGTACAGTCACATGATCTTTGTCTGTGTGTCAGTAAATCAAACCAGTGACTAAACGCTCGACTTCACCTTGTTTCTCTTAGAAGGATGAAAATAATCTGTTATTTAAAGGGTGATTAAATTATATATAGAAACTGATCAAAGAACGCTCCCTTTACAATCGCTGGAGCTGTCAATCAAACAGAGTGAGTTTATCAGTTCTGGACTCCTGTTTTATTCAACAAATCTCTTAGTTACATCGCGTTTGCACTGTTAGTTATGATGAAAGCATTCGTTAGTGTGCAGAAATTGAGTTGCAATGATGAGATCACTGCTTTCATGAGCTCAACAACATGTCTGTGATCGACTACATGTTCATCACTGCAACCTTTCATGCCACGATCTAAATATAACGCCATAGATCTAAATGTAATCAACACTTTTCATGATTAGTTAACTTTGAGAGCTGTGGTAAACGTGGTAAAAGAGAGAGTAATACTGAGCCATTTCATAGGCAAATATGTCAGCCAATCACAGCAGTGGGCGTTAACACTGAAATCTCACAGCAGACACGCCCCTTAAAAGTGCCCTAGAACCCTTTTTCACAAGATGTAATATAAGTCTAAGGTGTCCCCTGNTGTCAATCAAACAGAGTGAGTTTATCAGTTCTGGACTCCTGTTTTATTCAACAAATCTCTTAGTTACATCGCGTTTGCACTGTTAGTTATGATGAAAGCATTTGTTAGTGTGCAGAAATTGAGTTGCAATGATGAGATCACTGCTTTCATGAGCTCAACAACATGTCTGTGATCGACTACAATGTTCATCACTGCAACCTTTCATGCCACGATCTAAATATAACGCCATAGATCTAAATGTAATCAACACTTTTCATGATTAGTTAACTTTGAGAGCTGTGGTAAACGTGGTAAAAGAGAGAGTAATACTGAGCCATTTCATAGGCAAATATGTCAGCCAATCACAGCAGTGGGCGTTAACACTGAAATCTCACAGCAGACACGCCCCTTAAAAGTGCCCTAGAACCCTTTTTCACAAGATGTAATATAAGTCTAAGGTGTCCCCCTGAATGTGACTGTGAAGTTTCAGCTTAAAATACCCCATAGATTTTTTATTATTCAATTTTTTAACTGGCTATTTTGGAGCATAATTAGAAATGCGCCGTTTCAGCACGTGTCCCCTTTAAATGCTCGCGCTCCCCGCACCCGAGCTCGCAACTCTATAATACATTGCATAAACAAAGTTCACACAGCTAATATAACCCTCAAAATGGATCTTTACAAAGTGTTCGTCATGCAGCATAACCGATTATGTAAGTTTGATGGTGCTCCGTGGCTAAAGCTAACATTACACACTGTTGGAGAGTTTATAAAGAATGAAGTTGTGTTTATGAATTATACAGACTGCACGTGTTTAAAAATGAAAATAACGACGGCTCTTGTCTCCGTGAATACAGTAAGAAACGCTGGTAACTTTAACCTCATTTAACAGTACATTAGCAACATGCTAACGAAACATTTAGAAAGACAATTTACAAATATCACTAAAAATATCATGATATCATGGATCATGTCAGTTATTATTGCTCCATCTGCAATTTTTCGCTATTGTCCTTGCTTGCTTACCTAGTCTGATGATTCAGCTGTGCACAGATCCAGATGTTAATACTGGCTTGTCTAATGCCTCGATCATGGGCTGGCATATGCAAATATTGGGGGCGTATATATTAATGATCCCGACTGTTGCGTCCCAGTCGGTGTTATGTTGAGATTCGCCTGTTCTTTAGAGGTCTTTTGCACAAATCAAATTTACATAAGAAGGAGGAAACAATGGTGTTTGAGACTCACTGTATGTCATTTTCATGTACAGAACTCTAATTATTTAACTATGCCAAGGTAAATTAAATTTTCAATTCTAGGGCACCTTTAAAACAGCGTTCAAATCAAAGGGCTAAAATCAGGGTATGAAAAATGCCTTTTATTTCTAAATTATGACAATTTTTGATGTAAAAATCATACTAACATTATAAGTGCACCCCAGGAAACATAAAACAATAAAACAACGCAGTTCATGACCCCTTTAAAACATTCTGTATTGTATAAATGTCTATGTAGATTCATGACTTTCTAAGACACCATCAGCTCTTGCAAGCATACTATGTGGACAACTGTGTGTGCGGATCATGTGACTTGTCTGTATATTTGTTAGTTACTTCCTGTGTTTTTACAACTGAAGATGGTGTTTAGATGAACACTGAAACATCTTGTTTCTTTTTATGTAGTCCCGTGATTTTTAAACATAAATAAAATGAATAAAGATGATTTGACTGAAAAATGGCTCAATTTAAGGATTATTACTGGAAAGAAACCACTGTGTTTGATTGATATCTAACAGTAAATGTTTGTGAATGGGCTGGGCAGGTGTTGAGGAACACGGTCTGCGGTGTGTTTTACGACATGATTACAGTAAATACCTTCAGTTTCCTCCGAGCGTTGAACTTCCTCAGCTGCTCCACTGTCTCGGGCAGGTGGATCTTGTAAGAGTAGCGATCTCTCTCCTGCACAACACACACAACATGAGACGAACTGAACCCAAAACAGCGCTCGAATTACAGAAACAGGAAGTGATGTGTGCTCATGTAGGAGAAGAAATGATAACTGGTTAGTTTTAAGGACAATAGCGGAGGGAAGTGAGCGTGTGTGTGTCAGTAACCTTGAGCCAGGGGTGATTGAGCGCTTCATAGACGGTGATTCTCTCGGCTGGGTCCAGCATCAGCATGCGCCGCACCAGGTCTTTAGCGCTCTCAGAGATCTGACTCCACTGCCGAGGGTTCATCTGACAAACAAACACACACTGAACTACACAGCAGCTTCATCCAGCGGCCGTTTGTTAGAGCCGTTCTGAAGACTGCACTGCAAAAAGTGACATTCTTCCGCAGTGTTTCTGTCTTGTTTTCCAGCACAAATATCTAAACATTCTCAAATCAAGATACATTTACTGGAGAAGCAAAATGACTGAAGATATTAAGACTTGTTTACTGAGAAATTTATCAAATGTTTATGCTTAAAACAAGAGCAAATATCTGCAAATGAGGTCAGAAAAATAATCTTGTTTTCCCTTTAAATTCAGTTTATTTTTCTGGTTTTAAGTTTAAAAGCAGATTTTTGCTCCTAAGTGAAAGTTGTATTAAGCAGAACGTTAATTGTGGTTTTAAACCACTCTTTATTGTCAGAACATGACAAACACGTTACATTTTTGAGTTCTTTACACTTTTTCAGTCATTAGACATTCAGTTTCTTACTTTCTGCATGTGCTAACGGGTGATATTGTTTCAAATATTACATGTTTTGTCTCTTAGAAATGCACATTTGACAGTAACTTGAGTTGGTATGTAGATATAAATGTATTGTTATTAACAAAAACAGCGGTAACAACCTCATTTTTATATGGTAAAATTCAAGTCGGGTAGGGTAAAATGTAAATATTCTGACTGACTGAGTTTTATTAAAATTAACCATTGGTCATCCATAGTAGCACACATTTAGATAAGATAAGATAAGATAGGTAAAATGTAACTTCATGGTTTCTATGGGAATTTATCAAACACTTGATATCATTTTATCGAGAACAATTATATGGCAATAATTATTGTTATCGTTTTAATCGCCAGGCCCTACATACACCTCTTTTTTGCATGAAACTACATAGTACTGCCTTTTCTCTCCATTTTAGATTGGAGAATCCTCACAATGCATTCTGGGATTGACTTCTCCATAGACACATGTAATATTGTGTTAGAGTTGGGACAAAAGCGGCACTATCCGCATCAGATTTATCACTCTGCCCCAAAACAGAAGTGGAACGACCCGATCTAAAATGAAACATGACGTCTGACGTGTCTTTAGTGTTCTTAAGGGTGCAGTACCTTGTACTTCCCTTTCACAATGGCTTCGAACAGACGCTCCTTGGTGCCATAAAAAGGCAAACAGCCGCTCAGCAGGATGAAGAGAATGACGCCGCAACCCCAAACGTCCACCGGCTTCCCGTACGGCTCCCGTTTGACTACTTCAGGAGCCATGAAGTGAGGGGTCCCTACCCGACCTACAGGAGAGACACGAGGAACAAAGACACTGAGGCCCAGGGGGTTCAGAAGAAATCAGAGCAAAGGGTTGCTCGTCTGAACTTCCTGTAAACATGATTGTTTCTTCTGAGGTGCAAATACACACGTACCTCCAGCCACAAGACCGGACTCGCCCAGCTGAATTGCCACCCCGAAGCCGCCCAGTTTGACAGGAGCCGAGTTCTCCTTGGAGGCCAGCAGCACACAGTGAGGCTGAACACACACACACACACACACACACACGAAACTACTGAACACGTCCTACATAAAGCCACATGTTCACATCATCTCTGAATTCACTTTCATATGAGATATTATGAGATGAGAAGAAACACATGGAACAAACCCTTCATATGAAATATGTAGCCGTGTAACCACAAACCATGGGAGTAAACATACAGAAATGTAGCATGAATGTGAAGCTGTGATGAGGGTCAAAGGATTGAGCTTCAACATCTGTGTTCTCAAGAGTCAAACACAGAGAGAGAGAGAGAGAGAGAGAGAGAGAGCGAGAGAAAGAGAGAGAGAAAGAGAGAGAGAGCGCGAGCACACGCAGCGACTGCAGACGTTCTGAGCGTTTGGAAGGGAAGCAGAAAGACATCAGACACTCATGGAGGAATGAAAGAGGATCTGACAGAAAGACTGAAACCTTTGTGTTCCTTCTGAATGGATGAATGTGCAGCTGCAGCGGTTTGTGCAACTGAAGGAATTAACATGCTAAACTGTGAGTAGAATTCACAAATTCATCTGTGTGTGTCTGAGATCAAACTCTGTGTGTGTGATTCCACAGATGCCACTAATAATGACAGACAGAGAAAAATATGTGCATGCACACATGAATGTACTTCATACTACCGTCAGGAAATATGCAGGTCACTGCTAAAATGGGCAGAGTATCAATAAAAACAAAAAACCTTTCAATAGAAAAATAAACTAAATTAACTAAAATTATGCTAAATGTATGAAATGACCATTTTTGCGTGCAATAAGCACACAGCGTCCTCATGATCTTGTGTGAGAAGCGTCATGAAATAATTTCTGAAATGTCTGTTAACTGAATCATGATTTAATCCAACTTTGTTAAATAAACATTTTTATTTTACTATTTACAGCTCAGATAATAAATAATTATAAAAACATTAAGGGAAAACGTTCATTTAGCAGACGGCTTCATTCAGAGCAGTGTAAAATTACAATCACACAAGCAGAAGAGCTGCACAGGAGAAACGCTTTCATAAAAACCAGAATACCACAACGCTAGAGCAGAAGTGCACAGAAAACGGAAAAAAGGACATGCTAGCTAGAGAGTGTGAATTAAATAAGATTAGAGTGATTAGTGTGTGTGTGTGTGTATACACAGTTGCATGAAAAAGTATGTGAACCACTTGTGAATGTGAAATAATTTTGTAAAATATTGAATAATTTTAACAAAATGAGAGATCATACAAAGTGCATGTTATTTTTTATTTAGTACTGTCCTGAGATATTTTACATACAAGATGTTTATATATAGTCCACAAATATAGTCCAAATAGCTGAAAATGGCCCACTTCATAAGTATGTGAACCCTTGATTCTCAACACTGTGTGTGGTTACCTGATGATCCACGACTGTTTGTGTGTTTTGTGATGTTGTTCATGAGTCTCTTGTTTGTTCTGAGCAGTTAAACTGAACTCTGTTCTTCAGAAAAATCCTCCAGCTCCTGCAGATTCTTCAGTTTTCAAGTGTTTTTTGCATATTTGAACCCTTTCCAGCAGTGACTGTATGATTTTGAGATTCATCTTTTCACACTGAGGACGACTGAGGGACTCAAACACAACTATTAAAAAAGGTTCAAACATTCACTGATGCTCCAGAAGGAAACACGACGCATTAAGAGCCGGGAGTGAAAACTTTTTGAACTTGAAAATCAAGGTAAATTGTACTTGATTTGTCTTCCGGGAAACATGCAAGTATCTTCTGTTGCTTCCGAAGGGCAGTACTAAATGAAAAAAAAATTTTTCAACAAAATAAGAAAAATTTGGACATCTTTATCCTCCCCCAAATATACAGAAGATGCTTGAAAACTGAAGAATCTGCAGGAGGATATTTCTGAAGAACAGAGTTCAGTTTAACTGCTCAGAACAAACAAGAGACTCATGAACAACATCACAAAACACACAAACATTCGTGGATCATCAGGTAACCACACAGTATTAAGAACCAAGGGTTCACAAACTTTTGAACGGGGTTATTTTAATAAATTCGTCTTTTGGACTATATATAATATAAACACATATATATAATATCTCAGGACAGTACTAAAGAAAAATAACATGCATTTTGTATGATCTCTCTTATTTTGTTAAAATTATTCAAATTTTCCCAGATTCTGAAAGTGGTTCCCATACTTTTTCATGCAACTGAATATATATATATTATATATACACACACACACACACTCACACTCACACACACTACCGCTCAGAAGTTTGGTAAGATTTGTAATGTTTTTAAAAGAAGTTTTCTCTGCTCACCAAGGCTGCATTTATTTAATTAAAAATACAGTAAAAACAGGAATACTGTGAAATGTTATTACAATTTTAAATATCTGTTTTCTATTTTAAAATGTAATTTATTCCTGTGATCAAAGCTGAATTTCAGCATCATTACTCCAGTCTTCAGTTCCAGAAACATTTATTGTGCACAATATTTTTTTTTCAGGATTCTTTGATGAGTAAAAAGTTCAAAAGAACAGCGTTTATTTGAAATATAACCTTTTGTAACATCATAAATGTCTTTACTGTCACATTTGATAAATTTAATGCATCCTTGCTGAATAAAAGAACTAATTTCTTTAAAAAAAAAAAAAAAAGTCTTACTGACCCAAACTTTTGAACGGTAGAGTATAATGTCACAAAAGCTTTGCGTTTTTAGAAGAATTCTGTTCTTTTTGAACTTTCTATTTATCAAGGAATCCTGAAAAAAAAGTATACAACTGTTTTCAACATTGATAATAATCATAAATGTTTCTTGAGCAGCAAATCATCATATTAGAATGATTTCTGAAGGATCATGTGACACTGAAGACTGGAGTAATGATGCTGAAAATTCAGCTTTGATCACAGGAATAAATTACACTTTACTGTATATTCACATAGAAAACAGTTACTTTAAATTGTAATAATATTTCACAATATTACTGTTTTTACTGTATTTTTAATTAAATAAACACAGCCTTGGTGAGCAGACAAAACTAAGATTACAAATCTTACCGATCCCAAACTTTTGAGCAGTAGTATAAATATAACCCTAACACAGAATATATAATTTTAGTTCTATACAATGTGCAAGATTGAGGTAGAGAAAGCAGAGAGCAGCTCAGAGCGAATGACAGTCCCAGTGCAGCTGTAGAATGAGCCATGAACCTCCTCCAGACCCAAAACACACATTCATGAAAGATGCAAGTGGAGCCAATCCTTCAGTTTTATTAAGGTCTCCCGTTCAACACACACTCATCCAGAAAAGAGCTGCCAAGCTATTCCGGCTTTCTTTAAATAATTTAACAAAGTTAAAATGATCCAGAGAAAAGGAATGGAAAATTGAGAGGAGACGAGGTGCTCCGGGACAGCTGCTGGACGAGGCGTTTCAACCACCAATCAGAGTGTGTTTCTGGGACGTTTGCCTGACCATAATTTACGCTTCTCACACTGGCATCTGGATGAGCCAGAGCTTTCTCTCCTTTCATTTTCATTGGGTCGAGTCAGAATTTTCCCCTGTTGTTCAGTGCAGTCAATTAAAATGCGTCTGTTTCTCCGTTTCTCTCTCCAGAGCTGAAGACTCGAGCGGAAAGACTTCAGCGAACTTCAGCCTAATCGCTAACAAGGGGATAAAAACAAAAACATCCTGTCCAACACAATGAGCAACACCGTCTGGCCGACCAACCACTTCACTAATCACACCGCCGCCACGCAGATGCCCAACCGCTCGTGTCCTCTGGAAGACGAGAGCTTACGGCTTCCGCTGGCGGTGCTCTACTCGCTCATCTTCCTGTTCGGCCTGGCAGGAAACCTGCTGGCTTTGTGGGTCTTCCTCTTCCTGCACTCACGCAGAAACTCAGTGCGCGTCTTCCTCATCAACGTGGCCGTGGCGGATCTGGTGCTGGTTTCCTGTCTTCCCTTCCGGGTGCTGTACCACTCTCGAGGGAACGTGTGGTCGCTGGGGCCGCGCATGTGCAAGGTGGTGGGCAACCTGTTCTACATGAACATGTACGTGAGCATCACCCTGCTGGGTCTCATCAGTCTGGACCGCTACCTGAAGATCATCGGCGTGCGGGGCTCTCAGAGAGGCTGCGGGCCGAGCTGGCTGCGGGGGAGCCGCTGGAGTCTGGTGACCTGCGGCCTGCTGTGGAGCTGCTCTCTGGTGATGGTGGTGCCCATGATCGCTCTGACCGAGGGCAACGAGGAGGACGGGAAATGTTTCCATTACAAGCAGAGGAAACATGCCCAAGGGAAAGCCTTCTTCAACCTGGTCATGGTGGGCGTGTTCTGGACGGTGTTCGTAGTGCTGCTGGTGTCGTACGGACAGATCGCCCGGCGGCTGCTGCAAGCTTCGCGGGACAAACCGGACCTGCCCAACGCCTCGCGCTACGCCCGCACCGCCAAGAAGTCCTTCGTGGTGCCGCTTCTGTTCACCATCTGCTTCGTGCCGTATCACGCCTTCAGGGGCGTCTATGTGGCGTCGCAGCTCAGTGACGTCAGCTGCGAGACGCAGCGGCTCATGGATCGCACCAACGAGGCCATGCTGCTGCTTTCCGCTCTCAACAGCTGCTTGGATCCCGTCATGTACTTCATGCTCTCGGGATCAGTGCGCAAGGCCACCATACGGGCGTTATCACAGCTCTTCCATTTGCACCACGAACCCGCCAGCACCAACAGCTCGACCACAGAGTTTCGGAGGGCATCCTTGTCCCATGCCTCTACGGCGGCAGTGCTGGCCACGCCACGAGGCAGTCTGGGACTCATTACGACTCTCCGCCCCAAACCTGCATGCCTTAACACCGACGGAGATCCCTGTCCACGGACTGCTTGTCCTATCAAACTGATCGAGCAGCACCACGTGTGATGACGAGTCTCTCATATCAGCCAAACTGGGCTGTGAACGGAAAAGACTCATGGGAAACAATGACTAGCTTGAAATCTTTGCATGGGAAAGTTCACTTCTGTGAGCACGTGTGGGATATATGGCTGGATACCACAACCGCAAGAGACAGCTAAACATCTGGTTTTAAATTTGCCCTCTATCAGACAAGAAATCAAACACAACTGTAGACAGTCAGTGTTGTTAAAACCTCAAAATTATTTCAAGATATTACGTATTTCAAGCAGCATCAGCTGCAGTGATAAACACTGACTTACACATGATGAAGGACGCCCCCTACTGGAGGAACAGAGTCACTGCACTTCTCTGATGAAAACAGAGCTGTTCTTAATGTAATCACTGGCCAGCGATAGTTTGCTCTCACACACAGACTACATTCAGCATGTTTATCTGTAAAGACAGTCTGTGATCTCATGAACTTCACACACAGCTGATCAGCTGAAGTGCCAATCTGACAATAATCCCACTTTAATCACAGATGGATGGGACGCGTCCTGATGGTTCAGACACTTTCTGACCAGTGACTTACTGGACACAAGCTGTTGAAGATCATCTTACACACGACTGACTTCTCTACTTCTTCTGCGTACCTGTAGCTCAGACTGTAAGGTCATGGGTTCGATTCCCAGTGAAAGCATGAACTAATAACACGCACACCTTGATTTCAATGCAAGACGTTTTGGATAAAAAGTGTCTGCAAAATGCATTACTGTAAATATAAACAATAAATATAAAGAATATTACAGACAGGAGAATAAAAACGTATTATTCACTTCTCATCTCTTATATAGATAACCTCTAAGTGTTCTCAAAACTAAAGCCATGTGTGTTTTATGGGTGAAGATGATGAAGATGAACATGTGACGAGTCTTACCTTGACGTCTCTGTGTATGACGTTGTTGTCATGGCAATAGCGCAGGGCTTCAAGTATCTGTCGCATGTAGTGACTGAGAACACACACACACACACAGATTGAGCACAGATGTTCAGCAGTGGAGGGTCAATTGTGTTTGACGTGAACAGGAAGTGACTCACCTGGAAACAGCCTCACTGTAGACGAACCCGGCATCGGCCCTCTTCACGATCTCAAAACACAGATCCGCTCCATCCATACTGCACACAGACACATCACCGTTACACACATGTGACACGTTTCTACACACTTAATAATGTATTTACACGTGACAGTGATGCAGAAACACGGAGGAATGTCAAAACACACGTGCTAAATGAGTCAACATGAGGAAAAACTTCTGGGTTTATGTTGGACACAAATCAAAGTGAAGTACTTTACAGTTCCCTAACATCACAACTAGTCAAAATAATATAGAATTCATCAGTGTAAACCGTCTCATCAAGCCAGAATGTAGAGTTTTCTAATATGAGTTTGACTGTTTTGAGTCTTTAGTTTTGAAGAAGCGTCTCATAATGTGATTCTGTTTGTACATTGATGTCAGACCGATTCATTTATTTAATATAAATCATCTGATCTTCTGATTTAAGTCCATCAATATCAATAAAAGAGAAAATAATCAAATGAAATCAAATAACATTCACTGGATTGAACAAAAATAGGAATCAGCACATGATTATTTCATAAATAAACTGTTCTTCAGTTTCATTGAATAGCATTGCTATAATATTGTGTTTATAAGATTAAAAGCTCACACGTACAACTCAAAGACCATGTAGAGCATGCCGTCTGAACTGTAGGTCTCCAGCAGCTCCACGATGTGAGGATGTTTGAGCATGTGACAGATACTCGCCTCTCGCTTCAGATCTGATGAGGAACAGAGAGAAGAAGATCACCGACTCATTATCCTTATGAAGCTGAAGATCAGACACATTAATGACACGTTACAAACATCAGTGATGCACAGCAGAACATGTGACATCATGAGCCTGACGTCACTGAGATCACATGAGCTGCCAGCAGAGGGAGCCCTGGAGCACACACCATGAATGAGCCCGCTCTCTCTGTGTGTGTGTGTGTGTGTGTGTGTGTGTGTGTGTGTGTGTGTGTGTGTGTG
>RJVU01057277.1:209748-229525 GCA_003731715.1 Anabarilius grahami
TGTAGAGCTTCTTTACAGCAGAATCTGAATTTGTCTCATATTTGATGAAGTTTGCATCATTGATTCTGTTACTTTCCTGTTTATTTCAGTGAAGCTGACAGTCTGAACACACAAACCAGCACCGCTATATCAGGAACGGCTCAGTCATGTGACTGAGGGCAAGCAGGATCTCTGGCTGTGTGACTTTTGGAAGACTGCGCCATCCGGAGGTCACATGTGTCGGCCACATTCATCACTCACGTTCATTCATGTCCCGGCCGTGACCGAGGGCTTCAGCCGCAGGAAGTGGGCGTTTGTATTTTTACAAATATTCTCTGGAGCGCTCTGAACTTTCTCTCTGTTTGCTCACAGATGGCTCACGGATGAAGCCAAAGCGCAGCGCCACCAAAACCCTTTTCACACACATCACCCACAATCCTTTTGGGTGAAGTACTGTGTGTGTGTGTGTGTGGGCATGTTTTTGTGAAATATCAGGACACAAATGTGTATAATGACATGGGTATTACAAGGAGAGGGTGACATATGAGGACATTACTCCATGTCCCCACTTTTCAAAAGGCTTATAAATCACACAGAATGAGTTTTTGTGAGAAAGTAAAAGTGTGCACAGTTTCCTGTGATGGTTAGGTTTGGGGATAGGGGTAGTGTAGGGGGAGAGAAAATAAGGTTTGTACAGTATAAAAACCATTACGCCTATGGAATGACCCCACAATTCACAAAAACAAACGTGTGTGTGTGTGTGTTCTTACCCTCTGTACTGAGTCCAGGGCTGGAGGTGAAACTGGCCACATCTACGATCTTCACAGCAAACTGCTGTCCTGTGTCTCTGTTGATGCATCTGCGCACCACACTGAATGGACCCCTGAAACACACACACACACACACACACACAGTCAGTTCTGTGCAGGTTTAAGCACTAAACACCATTACAAACAACCTTTACTTGCATTACTCGTCTAGTAGTACTAGTACACTGGTGGTCAAATGTTTGGAATAATTCAGATGTTTCTGAAAGAGTCTCTTCTGCTCATCAAGGCTGCATTTATTTGATCAAAAATACAGTAAAAATATATAGTAAAAAGTGTAACTTATTCCTGTGATCAAAGCTGAACTTTCAGCATCGTTACTCCAGTCTTCAGTGTCACATGATCCTTCAGAAATCATTCTAATGTGATGATTTGCTGCTCAAGAAACATTTATGATTATTATCAATGTTCAACAGAGCCCAAACTATTATATTCAACAGCTATTTATTTTCAGATATAATAATTACACAGAAACGTTTGTATACACGAGAGATTTTCTTCACACACATTATGACTTGCAGTTCCGCCCACTTTTGATTGACAGGAAATAAACGGTCAGTTTTGGTTTAGTTTTCACTGTGTTCTGTTCCTGTTTTGCCCACTTTAGTTCCTAGTTAGATTCCTTGGTTGTTAATTAGTTCCACACCTGTTTCTGTTCAGTTTATCATGTGTATCAAAGCCCTTAGTTTCCTCAGTTCTTGACTCGGTCTCGTTTATGTATAGCGGAATGTGTGAACGATCAAACCTCGGCCAGACATGTCCATGAACACAAACACCACAGACTCAACACACACACACTACACTCCCATTTTTTCAGACATTCTGTGTTTTAGGAGGTTTACGGTTTAAAAAAATTTAATATAAAATTATATTTCTGTCACAATTTCCTCAGGTTAAACTGAACTCTTATTTTGGCGTGTTGTGTGTGTGTGCATGTTGTGTGTGTGTGTATCTGCTGAAGAGACGTTTGAGTTTGTGTAGCAGATCAAAACTGAGACGGACTTCAGATTCACACTGCAGTCTTTAATACTCACACACACTCGTTCATATCAGCGCTTGATTAAGTGTGCAGTCTCATTTATTCATCCAAAATCTGTCAAATTCGGAGACATTCTGCTTTATACTGTAAATTCCTTTTTTATGACTGGATTCCGCCCACAGCTTCCGCATCACAGAAATCATAGGGCCCTAATATATATATATATATTCTGGGGAAGCCACAACCACATGTCTGCAAATGAAAGAACAGAGACACAGGCCAATAACACACACACGTCAATTTGAGCAGCACATGATGGAGGGAAACATTATATCACAACGCTCACATCTAATCTAGAAAACAAACCCACACGGGACGTTCGACAACAGTGAAGTCACATGTGATGAACTACCGAACTCAACACTCTCACTTCATTCTGCTTGAATGTGTTAACAACACACTTTTGAGGTGAATTACATTATATTACTGAATCAGTCACATGGGCTGGTCATGTGATAACTACTGTCCGTTAGTATCAACACTGAGGTAACAGCGGTGCTCATGTAGTTTATTGATCCAGACGCTCTGAACCCACGACCTTCACTAGCTTCCTGCTCGACCAGACGATCCACGCGATCATGTGACACACCTTCAAGTCCTGCTTCTAATCTCATCGAATCTTTAAAATCACATTGTGATAAAAAAATAAAAATAAAAGAAGCAAGCAAATAGGTAAATAGATAATAAAGTAAATAATAAATAAATGATTAAAGTTAATAAATAATAGATAGATAAATAAATATAAAGTAAATAAATAAAATAAATCAGTATGTATATAATAAATAAAAAGTAATTATTATGGATGGATGGATGGATGGATGGATGCATGGATGCATGGATGGATGGATGGATGGATGGATGGATGGATGGATGGATGGATGGATGCATGGATGCATGGATGGATGGATGCATGGATGGATGCATGGATGCATGGATGGATGGATGCATGGATAGATGCATGGATGGATGGATGGATGCATGGATAGATGCATGGATGGATGGATGGATGCATGGATGCATGAATGGATGGATGCATGGATGGATGGATGGATGGATGCATAGATGGATGGATGGATGGATGCATGGATGGATGCATGGATGGATGCATAGATGGATGGATGGATGGATGGATGGATGGATGGATGATGGATGGATGCATGGATGGATGGATGGATGGATGGAGTAAGTAAGATTTTATTTGGTTTCCATGTATGGACGTCAGGAAAGGTGCTGAGACACTTTACTGCTCAAGAACACAGTCCCGTATGAAAGTCCCATCAAGCACCTGCTGAAGCCCTTTATAGACGTCAGTAGAAACACTTACAGTGATGCTTCNATGGATGATGGATGGATGGATAGATGGATGGATGGATGGATGGATGGATGGATGATGGATGGATGCATGGATGGATGGATGGATGGATGGATGGATGCATGGATGGATGGAGTGATGGAGTAAGTAAGATTTTATTTGGTTTCCATGTATGGACGTCAGGAAAGGTGCTGAGACACTTTACTGCTCAAGAACACAGTCCCGTATGAAAGTCCCATCAAGCACCTGCTGAAGCCCTTTATAGACGTCAGTAGAAACACTTACAGTGATGCTTCAGACACCGGCAACAACACATCTTCACAGGAGGAGTGTGTCTGACCTCAAAACATCTGGAACAAAGACATGAAACGCACAAACACACCTGAGAGAGAGTGAAGAAATGCTCGATCAGCAGATTCCCAGAGAAACGAGGGCGTCCCAGAATCCCTCTGAGCTGAGGAACGGTGAAATCAAGCTGGTCTACCTCAGTACAGCTCATGTGAAGTCCAGTACGGGTCACATATGAGAAAAACCGCGGAGATTGTGGGGACCAAATAAAACACAAGTTCAAAGTGAAGTTGAGAACTCGTCTGGATCTCAGATGAACAGCGGATCCATGTGCAGGACCCACCGCACGGCCACGCAGGAAAATAAGCAGACAGACCAAATTACAGCAGAGGACCGCAGCTACAATTACAGCTTGTGTCGGAGCAGGGAATGATTCTAGGAATAACATGGAAAACATCCCAGCGGATGAAACGCTGAAATTCAGCACAGGCAACACTGGAGTGCTGGTTTCAACTTTCAGCGGTTTATTTATGGACAATACATTTCAGATCTGAAGTCACATGACCCACTGACCGCGGAGCTGAGGAGCCATTACATCACAATCCAGCAGAATCCACAGACTCCAGACAATGATTATCTCTCACACACACACACACACACACACATAATACAAGAGTAACAAAGTCAAAAAATCAAACTCGTCATCATTCCCTCCCCCTCGTGTCCGTCCACACCTGTATGTCATTGTGTTTCTTTCACTCTCACATGTAAATAATTTAAAAATGGTACTGCAGAATCTTCACCTTTTCAGCATGGTCCGTTATAACATCATAACGAGCCGCTCAATCTGACACGATGAAATATGGATGAGCCAAAGAGGGTTTTTGAGGTGTAGTATCAGCTTTCACGTGTTGAATCATTAATAAGAGGCCTCAGCGATTACTGCGAGCAGCCAATCACACGCTGTCTTTATCAGTGATCGTCTGCATCACATGACTCAGAACCGGCTGATCCGGCACTGAAACACTGAACCAGTGTGAACACAAACTACAGCGGGGATTCACCCTTCTGTCTCCTGAGATTATAAAAATACGCTTGCAGAATTATACAAATATGAGAGATACAAGATCATATTTTTCAGTTCTTGATGAATAATAATGAATGTCTGAATATCACTGTAGAGCTGATTTTACTGTTTCATAATTGATGAACTTTGCAACATTAACAGTTATTGAACTGAACTGAATTTATATGAATAATGACACCATTGTTTTTTTGGGCTGGATATTAATACAAATTCCACGATTCAATTAGCCTAGATTTCGATTCACAAGCTTGCGATTCAATTCCGGTTCAAACAGATTTGATTTGATTATTTTGGAAATATATCAGATGTCAAACTTTCTCAAGGACATCAAATATCTCTCAACTAAAGCTGTAAACTGTACAGGGAATCAGTTGGTACTACATTATTACTATATACTGAAGGTTGAAATGAACTGATTTGTATACAAACACTTAAATTACACACAAGGAAGTTTATAATAAGTTATAATACTAATTTTATAATTACACAATTATGCTTCTACTCCAATTCTTTTTCTTGAAATATAAACATTTAAATGGTCATAATTACATTAAATTATACAATTCATTAAATATTGAAGAACAGGTTCACTAAATAAAATAAATATATAATCTAGTGCATGTATTTATCAAAACGCTCCTCTCTAGAGTTATTTTTCTAGATTAATATCGAGTTTATAGTCACTGAATGTCTTTTCTGAGGTAAATGTGATGTTATGGTTTTATTGATGTCTTTCCTCGGTTGAATCACTGATTGATGGATTATATGAGACATGATTCATTTCAGTAAGTTGTTCTGAATCTTCTGATGTTCATTCATGTTTATTTGCTGCTGTAACTAGTAGTAAAGAGGAAGAGATGATCGCTTCATGATCTGTCACACACATTAAAAGAGACTCTACAGGGGTATTTATTTCAATTACTCAAATTTAAATGGTCTAAATGACTCTAAGGCCCCCCTTCATCCAAGACCGCTTGATAAATTGTGATGTAATGAATATATGTTTCCAGGGGCAAGCTTTCACTCCGTTTCAATTGAGAATACTCTCAACAGCCATTTATGAACACAGATTACTCGTATCACATATTAGATCCCCTCTGAAGTTCACCGACTGCTTCAGACAAGCTGTCGCATGTCAATCATAGTCATAATTACTGTAATATACTGTTAATTTTTATTATTTGTAATGCTGTTCATCTCAAAATGCATCAATAAAGTAAGCTTTCCCCCCAAATTTACTGGCCATAGCTTTGTAACTACAATCTCAAATTCACAATTTTTACGGCCGCTGAGTGGATGGATTCATATCTGCGTTCAGGTTCATATCTGCTGCTCCACCAGAGACCATCAACCCTAAAGTCAGGGGAATTTAAACAAATGCATTTTCTCTCTCCAAAAAATCAAAATCAAGAGAAGATTTGCACACTGATAGAGAACCCCATAAAAACATAACAGATGAGAGCTAAATCCGTCCCATTATAAACTGACACTAAAAATGGATTTTGGATCTTGATCATTTCATTTGGACTCGAGTTCAAAATCTGAGGAACAAGAATGTGCAGAAGCTTTCTGAATGTACATGAGTCTCCAAAATCTGCTGTGGGTCATGATGGCACAAAGACAACCGCTGCGGGTAAACCAAGCTAAAAAAATAAATAAAAATATAAAAAGTGCAAATTAGGAACATTAAAAATGGTCTAGAAACCATTTGAGTGTGTGTGAAATCAAACACTAGTCAAAGGGCTCATATATCATGAGAGATTTAATTGTACTTTATTTACTATGAACGTACTGTAAAGTTCAGAGGTCATGAAAACAGACTGAGTTCTGACTGTTGATCTGAGTCCTCTTACAATCAGACAAACACACACGACACAGACCAGAGTCAGACGCTGTGATGCAAATCTCACAGCTAATATTACTGGGCACAGGAAAGATTTACTATATTATGAAATGTGCACTCTTAAAAATAAAGGTTCCACTGTTTTCTCAGTGATGTCATTGAAGAACAATTTTTGCTTCCCTAAAGAAGAAGTGATCAGTTCTTAAAAGAACCATTTTTTCTCAGTGTGAAGAACATTTTAATCATCTAAAGAACCTTTTTCCACTAAAGAAGCTTTTTCTGTGATGGAAAGATTCCACTGATGTTAAAGATTCTTCATGAACCATCAATGAATGAATAAAGATCCTTTAACTCTTTATTGAGTATCAGTGGCCTGTTGCTGCTGCTCTATAAAAGCAACAATCACCTCAGAACCGCCCTTTACTGTGGTAAAAACACTGTAACCCAACAGAGATCGACCTGCACCAATCAGGCTTCAGGAAACCTCCAAGAGTCCATCACTTCCTGTCAAGAGAGCTCATTGATCACATGATCAGCAACATTAATCCTGATCAGCTCTGAGAGCAGCAGACCGATCGATTCAGGCCTAAACAACCATCACGTCTGTTCAGTCCTGCACTGCATCATGGGCCGAACGCTGACCCAGGTTCAGTCCTGTCCTGTCCGTCATGAACCAACCAACACGCCACTGTAACCAATCATAAAAGACTCTCGGTTCTTGTGCTGTCGTGATCGATCTCCGTCTGTGGTGATCATCTGAAGTTCAGTTGATGGACCCTGAGATGGACAGCATCATATTGAGCGTCTCACAGTTTCCATCACAGATCATCTGTGGTCAGCACTAGTAACACTGAACCAGTTTAAACACAGCAGCACTAACTAGTTCACCATCTGATCATCCCAGTGGGACGTCCTGCGAGCCCTCGTGACCTCCGGGAGACGAGATCTGGACCGTATGTTCATTACAGCTGAACTCTGTGTGTTTGCTGTGGTTTCATCTGCATGTGACACAATCCCAGCAGGCTGAGCGTCACTGAAGACAACAGAAACACACACAGAAAGACCATACAGAACACACACCTCTGTGACATCATCAGCATCATCATCATCATCATCATCATCATCAGCTCTGTCCAGATTCATGCTTCATTAATAGATGATTTGAGAGTTCTTATTAAAACATTTAAAAGCGAGTTTGAAGGAAAATTCAGACTATATGATTATAATTCCGCCTACATTTACATGAGTGAATCTGTTCATAAATACACAGACAAAATAATTTACACCAGATCAAAACATTATTATTTAGTAGGGGTGTGACGAGATCTCGCGTGACTAAAATGTGACGAGATTTCTCATCGAGGCGAAAAGTAGTCTGGTGATGTTGCCATGACAGAGTGTTAGGATGATTAGGAAAGAATATGCCACCGCTACGTTTACATTACGCCTCCTCTGTCATTTTGCTTTGTATTTAAATAAAAAACATTTAATTCAGTTGGATAACGGTCGCCGCCGCTCCATATTTACAGAGTACGTGCGAAAGTGAAAGTAAACGCAAGCGCATTCAAACGCGATTTCAATACCCCGCATTTGAATGAATCCTCCTGATGAATGCAAATATCTCTCAATATGAAAGCTGTTTTAGGCTGGGCAGTTGTTGTAACCATCTCTCAGCTCTGTATCAAAGAAACATTTGGTCTTATTTGCACTTTGAATATTGAGAGAGTACGACTATGGTTGCACTTATTGTAAAGTGTTTCCATAAAAATGAATAACAGTTTTCTCTTAATCTTATTAAGCACAAACAGTAAGGTTTCATTTGTTAACATTAGTTAATGCACTGTGAACTATCATAAACTAACAATGACTGACTATTTATTAACTAACATAAACAAAGATTAATAAATACTGTAGCAAATATATTGCTCATTGTTAGTTGATGTTGGTTAATACATTAATGTTAATAAATGAGACCTTATTGTAAAGTGTTACCATTTTTATTTATACTGTTTTTATTTCTATGATCAGTTTGTGGAAAGGAGTTCAGTTAGGAGGTCAAAAGTTGTAGAAGCTCATAAATCATGTACAGTAAGGTCTGAAGAGACTGAAATCATACAGAAGAGAAGTCAGTCAGTTGAGTTAGTGGCAAAACATTTTACAGTACTTGAGTATTGTTGTCTTTTACCGCATATGATAATTCATACTCAGAGAGTAGAACTGAAATGACATTCATTACAAGATGATTAGTTAAAACATTTCAAATACACCTGCAGAATATTTTTTCTAGTCATGTATTTCGCCATCTCGTCTCCTGAACTCAATCTCGAGTCTCGTCTCGTGAGATACCCGTCTCGTCACACCCCTATTATTTAGAATAAAGAAATCAAAGTTTTCTTCAGAACATTAGGACTATTAAAATATGTCTGGAAGTTTTACTTCTCATGACTGTAATTCAGTTTTCATAATTCAACCCTTTATAATAAGAATGAATTAAAAGCAGCACAACAAATGCTGATGAATAAATCCTTAACATTTACAGTAAAGATGAATATGGAGGTGGAAATGATGTCAGAAACTCTTTCCAGCTGGTATTAAGATGCATTTTGGTCGATCGGATCACAAGTGGGTCACACTAAACACAGGTGTAAACAGGGTCTTTGTCCACTTTCAACCACTTTCAGAGGCAGACAAAATCCAGATTGCTTTCGTAGTGTAAACGCTCATGTGATCGAATGCATTCAAACAGCCACAAAAGATCGTCGACTGACCTAATGCTAAACATTACGGGAAGAGTGCTAGCCAGACGGGATTGAAACTTTGTCAGCTGAAGACCCAAGTTTGGTTTGAAAATGAAAAACGTACTGAGCACAATGTTCTCTCACCATTCCTGATTTCCTGCATTCAGCTGGTCTTTCGGCTGTCAGAGCAGAAACTGTTTTTCCATCATCTGCGGCCGTGTTCAGATGTTAATTGCGACATTGAAAGATCTGAAAAAACCCACACATTTACCCGCCCATAGACCCTCCCCTCGAAGAAATCAGGACAGAAGTGGTTGAAAGTGGACAAAAGAGATGGATTAAAACACCAGGTGTAAACGTGTGTCTCCATCATCTACTCATCTCTGATCGACCAAAACACATCTTAATACCAGGTGGAAACATGGCCTTAAAGGGTCAGTTCACCCAAAAATGAGATTTCTGTCATTAATGACTCTCTCTCATGTCGTTCCACACCCGTAAGACCTTCGTTCATCTTCAGAACACAAATTAAGATAATTTTGATGAAATATATGACTCGTCCATAGACAGCAATATAATCAACACTTTCAAGGTCCAGAAAGGCACTAAAGACGTCGTTAAAACAGTCATGTGACTGCAGTGGATCAACCTTAATGTTATGAAGAGACGAGAATACTTTTTGTGCGCAAAAATAACCACTTTATTCAACAATCTCTTCTCTGTCATTATCTCACGCAGGTGACGCAGTAACACTTCCGTGTTTACGTCCGAACGCCGGCTCAGTATTGGCCGAAGCTGGTCACGTGATCAGCACGACGCATGCGTGTGATACTGACGCAGGAGCCGGCCAATAATGAGTCGAACCTGGAAGCGCTGGACGTAAACACCGTATGAGAATGACACAGAAGAGATTGTTGAATAAAGTGGTTATTTTTGCGCACAAAAAGTATTCTCGTCTCTTCATAACATTAAGGTTGATCCACTGCAGTCACATGACTGTTTTAACGATGTCTTTAGTACCTTTCTGGACCTTGAAAGTGTTGATTATATCGCTGTCTATTGACGAGTCTCTCGGATTTCATCAAAAATATCTTAATTTGTGTTCTGAAGATGTACGAAGGTCTTACGGGTGTGGAACGACATGAGGGAGAGTCAGTAATGACAGAAATCTCATTTTAGGGTGAACTAACCCTTTAATATTCCTCAAAACAGTGTGTTTAAGTGACAGAAGAATGTGAGAAACACATTTACTCCAGAGTGAAAGATGTAAATAGTGTTATAGAGCAGTGCAGCGACACCGACAGACAGCAGTGATGGTAAATTACACTGGTAAACCGTGGTGAACTGACCCGAAACACTACACACACTTCATTCAGACCAGATCCACCTGAACTGAAGGAGACAACAGCTTCTCCTCCACAGCGACAGAAGCACAGACCGACTGACATGGAGAACCTTTAACATCCACAGACTCTAAAGCGTCTTTATCTTTAGATTATTCAAATGTTCTTTTAAGAGCTGAAAGGTTCTTTGAGGAACAGAAGATGGTTCTTCTATGGCATCACTGTGGAAAAACAACCTTTAGGGACCTTTATTTTCAAGATCCACAATGAGTCTCTGAGGATGTTGATCAACTCAAGTCTGAGTGAAATAATGACCTGAAATCTGCAAACCAACTTTAATATCTCAGGTTCAACCAATCACACACACACACACACACAGCCAGATTTATGCTACACACTAATAATCAATGAAGATATCATTTAAATATTAGAATAGACAAAAATTACATTTTAGCTTCACAAGACCACCATTGATGAGACTGACATTACAGGAGTGTGACGAGTTACTGATCAATGAATATCAGTGTCACACACACACACACACACACACACACTCACGGTCAGCTGAACCTAAGAGCAATAAAATGTCAACACACGAGACAAAGAGATCCGGAGGAAAACGCCTCACACCGGAGCCGATCAGCAGTCGAATGATTGATTAGAATCGATTACTCACTTTCCGATCACCTCGCAGAGCTCGTACACATCCTCAAACAGCACGTCGTCGTCAGCCATAGTCCCGCCGACAGATCCTCCAAAAAGATCCGATTTCCCTCAGAAACGCGCCGCGAATGTCAGAATCCGAGCGGCGGATGATTTTCACCCCCGGATTCCCGTCGACGACCACCGAAGATGCCCGTTCACGACGGACGACGATGATGGTGGTGATGATGTCAGGGAAAATCAACGCTCCGGGATTCAGGTCGCAACGCTCCGGGAATCTGCCGCTTCAAATAATAAATGTCAGTGTGACGCGAGCGGCCGCGAAAAAAAAAACGGCTACGATGAAAACGCGCTCAAAGCCGCTGCCGCTTCGGTTCCCGTCCAACGGCGCTCATGATTGTCCGTTAGACGCACCGGTACACGCCCTGATCCTCCGTTAAAGCGGCTCGGTGCGCGTGAGGTAAAGCAGCGCTGCCCGTGTAACGGTTTTCTGCAGCTCTCCGTCGCTCGGTGTCTCTCCTCCCGCTCCGCTGCTACTCCAGTTCAGCTCGCAGACGCTCCGCCCTCTCAAGGTTATGAAGCTGCGGGATGAAGAGCCGCAATGGCCGCCGAAGTGCGCTGGAGAACCCGGATGTTTCCGTTGACGCTCTTCGGGCTGTTTGAGCCAAGATGGCGGAAGAAGGGCGCGCCTTCGAGCCCACAGCGCTGAGTTTCCTAATCTGACCAGAGAAAAGCCGTTCTCTGGTCAATCGGCCAATGGCAGGTCCGCGTCGCTCCGCATGCTGGTTGACCATCCGATGACGTAAGAGCTTCTGCGATTTTCCTAAGGATCCGTGCATTTTCCTTACAGAATAAATGCTGCAGGAGCGGATATAATGACAGTCTCTGAATAATAGTAGGATCGCAGGCTGAACATTATTTTGTTGATGATCCTGACATCACTGACTGAGACACATGATCAGAGATGAATTACAGATCTCACACGCGCTGCACATTCAGGATACATCAGAATAAAGACGCTCTCGAGCCCTTGCTTTTGCTCTTTAACATGTTCATATAATCTCATCACACACATGGAAGACAGCTTCTGCCACATAAAAGAAAATATTCATGCTTTTGTAAGTCATAATTATGACATAATGTTAGAGATTTGACCTAGTATGCCATCATTTCGACTTTATCTCAAGATTTTTACTTTTTGTCCATTATTAGCCTACATAAAAAGTCAAAATTACTAAATTATGACTTAATTTTGTTATAGTTTTAACCTTTTAATCTCATAATTATGACATAGAAAGTCATAATTTAGACTTTGTCTCATAATTTATTTTTGTTGTTGTTAATTTAAGTTTTTTAATCTCTTAATTTTGATTTAGTATGACATAATTTCGACTTTATCTAATATTTTTGACTTTTCATGTCAATTATTACATAAAAATCTAAATTATGACTCAATTATGTCATAATTTTGATCTTTTAATCTCATAATTATGTCTTAATATGACAATTTCGATTTTATCTAATATTTTTGACTTTTCATGTCAATTATTACATAAAAATTCAAAATTATGGTTTAATTGTATCATAATTTTTACATTTTAATCTCATAATTATGTCTTAATATGACATAATTTCGACTTTATCTAATATTTTTGACTTTTCATGTCAATTATTACATAAAAATCCAAATTATGACTCAATTATTTCATAATTTTGATCTTTTAATCTAATTATTATGTCTTAATATGACATAATTTCGACTTTATCTAATATTTTTGACTTTTCTTGTCAATTATTACAAAAAAACTAAATTATGACTTATTTTTTCATAATTTTGATCTTTTAATCTCATAATTATGTCTTAATATGACATAATTTCGACTTTATCTAATATTTTTGACTTTTCTTGTCAATTATTACATAAAAATTCAAAATTATGGTTTAATTGTATCATAATTTTCACATTTTAATCTCATAATTATGAAAGAAACTAATATTTTCTACTATTTCATAATTTATTTTCTTTTTTTTGTTAATTTCAATTTTTTTATCTCATAATTATGACTTAGTTTGTCATAATTTTGACCTTCTAATCTCTTAATGATAACTCAGTATGTCATAATTCGTCATATCTTCCGTCCGTCAGTGGCTCAGCAGAATTTTAAAACCCTCCTGGAATCAAAACTGTGTTTTTGTCGCTTTGAGATCTTCGTCTAACGGTCAGTTGTACTGGTTTCACTGTCAATGATTCGTCATGAATGTTATTCTAGAGGAACAAACGTTTCTTTATAATCTGTCCTTGTTTCATGAAGCGTTCGCGGCTGTGAATCCTCTTCATCAGTGCACAGCTGCAGAAGCACATGATGATAATCCGAGCAGCAGTTCACAGGAGTGAATCAGTCTGAAAGAAGAAACCGGCTTGTAAGACTATACAGTTACTGCTCTTCATCATGAGTCCTCTGAGCTTCTGCTCTTCATCACTGAAGTTCAGCTGGAGCCACAGTCATGCTCTCAGTTACTATGGCGACTCTACAGGCAGAAACAGGAAGTGTCACACACACAAACACACAGAGACAGACACACACAGACAGACACACACACACACAGAGACAGACACACAAACACACACAGAGACACACACAAACACACACAGAGACACAAACACACACACACAGAGACACAAACACACAGAGACAGACACACAAACACACACAGACACAGAGACACACACACACAGACACACAAACACAGACACACAAACACACACAGACACACACAAACACACACACACAGACAGACACACACACACACAGACACACAAACACAGACACTCACACAGAGACACACACACAAACACACAGAGACACACACAAACACACACACAGAGACAGACACACAAACACACACAGACACACAAACAGACAGACAAACATACACACACACACAGAGACACACACACAGACACACACACACACACACAGACAGAGACACACACATAACACAGAGACACTCACACAGAGACACACACACAAACACACAAACAGAGACACACACAAACACACAGACAGAGACACACACAAACACACAGAGACACACACACACACAGACAGACACACACACACACACAGACAGAGACACACACAAACACAGAGACACTCACACAGAGACACACACACAAACACACAAACAGAGACACACACAAACACACAGACAGAGACACACACAAACACACAGACAGAGACACACACAAACACACAGAGACACACACAAACACACAGAGACACACACACACAAACAGAGACACACACAAACACACAGACAGAGACACACACAAACACACAGACAGAGACACACACACACACACACAAACAGAGACACACACAAACACACAGACAGAGACACACACACACACACACAAACAGAGACAAACACACAGACAGAGACACACACAAACACACAGACAGAGACAGACACACACAGACAGACACACACACACACACAGAGACACAAACACACACAGACAGACACACAAACACACACACACACAGAGACAGAGACAGACACACAAACACACAGACAGAGACACACACACACACAGAGACAGACACACACAGACAGACACACACACACACACAGAGACACAAACACACACAGACAGACACACAAACACACACACACACAGAGACAGAGACAGACACACAAACACACAGACAGAGACACACACACACACAGAGACAGACACACACAGACAGACACACACACACACACAGAGACACAAACACACACAGACAGAGACAGACACACAAACACACACACACACACACGACATCATCACACCTGATCAGAAGTTCAACACTTCAGCAATAAAACCAAAAACATGAAACACAAACGTGATGTTTGACTAAAGTCATTTTTGCTTTCCTTCTTTGACTTATTTTTTTGTTACTTATTTAAAAAAAAGTAACTATTTTGTTGTAAATTTAAAAGTAGCGCCTTTACTAGTTACTTGAAAAAGTAATCTGATTACATTACTGGAGTTACTGGTACTGTGTGACCGACACTGGACCTGAAAGTCTGATAAAAATACTGTGACATCATTTCTATTTATAAAAACATTAAATCTGAACAGACATGAGTCAACAAAACACTGCTCAGTGAAAAGCATAAACATAAAAACATGATAAAGGTACAATGAACAGTTTAATGTTCAGTTACAACAATAAAGTGTTTCCTGAAGCACAAACGGATCGCAGCGCTTATAAACTTATCCATGTTTAACACTAACCTAACGTGTTTGCACAAGAATCCGATCTGAATATGTGCCATAAATCATCACTGACATGTCATCATATCTGCTTCTGTGTGAAAAACCACCTGATCTCCAGCTTCCTTCGTTCTGACACAACTGAGACAGTCGAGCGCCGAACCTTCCCTCAGCTGGAATGACACAAAATTCCACGTTTTTTCACTTAATCACCATTTCAGAATATGATTTATCTTTCATATGCCTAATTAATTTGAAGACAGTGAATGTACTTATAGTCAGGAATCACCATGAACTGTTTATATGTGGAGCAGGACCTGGATATGGTGTATATGTTGTTATTCATTTTGTGCCTCCTGTCTGAAATGGGTGGAGCTAGGTGGTCTGACCCCACCCACAACACTTCACTTAACATAACTCCACCCACTCAGCCGAGAGGTGGAGCTCTGCAGTGAATAAACCAATCACAGTCCTGATTACTGAATGAGCTTTTATTGAACTCTTTTAATGACTTCAGTGACTTATTTAAATATTTAAATGAGAATATTTAAACATGTTTTTACACCTCTAATGTGAAATGTGTCAATAAATCATCACTCTACTGCCAATAACACAAACTGAAGCGCTTCTGTACATTCACAAATTTATTCCAAAACAACAACAAAAACATTTACACCACATTGGTTTGTCTCTTTTATGGATAAAATTCTATGTATTCATACACATAAAAATGATAAAGCAATTAAACGCCTGAAAGAACAACACGACAAGCTTATATCACTATTCATTTAATGCAAAGAAATTAATATAATATTAATCCTCACCATCATCAGGAGAAATATTGACAACCGATAATCTCATATGTACATTTCTAAAATATATTTCTATATAAAGTGCAGGAGGAAATGATCTGAATCTGTGTCCACATCAGCTCAAGTGTTTCTGTAAGTATTGCTTGAGAACTAATGAAGCTGCGCTAACAGATGAGCGACGCGATCACACCCGTCCGTCTGACGCTGAACTCCTCCAGCGCCTGCGATGAAAACTACAGAACACAAGAGCTCATCATCATCATCATCATCATCATCATCATCATCATCAGGCAGCAGAACACTAAAATCAGGAAATGTCAGACTTCTTTCTGAAAAACCGGACTGATCTACCCTTGATGAAATGAGCATGTCAAACACTAGATTCAGATTAAACGTCTTCATCATTAAACGGTCAGCAGTCTCTCTTCTGAAGTCTTATCCACCATCGAAGAAGCAAAACACATGATCAGAACCGGCGAGCTGAAACTTCATCTGGGAAAGGTGCTTGAAGATCAGGGATCGCTCTGACGTCACTCGTCCCGCCTTCATCCACTATTAACAGACACGGAGAGTCAAACCACACGTACATTTACAGACAAACATGTTGAGAGAGAGTATCCCGGATCCAAACACTAGAAAATCCACAAAAACATCTTCTGTGAGAGAATCATGGGGCATAACTGTCGCTCCGGTCTACCAGGTGGGCATCATGTCGGGGAACCAGACGCGGCCCAGGTGTTTGGACACTTCCCAGTGGATGTCGTCCAGCCCGTACTTGTTGTCCGGCATCAGAACCTCCTCCATGATAGACAGCTGCGAGAGCCGGCCGCCGCACATCTTCACGAACTCCACGAAGGCGCTGCAGGAAACCTCGCACTCGCCCAGGCCGATGGCCGACAGCTGCTTGCAGCGATCGGCGATGCGGATCAGCTCCTCGTCCAGGGGTCGCAGGCCGTTGGCGCACACCACCAGCTCCACCAGCCGCGGGCACATCAGCCCCACGCGGCCCAGGACCTCCTTACTGACCGAGCGGCCGAAGTACAGGTGCGTGACGGGCACCTCGTCGCGGAAGAAGGGCCCGAACTCGTCCTCGTACAGGAAGAAGTACATGACCAGGTTGAACTTGGGCGAGTGACGCACCATGGCGTCCCAGCTGCTCTTCTTGATGGAGTGGAACTGCTGGCCCGGGTTCTCGCTCACCACGTCGATGCGCAGGTGCTCCAGGTGAACGTGCCGCTCGGACGACAGCGCCAGCAGCAGGTCGTCGCTCAACAGGTGGTAGTTTAGCGCCAGCTCGCGCAGACCGTGACACTGATCCGCCACGCACAGGATACCTGCACAGAGAACACATGATCAGGAAGTGCGACTAGTTTAAAACAGGACCGATTATACTTTCTTTAGTGTTGCTGTTTGAGCATGAACAAGTTCTTCTCTTTATCAGTGTTTCTGAACTCCATCTTGAGTTTTCTTCACAATTTTCCTCATTTAAATAATTTATGCGCAGAATAAAGGGGCGGGGCCTACTTGAGTTAGTTAGTAGTGTGTTGAAACTGTGGTTATGGTAAGGGGCGGGACATTTCCCAAACACCAATCACAACACACTGCTCCAGCCGACCAATCAGAGCACATTGTGCTTTTCAGAAGGAGGGGCTTCATAGAGACAGGAATAAGTAGGGCTGGGAAATATGGCAAAAAAATAAAATCTCGATTTTTTTCATAACGATTGACCGATTCACGATTTCGATTTTTCGGTTTAACCAGTCAACTTAAAAACTTAACTACAATATGATTTAAGTAACATTCTCTTTATTAACAATCTGGTTTAAAAAAGTTCCATTCCAAGTGCAGCACACATGAAGTGATCAACATGGTGTAAAAACAATTTGTTAAATATCTTTGCAGAAATATGCCTGAAATATGAAGGCAAATGTTGTACAAACTTATCTTAACACTCTGAGGTCTGACGGTCACGCCGGCGATACCACCGCGGTTTTTTTCTTACCAGTGTGAAAGAGACTCAAAATACTCTGTCGATGTTGCACATACAATTAAGAGCTATACACCATTTTATTCACCCTCCAGCTGCAAGTATGAATTGAAAACAGTACATCACAGTATCCAGCGCTCACAGTGATGACAATACTGAATAAATATTACTCCTCTGTATAGAAAATTGATATAAACATATGAGAATCCATCAATATTTCTCCAAATGTGCATGCTTTTAAGCATATTATGGTCAATGTAGTCAAAATGTGAAGCTTGAGTCTTAGATATTTTTAATGATGTATAGTTTGTCAACTGCACATTAACATTTAGGCTATATAACTAATATAGTAGCCTATATGAAATGCACTAGAGGTAGGAATGTTCAGACGCTTTGCCACACAGAAATACATTATATTTTAAAGTATATTAAAATAGAAAACCATTATTTGGTTAGAGACTTGAGACTTTTTTTTAAAAATAAGTGCATCCAATCTTTTAACTGGTACTGTAATCTAACATAGGGCTATACAAAATTTTCTTCACATCATGTGCGATAATACATGCATGAGATCACAAAAATCATGGTTTTTTTTGTCCATAGTGGACATTAATCCTGTACTCAGCATGATCACAGAGGGTTTTTTCACAGCCTACCAGTCTGAAAGAGCTCATTAATATGCAAGTCATTTCAGGTCATTATTATGCAATTCTTTTGTCTTCTCGGGTGTAAATGACCCATTATTCATGATGACTCACGCCTCCACGCATACTGTGTTTCTTGACAAAAAGTGTCTTACAAAAATTAAATCAATATATTGTTATAAATGAATGAGTAGGCAGTATAATTTTTACATAATTCTGAAGCAAAAACTCTAGTCTACAACCTCCAATACCCAGAAGTCTTGTGAACACAGATTTAATGTATATTTTTAGGCCTTATTTCAGTGACTTAAGTTTTTTGTTTTTTCAATAACCACGCATAAACGTTATTCTTTCAAAAACACAAACATGTACATACATGTTCCTCACATATTATGGTAGCCTAGTTTGTGCTGAATACTGTGTAATGACACTTGTGTCATTTATATGTTTATGAACAACTGAAAAAAGCACAAATGTCAGGGCATGTCAAAACTTCTCCAGGCCCCAAAAATCCTCAGACCCCAGAGGGTTAAACATCCTATATACTCAAAAATAATATAAAATAAGAAAATGCTAAATATTTCTTAGCCAAAAAGTAATAGCAATATATAACACCAGTAATAGACTATTATTAACAGCAAATGCGTTGTAAAAACAGAAAACAGCAGCAGCTCTTTCCACTGCCTGGGTCTCATTTTTATAACGCGATAACGGATTTCTGAATGAACAGCCGCTTAAGAATGGAGATGCGTTTTACATTCACAGAGCGTCACATGAGAGCGGTTAATCAGGCGCGCCGGCGCCATCATGAGGTCGGATCATTTTCTTCTCCTAATGCAGTTTTCATTGCTGTATTGTCGACATGTCTTATTGAAACGCTTGCTAGCATTTTTATTCAAAATCGCGATTTCTCAATTTAAAAAATAATAAATTCAATGCAAAATGTTCAAT
>RJVU01057277.1:240689-258055 GCA_003731715.1 Anabarilius grahami
ACCAAATACAGGAACACGCCGCAAATACTCACAACACGACCAAATACAGAAACACGCCGCAAATACTCACAATGCGACCAAATACAGGAACACTCCGCAAATACTCACAACACAACCAAATACAGGAACACGCCGCAAATACTCACAACACGACCAAATACAGGAACACGCCGCAAATACTCACAACACAACCAAATTTGCTTGTGTTTTTTATACTTGCATGTGTTTTCTTCAGTTTCAGTGCATTGCGCTCTCTCGGGCAACATATGATTCTAATAATCGTTACATTTTGTCCCTCAATTGTTAATATATGTTTAATTGTAGAACATGAGTCATGAGTTTTAGAGCTGATTTGTTTATTGTGAGATAAAACAGAGAAGAAGAGTGAGGTCACATGAAGATCTGCGGATTTGTTTCTCCTTGTCTTCTGTCACATCCAGATGTTGAGAGGGAGTGAAAACTCATCTGATAAAAGACAAAGAATGTACGACACCTTCATCTGATTCACACGCCCTGTCAATAAAAACACGCCTGGACTTGACATGTTTTTTTTTTTATCACAATGGAGAAGGAACAGGTGAACAACAACTCGAGTTCAGTGGCAGTATGAGGATGTGATCAAAGTAGAATAAGAATGAAAGAGTCTTTAGTTTGTGTTTCTGAACTATCACAGCTAACTCAATAATAGACTATAAAGTGTGTTTGTGTGAAGCTGCTGAAGCGGCAGCTGAAACTCACCGTACAGGTTTGCTGTGGGTTGGAGGTGATGCGATCAAAGTCCTCATTGGCTCTGACAGAAGAACAGGGTGTGACAGCAGATTAACACACACACACACTCACACACACACACCAGCGGCCGTCCGTCACACACAGGTCAGTCAAACACTTATACTGCAGCTTTAATGAGTTTAAACTTAAAACATTTATCTATGAAAGTATTAAATGACAGCAGATGAAACTGGATAGCTAAATTTCATATCCATCATGTCTTTTGTATGGAAGCTCATTTCTGCAACATAAGAAACAAAATCATGCTTTGGTAAATCGTAATTATGACTTGATTATGATTTTATGACATAATTATGGCTTAGTATGTCATAACTGAGACTTTTATGTCATAATTACGACATCCTAATGTGACTTCTTGTCATAATTTTGACTGTTTATGCCAAAATTTTGACTTTATGTGATGATTATGACTTTTTGTAAGTCAGAATTTCAACTTTTTATGTCAATTTTGATGTTTTAATGTGATAATTCTGACGTTTTTTAAATCATAATTTCAATTTAGTATGTCATATATTTTCACTTCATCTCATAATTATGACAATATGTCAAAATTTTGACTTTTCTGTCATAATTTTCAAAGTCGGAATTTCAACTTTTAATGTAATTTTTTACTTTTAATGTCATAATTATGACTTTTTAAAGTGTGATTTATGACTTACTATGTCATAATCTTGCCTTTTTATGTCATAATTATAATTTGCAAAAGCATGATGATTTTTCTTATGTGGCAGAAATGGGCTTCCATACTTTTGCCTCATGTAAAATCATAGAAACGTCTCACAGATGAGCAGTATATGTATGTATATAATGTGAGTGTAAGGAACGGTGGTAACGAGCAGCTGTTATCAGCAGGGTGTGTAGTGATTGTTTCTGAAGGGGCGTCTGCTGGTTGATCAGGACGGGTAACTTCAGCTCACACCCTGAGAAGAGAACCAGGGAAAACTGCTGGAGATACGAGAACAAAACACACACACTTGGCACCTGCCACAAATATGCCTGCAGCGCAACTTACACTCACACGCAAACAAACACTTTTATAAATACGATGTGTGAAAACAGTGGAATCAATTGTCGTTGAGCTTCAGAGTGACAGACGGAGTTGATTCATGACGGTGAACTCTTGATTTCACAGAACTTCCCCGACTGTATCACATCATGAGCACACAGACCAAATCTGGTAAGAGTTTCTCGTTTATTTGAATCTCATGAAACCTGTCAAGAACATGTATAGGTGTGTGTGTACATGTACATGTGTGATGATGTTGTGTCAACATGTTTAAAGGGAGGAGAACCGTCCTAAAAGACAACAGCTGGATCAGACGAAACGCTGAAGAGGACGAGCCCGTCGAGTATGACACACACACACACACACACACACACACAGGTGATGTAGAAATGATATAATGTGAGCTCCTGTTGTTTGTAGTCATGATCCTAACTTCGGTAAAGTCGTCCTGAGTCAGCAGAGACCAGTGGATGATGTCAGCAGGTGAGAATCTGTCAATCATAATCATATCAGCTGCTGCTTTCATATTAAATCACACTCATGTTCTGTGTAACTTCAGCAAGCCGGTGGAGGCCGAAAAACCCCCAGTGAACTCTGGGACGTCCATCAGCTCCTTAAGCAAGAGGTGCCTGAAACGCCTTCGAAATACAACAGCACATCATACACATGCAGTATATCTATAATGTTCAATCATTTCTCTTTCTTATGATGTGGCAGATTGAGTGGCAGTCAGGAGCTGCTCAATAAAAGCAGGTTGGTTTAGATTGGTTCGTGTTTCGTAACTCAGATGCTCGTGTGTTCACTGACTCTTCTCTCCTCCTGTAGTACCACCACGACGAACACGAAAAGCGTTGCGACCGTCCCACCATCGTCCACCAAACCTCCTGTCCCTGCCAAGTGAGATCAGCCGCTCTTCATGCAGGAACATGGTTCAGAAACATGTGACTCTGTTAAACATGTGACCTGCTCTGTTTCAGGAATCCAGTGCTGAAGACTCCCAACACATCCAGCTTCACAGCGCGCGTCTTTTCAGGCGCAAACACAAGCAGCAAAACGTAAGTGGAAAGTATCTCAGCGTATCAGTCCAATGAACAGGGAATGTTCTGGCAAGGTTCTCTCAAAGTAACGTTCCAGTAACATTAATAGAACGTTATCTGATCTTTAATAATGTTCTCAAAACGTTTGCACAAAAACATTATTTATACATCGTTCATGGAACGTTTTTTCCTGAAACATTTTAGTTCGTCTAACGTTTTATTAATTGTTACTTCTTGTTTCAGAGCGCTCAGAGATCATTCAAAAGTAACATTCCCATAATGTTTGAAGAATGATACAAATGGAGTGTTTCCTTAATGTTCACATATTAGTCAAGAAAAAAAAAGTTTTTAAAACTTTTAAAAAACTGGACATTTTGAACATTCAGAAAACATTTGGAAATAACATTTTCATAACTTAACGGAAACATTCTTAACATACACTACCATTCAAAATTTTGGGGTAAATTAAATTTATGTAAAAAAAGAAATTAATACTTTTATTCATCAAGGATGCATTAAATTGATCAAAAGTGACAGTAAAGACATTTATAAACTTACAAAAGATTCTATTTCAAATAAAGTTTTTTTTGTTGTTTTAAACTTTCTATTCATAAAAGAATCCCAAAAAAATCATGGTTTTCACAAAAATATGAACTGTTTTCAACACTGATAATAATCATAAATGTTTCTTGAGCATCAAATCATCATATTAGAATGATTTCTGAAGGATCATGTGACACTGAAGACTGGAGTAATGATGCTGAAAATTCAGCTTTGATCACAGGAATAAATTACACTTTACTATATATTCACATAGAAAACAGCTGATTTACATTATAATAATATTTCACATTTTTTACTGTATTTTTGATCAAATAAATGCAGCCTTGATGAGCAGAAGACACTCTTTCAGAAACAGCAAAACATCTTACTGACCCCAAACCTGTGTTGAGTCAGATCTGGAGCGCACAGAAACTGTTAGTGAACATGTGTGTGTTAGTGAACACGTGTGTGTTAGTGAACATGTGTGTGTTCCTGACCCTGTGAGTTGTTGTGATGTGGTTGTGTTTGTGTGTGTCAGGTTAAGCCCCGTTAAACCATCGTTTGGTGAGAAGTTTCCTGAAGTCACAGCGTCTCAAACTACCAACGGGTGAGTCGAGTCTGTGATCAATGTACAAATATAATTCAGCTATTTTCAAACCTTTTTCTTGAAGTTCCCCTGAGAATTTAATTCAATATTTCAATAATTTGATGTTCACGGTTCTCTGAGGTCAGTTAATGGTCACATGCAGGTAAAAAAAATCATCTTCTTAGTAAGTGTTTTTGCTTTGTTTTATAAAATTATCCATTCATTTATCCATAGCTTTTCATCACCTCATGGGAAACCCTGTCAAAGTCAAGCCTTTTATTTGAACAGCTTTTTTCACAACATATTATTTCAAAGCAGCTTCACAGAAAATCATGATTATTTTCATGCTTTTTGTGTCAGGACAGCTACTGTATATAGTTCAGTATATGAGTTTTTCTGCAGTTCTGTATGTGTTGATCTGTATTTTCTTCATGTCGGTCACAGACAGGATAAGAGCAGCAGCGCTGGACCGTCGGCGTCTGTGACGTGAGTCTGTTAAACACGTTTGAACTCTGATCTTTAGTCAAAGGATAGCTGGAGTCTAACAGTGTCTGTGTGTGTTTGACAGCGTCTCTCCGTCAGCAGCTCCATCAATCACTGCCACGTCCACGTAAGAGATTTTCAGTCAAATCCAGATGTTAATGACGAGCATCTGATGTTCTGACGTGTTTATTCCTTCATCCCGCAGCGGAGTGAAGAGTTCAGCCGTCACGACCCCTGTGAAGAGCCCGAGCCGGTGAGATTCACCCTCCTTCAGCAGACTCACCAATCATCAATCACACTCCTGATGTTGTTCTTTGTTCTCAGGAGTGAAAGCGTGTCCGTCTCCACACTGGTGTCCACGTCCTCAACGCCGTCCGCTCAGTAAGTGTCTCCACAGTGACGTTCATCATGTTGCTTCATGATCTCTGATTCTTCTGTCCATGAAACAGGACGACCGTCACAAACACTCAAACATCCTCCTGGACGCTGGACGAGACTCCAGCCACGAGACCTGCAGAGAAACCCTCAGCGAGTCCAAAGCTGCGGTACGAGCGCTTCACGCGTGATTCAGTCATTTATAGTTGCAAAGAAAGAGAAGAAGTGAGAGATCTTTCCTTCTGCATTTTGATTAATCATTACAAGGCCAAAAAGAAAGATACGCATGGATGAACTGAACAATAAGACCATTAAGATCAGTAATATGCACATACAGTTTCATTTCAAGCCACTCGTGATGAAATATTTGTGTGGATTCTCTTGCAGTGATGTCAGTTATTCTCCATCAGCCGTGACCGTGAACTCGCGCTACACCTATCAGACTCCCAGGTAACGCTGCACACCTGTCATTTACTTCATTCACCACACCTGAGATCTTCAGGACACTCGTTCATCACGTGTTTTTCCGTCAGCGCTCCACTGGATGATCTCGCTGACACTTTATTGCCGAGTCTGTCTGGAGGTGTGCAGTCACAGCCTGTCAGATCACAGTAAGACACACGGATGATTCACACACTGTTATCAGCGTCACACATGTGATAAACTCTCTCCACATCAGTTCATACGCAGCTGACAGCTGGAATACACTAGACATGATAACTCATAATTCAGAACTGATCATCAGATGTGGAAATACGCATGTCTGTTCTCCTGATTTCAGAACGCAAGTCAAGACAGTTTATACGGAGAGTCCCGCTGCATCACCGACTCTACGCTCCCCTCTACAGACGACGCTGGAGTCCTCCAGCAGGTCAGAGATTAATGACGATAATGAAGCTCAGAGGTTTATTATATCATCCAGCGTACTGTAAGATCTCTCTGTAGGTCCGTCAGCAGTCGGGATGTGTGTACGGTCTGTGGGAAACCCATCGCTGGAGCAGAGAGGATGATCCTAGAAGAGCTGAAGATCATCAGCCACACGTCCTGCTTCAGGGTAAAACATGAAACACGTCTGAATCTGAACTGATGCTCAGAACTCTGATGTAACGTCTGGAAAGTCTCTTTGTCTGTCCGTCTGTCTGACTGTCTGTCTGTCCATCTGTCTGTCCTCTGTCTGTCTGACTGTCTGTCCATCTGTCTGTCTGACTGTCTGTCCATCTGTCTGTCCGTCTGTCTGACTGTCTGTCTGTCTGACTGACTGTCTGTCCATCTGTCTGTCTGACTGTCTGTCCATCTGTCTGTCTGTCCGTCCGTCCGTCTGACTGTCTGTCCGTCTGTCTGACTGTCTGTCTGTCTGACTGACTGTCTGTCCATCTGTCTGTCTGACTGTCTGTCCGTCCATCTGTCTGTCCGTCTGTCTGTCCATCTGTCTGTCTGACTGTCTGTCCGTCCGTCTGACTGACTGTCCATCTGTCTGTTTGTCCGTCTGACTGTCTGTCCGTTTGTCTGTCCATCTGTCTGTTTGTCCGTCTGACTGTCCATCTGTCCATCTGTCTGTCTGACTGTCTGTCCGTCCATCTGTCTGTCCGTCTGTCTGTCCATCTGTCTGTCTGACTGTCTGTCTGTCTGACTGTCAGTCTGTCTGACTGTCTGTCCGTCCGTCTGTCTGTTTGTCCGTCTGACTGTCTGTCCGTCTGTCTGTCCATCTGTCTGTTTGTCCGTCTGACTGTCTGTCCGTCTGTCTGTCCATCTGTCTGTCTGACTGTCTGTCCGTCCGTCTGACTGACTGTCTGTCTGTCCATCTGTCTGTCTACTGTCTGTCTGACTGTCTGTCCGTCCGTCTGTCTGTTTGTCCGTCTGACTGTCTGTCCGTTTGTCTGTCCATCTGTCTGTTTGTCCGTCTGACTGTCTGTCCGTCCGTCTGTCTGTCTGTCTGTCCGTCCATCTGTCTGTCTGACTGTCTGTCTGTCCGTCTGTCTGTCTGACTGTCTGTCCGTCTGTCTGTCTGACTGTCTGTCTGTTTGTCCGTCTGACTGTCTGTCCGTCCGTCCATCTGTCTGTCTGTCCATCCTTCTGTCCGTCTGTCTGTCCATCCTTCTGTCCGTCTGTCTTTCTGACTGTTTGTCCGTCTGTCTGTCTGTCTACTGTCTGTCTGTCTGTCCGTCCGTCCATCTGTCTGTCTGTCCGTCCATCTGTCTGTCTGACTGTCTGTCTGTCTGTCCGTCTGTCTGTCTGACTGTCTGTCTGTTTGTCCGTCTGACTGTCTGTCCGTCCGTCTGTCTGTCTGTCTGTCCGTCCATCTGTCTGTCTGTTTGTCCGTCTGTCTGTCTGTCTACTGTCTGTCCGTCCGTCCATCTGTCTGTCTGTCCGTCCATCTGTCTGTCTGACTGTCTGTCTGTCTGTCCGTCTGTCTGTCTGTCTGTTTGTGCGTCTGACTGTCTGTCCGTCCGTCTGTCTGACTGTCCATCTGTCTGTTTGTCCGTCTGTCTGTCCATCCTTCTGTCCGTCTGTCTTTCTGACTGTCTGTCCGTCTGTCTACTGTCTGTCTGACTGTCTGTCCGTCTGACCGTCTATCTATCTATCTATCTGTCTGTCTGTCTGTCTATCTATCTATCTATCTATCTATCTATCTATCTATCTATCTATCTATCTATCTATCTGTCTGTCTGTCTGTCTGTCTGTCTATCTATCTATCTATCTATCTATCTATCTATCTATCTATCTATCTATCTATCTGTCTGTCTGTCTGTCTGTCTGTCTGTCTGACCATCCGTCTGTCTGTCCCTCAGTGTGCCGTGTGTCACTGTGCTCTCGGCGGTCTGGAGGCAGGAAAGTCTCTTTGGGTTCATCGGGAGCGAGTAAACTGCTCGAACTGCTTCAGTAAAATCAGAGGTACAGGATTTACTACAGCAGCATCACCACAATCCTCTCTAATATCATGAACTGTGGAATAATTACTACCATCATAATACTGACTGTGTTCATTCATCTGTTTTAGGACAGTGGTATATCTGAGATGGACGGATATCAATCTACATGGAGACAAAATAATTAGAGTTGAGACAATAATTCAACTGCAGATATTAGAAAATTACAACTGATTAAGATTAGTCTGTTCAGAAATGGCATAAGGATATATTATATATTCATGAGGAGACTGTTTACAGCATTTATATGGAAATAATTATGATTGGCACAGTTTTGATCATTAATGAGGATATATATCTGTTCTCTAAATATCAACTGTAATTGACATTAATGTTTTGTACACATGATATGACAATAAAACTATATTTTGATTCTGACTAGTTTTTCCTTTCTTTTCTTTGCATGAATCACTCTGACAGACACAGATAGATAGTGTGTGTGTGTGTGTGTGTTGGGTGGAGAGAGTGTGACAGTCTCGCGCTCCTCGTCGCTCATTGGTGGAGCGTCTCGCGTGCGGTGTAGCGCTGCTCAGCCCATCGCGCCGCCGATCACACGCGCTCCTCCGTCGGTAATCTTCACCGGTGCGCGCGCGGTGTGTGCGGATGGAGGCGGCGGTGCTGAAGCCGCAGATGATGGCGGATGTTCGCGCCGAGCTGGAGGTGCAGAAACTGCAGGAGCTCGTGCGGAAACTGGAGCGGCAGAACGAGCAGCTGCGGACGCGCGCGAATATCGTGCCGCCCTCGCCGGCGTGCCTGCGCGCGGGCTCCTGCTGCATCCCGAGTCCGGCGCCGAGCCTCGCGTGTCAGTACTTCCCACCGGACGATCCCTTCCCGTATTTCCAGCCGCATTCCGCCCCGGATGAGGATGATGAAGATGATGATGATGAAGAGGACGACGAGCCGCGCGCGCTCCTGGACGAGCTGATGCTTCTGGACCTGGAGACCGTGAGTCCGAGCGGCGAGTCCGAGGAGACCTGGTGAGAATCCATTGTGTGTTATTATGAGCTGCGATCATCTTCATCATCATCATCTTCATCACTGCTAAATACAATCATAAATGTAACACTGATATGATCTGGTTCAGTTCACATTCTCCTCTGTATGATCTCAATGAGGACTGAAACATTTGGAGTGTAACAGTTGTCTCGACACACACACACACACACACACACACACACACACACACACTCACACACACACACACACACTCTGCCCTAGATAGTCATCAGCGTGAGGATCTGTGAAGATGACAGGTGAACCAGATTCACTGCGGTCGCTGTGAGGAGCTGGAGAACTGGTGTTCTTGATGGTCCATCAGATGAAGAGCTTGAGAAGTGATCAGACTGACTCTTCATCAGGCGTCCAGTCACATTTATTTCTGATACAGAATGATGAAAACTTCATCAAATATGAGACAAATTCAGATTCAGCTCTGAAAACACGATCGAGTCATTATTGAGTTCAGTAACAGAGTGAAACGAGTGCAGGAAGGTTTCTTCAGTCTTTATTTGAATGTAGATGAATTCTCTTCATGGTGAACACAGGAGAAGCTAAACTTGGGAATGGAGTAATTAAGAAGCCGATTAAGGTCTTATTAATGATGCGTCACGAGTCAGTGAAAGCCAAATGTTGCGGGTGAAGATTACTGACTTCCAAAAGGATTCCTTCACAGCTGATTCCTTCATGCCGTCACTGATGAGTTTTGCAACTCTGACAATGAATTGATCTGAATAATTGTCTCTGTAGAGCTTCTTTACTGCAGAATCTGAATTGGTCTCATGTTTGATGAAGTTTTCATCATTGATTCTGTTATTTTCCTTGAACTATCTGTGTTAGAAATAAATCAGTCGAGGTTCATATTCACATCTATCAGTTCTGATGAAACATCTGCTGACGTGTGTGAAGGAATAAAACTCGTGTGTTTGGCCTGTGTGTCAGTAGTTGTGTTTCCATACACATATTTTTATGCACATTTTGGGATATTGCATAAAAAAAAATGCTGGATATGAACATAAATTCTAAAAATGCGCATAAAAACTTGAGGTTGATAATAGTTTTTCTGATAAGCAGACATGCGCATAAACTACGACTGAAACACATTTACTGAATAAATCCCTAATTAATAAATCTGTTTACCTCAACAGAGGCTGTGATTGGATAACTGGACTAACCAGCGGACCAATCACATCACATCTGAAATCCCCGAGTCAAAGTCTGTCATCAGAATGATTCGGTTTAAAGGGTCAGTTCACCCAAAAATGAGATTTCTGTCATTAATTACTCTCCCTCATGTCGTTCCACACCCGTAAGACCTTCGTTCATCTTCAGAACACAAATTAAGATATTTTTGATGAAATCCGAGACTCGTCCATAGACAGCGATATAATCAACACTTTCAAGGTCCAGAAAGGCACTAAAGACGTCGTTAAAACAGTCATGTGACTGCAGTGGATCAACCTTAATGTCATGAAAAGACGAGAATACTTTTTGTGCGCAAAAATAATGACTTTATTCAACAATCTCTTCTGTGTCATTCTCATACGTTGTTTACGTCCAGCGCTTCCAGGTTCGACTCATTATTGGCCGGCTCCTGCGTCAGTATCACACGCATGCGTCGTGCTGATCACGTGACCAGCTTCGGCCAATACTGAGCCGGCGTTCGGACGTAAACACGGAAGTGTTACTGCGTCACCTGCGTGAGATAATGACAGAGAAGAGATTGTTGAATAAAGTCGTTATTTTTGCTCACAAAAAGTATTCTCATCTCTTCATAGCATTAAGGTTGATCCACTGCAGTCACATGACTGTTTTAACGATGTCTTTAGTACCTTTCTGGACCTTGAAAGTGTTGATTATATTGCTGTCTATGGACGAGTCTCGGATTTCATCAAAAATATCTTAATTTGTGTTCTGAAGATGAACGAAGGTCTTACNTTCATAGCATTAAGGTTGATCCACTGCAGTCACATGACTGTTTTAACGACGTCTTTAGTGCCTTTCTGGACCTTGAAAGTGTTGATTATATTGCTGTCTATGGACGAGTCTCGAATTTCATCAAAAATATCTTAATTTGTGTTCTGAAGATGAATGAAGGTCTTACGGGTGTGGAACGACATGAGGGAGAGTCATTAATGACAGAAATCTCATTTTTGGGTGAACTAACTCTTAAATTACTCTCACATGACAGCGTTTATTGTGTTTCGTCTGACGCTCTGAGACAAACTCACTTATGATGGAGGAAAAACTTCAGTTTTTATTACTGATATTTTGCACCAATATTCCAGGAAGTGATGATTTTGTTCTCTTGAACGCATGGGAAGGAAACGCTGCTTTATTTGCAAATGTTTTATTTCATATCCCAACTTTAGGCAGTAGTTAAACTCACTTCTTTGGATGGAAACACAGCTAGTGAAGCTCCTCATTGATTCTGGTGTCTCTCTTCAGGCTGTATGTGTCTCCCGGCTCTCATCTGTGGTCCGGCGCGGGTCTGAACACTCTTCAGTGGTGTCGACATGTTCTAGATCAGCTGGAAACCAGCAGAAACTCGCTCTGCCCAAGACTGGAGCCCGGTACGTCCATAACTGACTCTGACATGACTGACATCATCAATCCCTCTTATTCATATTGACACACTTATATTGAGACGAACATCCGTCCAGTTTCCAACTATCGCTTTCATTTCAGCTGCTGCGTGTAACAGTATGTGCAAAAATAATGCGCACACATCATATCAACGCCTGTTTGTAGTGATTCGTGGTTGTGTGGAGGTCAGCGGGGGTCAGGAGGGGTCAGCGGTCTGAGGTGATGTGATGATGACACACTGTTATCCTGCAGGATTAGTGTAAGGACGCGGTGAGCTCCGTGTCTTAATGCGGCCCGTGTGCAAACACACACAGATTAACTGTGTTTCATTACAGATGTGAACACACACACACACACACACACACACACTCACATCAACTTCTCAAAGTCTCATGTAGAGCTGATAAAGTCCAGTCCGAGGGGGAGGAGCCGCTCATGAATATGTAAATGAGAGTGTGTGACGGACAGCTCAGACTCTGGGAAGGTTGTAATGCGTTCAGGATTTAGACTTAAGCTTGTTACTCGGCTAAATAAACCCTGTGTCACATTCACAGAGACACCTGAGCTATTCACAGCGTTAACCTGTTACCAACCCACCGCTGCCGCTTGACTCGCTGCTATATTCGGCCTGGGTTAGACGAGCGGTAACCATAGCAACTGTGTTTACATGAAAGCAGTCGGCCCTTCATGCCAAGAGCCTTATAGCGTGTAATTACTGAACCCGTGTGACTCAGATACAGAATCATGCCTGAAGTGATGCGCTTCCAAATATTCAGCTCTAATATTGTGCTTTCATGTGTCGATCAATATACTGACAGACTGAAGGTTTATAGAAGTGTGTGTGTGTGTGTGTGTGTGAATGAATCTTTGTCGTCACCCGTGTCTCTGGCTGACACTCAATGGCTGTTTGTCCCCTTGAACATCTCTGCCCTCTTACATCACTCACACACTCACACACACACACACACACACACACACACACACACACACACTCACTCACACAGGTTTGTTTTGCTATCTTAGTGGGGACTCTCCATAGGCGTAATGGTTTTTATACTGTACAAACTGTATATTCTCTCCCCCTACACTACCCCTATCCCTAAACCTAACCATCACAGGAAACATTCTGCATTTTTACATTTTCAAAAAAACATCATTTAGTATGTTTATTAATCCATTTCCCTCGTGGGGACCGCTGGCTGGTGATGTAGGTGAACTCAGGTTTTTATTACATCGTGGGGACATTTGGTCCCCACGATGTAATATAAACAAGAACTCACACTCACACACACACACACACACACAGTCGGTGATGTTGTTCATCTGTGTCTTCAGTCAGTAAATGGAGGTCAGGTTTCTCCTCTCCTGCTGTTCCTCGTGCTCGTGTAGTTGGAGTTTCTCCTCTCTGCACCTCCTCTCCCTCCTGTAAACCCTGTGCTCCTCTTCCCAGCAGCACCTGTGAGAGAGCAGGTAACACACACACACACACACACACACTAGCTTGTCCTGAGAAAAGGGGAGAAAAGACGAGCACAACTTGTTCTTCTGTGTGTTTCTGTCACAGGTCGCAGCGTTCGGCGCAGTGTGTTCGCTCAGGCGTCGGTGGACAGCGATGTGAGCGTGTCTGAGCTGGACGACGACTCCGTTACTCTGGGTTATAAACTGCAGGACCTGACGGACGTCCAGGTGATGGCGCGACTGCAGGAGGAGAGTAAGTGATGGATCACACCGCTGAGACTGAGAGAAGATGAGCTTCATATACAGACAGAACACATTTATGATTGATTACACAACACAAGTATGATTAAATATGCATATGTATTTTATTTTAATAGTATTTATTTATTTTAAATAAATACTATATATAGTATGCATCATGGTAGTTTAGGTCGAGACGCTGCACTACTCAGTTTTGAGTCTATTTTACATGTGACCCGTGGAAAGAAAACATCCAGAATAGACATTTAAGTGTTTATTTTATTGCACTTTATGTATTTGTGTCTGTAGATTTCAATCGGTGAGTTTGAGTCAGAATCTCCATCTATATTCTGAAGGTTTGTTCATATTCGCCTGATTCATAGAACATTTTACTCCTAAAACAATCACTAAAACAGATCAGGTAAAAACAGTGAACATTTAAAATTAATACTTCTCACACTTTACAACAAAATAAATATGAGAACAAATTAGTTTTAAACCTATTTTTGAACCATTTGTTTTTTTTTAAATATGAATATTATAATCAGTATTGTAACTATTTTTTATTAAAAAAATGTAATTTTAATTTAATTTGAAATGTTTTTGCTTTATTTTCATGTGCTTTCCTGAAGCTCAAACCGTAGAGCAACGCTAGAAACACCAAAATCAAGCGTTCGATTCCCAGCGAAATGAACATTCTTCAACTGATAAAAATATGCATCTTCAAGTTAATTTCTGTGGATAAAAGTGTCTGCCAAATGCATGAGTGCAAATTAAATTCACTCAGTGGGTAGATGAGAAACTGACATAAAAAATACATAATTTTTTTTATTTTTGTTCTGTGCTGCTGTGGGTAAATTGTGGATCAAATCCTGAACATCAGAACCGTCAGAACTTTTGTCACTCATTCTACAACACCTCAGAGTGTGGAAACTGTGCCGGCATCTTCATGACCCTTAATGAGAAATAAACAACATAATACAAGGGTTAAAAAAAATAACAGTTCAGAAAACTTGTTTGCAATTCTAATTGTAATCAATCAATATAGTGATATTAATGAAATTAATAAAAATTCATGTTCATGACTGTATTACAGTGCTGAGAGTGTTGGAGAAATGTGCGAAAGATCCTAAGATACATTCTTATGTAATTCTTGTCTTTTGTTCGTTTGATGAAATATGACGTGGCGTTTCGTGACATCAAGCGTTTGTTCCTCTCAGGTCTGCGTCAGGACTTCGCCACCACCTCTTCTTCCTCCTCTAATAACCGCCGCAGCGCCAGCTTCTCCTTCCAGTTCGGCCCGCGCAGCGATTCGCACCTGGACGAGGAAGAGGAGGATGAGGATGAAGACTACGGTCAGTTGCCCCCGCCGCAGCCGCGTCTGAGCCGCGCCGGAGCCCTGCAGCGCGGCCTGCCGCATTCACACACCTTCAGCAGCATCAGGGACTGGAGGAGCAGCAGCACGTCACCCTGCAGCGCGGCGCAGACGCAGACACCTGCGCAGACGCCTGCCAGCGAGACACACGGCCTCAGGAGCAGCTCAGGTGACTATCACGATTAACTGCATCTGTGTGTCCTGAGGTCAGGTCAGGCTCATATAGTGTGACGTTTATAACAATATTCTGTTGAACTAGAGCTGATGGTTGTTAGGGCTGTTTTACCCATAAGCCCCGGACTGACCTGCGCTGATTCTCTTGTGTTTCTATCTGTGGATGTTCTACTTTCTGTGTTGTGTGTGTGTGTGTGTGTGTGTGTGTTGTGTTTGTAATCCTCTGGCCATCAACTGTGGAAATCAGTTGAATATGAGAGTAAGTTAATAAACTTTAATGTTTTTATGAAGGCATATGTGTAGATATATATAATTACAATTAGTGTGTTGTAAACATAATTCCGATAATTAAAACCTGAATTTTAATTTTGAAGGGATTTGAGAATGACACTCGGTAACAAAAACATGTTTTACTAATGTTCTTATTAAGCTATGGAAATGTTATTTCTGAATGTTCAAAACGTCATTTTTATGTTTTAAAATAGTTTTTTCTTGGTTTTGTGAACGTTAAGGAAACATTCCATTTGATCATTCTTCAAACATTATGGGAACGTTACTTTTGAGCAACATTTAAAAAGCGTTAGACGTTAAACATTTCAGAAAGACATTCCATGTACGATGTATAAATAATGTTTTTCTGCTAACGTTTTGAGAACATTATTAAAGACCAGATAACTTTGAACAAACGTTCAGTTAACGTTACTGGAAGAATGTTCCCTGTTGGCTGGAGTTGGTCGTGTCCGGATGGGCTGATGGGTAAAACTCTCACTGATGTTGAATGTCTTTAAGCGTCTTAATCTAAACACACACTTCCTGCTGCGGCTCCAGCGTCTCAATCCTCTTAAACCACATCAGATGTAATTGGGCTTTAATCTGATGTAGAACATGTTTGTTTTATGTGTGTGTGTGATTGGCTGAGCTGACAGGAAGTGATGTTTCTTCAGATAAGCTGAGGAGGAGTATGCCAAACCTGCTGAGCGCTCCGATGCCGTCCGTTCCGGCGCCAGTGTCCCCTTCCATGAGGAACAGCCAGAGCTTCGACTCTCCCGGCGCGCTGACACGCCTCCAGACCTGCAGTACGTCTCACACGCTTCATAGCTTCTCCGTGATGTGTGTGTGTGTGTGTGATCATGTGTGTGTGTGTCTGATCATGTGTGTGAGTCTGATCATGTGTGATCATGTGTGTGAGTCTGATCATGTGTGTAGGTGTGTTCGACATCGGCTGCGGCCGGATGCAACCGATCGGCGAGAGTAGCCGTGTGCAGGCGGGGAGGAGCTGAAAACGGAGACANATCATGTGTGATCATGTGTGTGAGTCTGATCATGTGTGATGATGTGTGTGAGTCTGATCATGTGTGATGATGTGTGTGAGTCTGATCATGTGTGATCATGTGTGTGAGTCTGATCATGTGTGATCATGTGTGTGAGTCTGATCATGTGTGTGTGTGTGTCTGATCATGTGTGATCATGTGTGTGTGAGTCTGATCATGTGTGATCATGTGTGTGTGTCTGATCATGTGTGATGATGTGTGTGAGTCTGATCATGTGTGATCATGTGTGTGTGTCTGATCATGTGTGATCATGTGTGTGAGTCTGATCATGTGTGATCATGTGTGTGTGTCTGATCATGTGTGATCATGTGTGTGAGTCTGATCATGTGTGATGATGTGTGTGAGTCTGATCATGTGTGATGATGTGTGTGAGTCTGATCATGTGTGTGTGAGTCTGATCATGTGTGATCATGTGTGTGTGTCTGATCATGTGTGATCATGTGTGTGAGTCTGATCATGTGTGTGTGAGTCTGATCATGTGTGATCATGTGTGTGTGAGTCTGATCATGTGTGATCATGTGTGTGTGTCTGATCATGTGTGATCATGTGTGTGTGAGTCTGATCATGTGTGTGTGTGTCTGATCATGTGTGATCATGTGTGTGAGTCTGATCATGTGTGTGTGAGTCTGATCATGTGTGTGTGAGTCTGATCATGTGTGATCATGTGTGTGAGTCTGATCATGTGTGTGTGTGTCTGATCATGTGTGTAGGTGTGTTCGACATCGGCTGCGGCCGGATGCAACCGATCGGCGAGAGTAGCCGTGTGCAGGCGGGGAGGAGCTGAAAACGGAGACATGAAATCGGACACTTTCTGCTTCCCGTAGTGACGCTCGCGCTGCGTTTGCACTTTATCACAGCTGAAGTGAAATAAATGCAATATTTGACTAATACACTGATGTTTCAGAGACTGCTTACAGCGTCTGTTTTCACAAGAATAAAGTTCAACATAAGCATGTTATTTAAATAACAATGCGTGGGGTCTTTGTTTTTATCCGTTTTATTTTGATAAACATGACAATATAACATCAGATCTTCATGAAAAGAGCTTTAACTGTTATAAAAACACAGATTTGTGAGCATTAGTGGAACTGAAGGTGTGACAATAAACACGAACACACGTGATCGTTGTCATGCGGTGAATCCGGCCAATCGTGGAACAGCTGTGTCGTCATCAGCGCTCGTGCAGCTCCTCTTGAGAAACTGCGCTGCTGACTCATGCGGCTGATCTCGAATCGCTCTCGTGGTACTTTCAAGCCATACGTCACAGTCACATGGTGTCATCGCTGTCTCAAGTCGGACAACATTTCTTACCGGCATGCACTGCTTCAAGTCAGCCGCCGATCGGTCTGTGCGGCGCTGCATGAGCTCGAACACACCTTGTGTGTGTGTGTCTGATCATGTGTGTGAGTCTGATCATGTGTGTGTGTGTGTGTGTGTGTGTGTGTCTGATCATGTGTGTG
>RJVU01057277.1:288335-302266 GCA_003731715.1 Anabarilius grahami
CAACAGGTGCACACACACACACACACACACACAAATACACACACACACACACACTGCAGGTGCGCGCACACACAAATACACACAACGGGTGCACACACACACACACACTACAGGTATGCGCGCACACAAATACACACAACAGGTGCACACACACACACTACAGGTGCACACACACACACATAAATACACACAACAGGTGCACACACACACACACACACACACACACACACACACTACAGGTGCACACACACACACTACAGGTGCACACACACACACACACACACATCCTCCTGGATATACAGCTAAAGCAGTTGAATAGCTTGTAGCGGTCACATGACTCTGATGATGAAAGAGCTCAGGTGTGTTTCCTGCAGGTGTCTCTTGTGGGAGCGGATCAGAGCTGCGAGTCTGTGTGTTCTGGTGTGAGTCTGCAGCAGAAGATGCTCGGCGCGGTTCACTGTGACATGGAGCAGGTGCGGCGCAGCATCATCGGTCTGGACGCTCAGATTCAGGCCGTCCTGCTGGAGAACCTGAGCCTCAGAAACTGCATCGAGGAGCAGCAGGAGAAGTCCCGCTCGCAGCTGCTGCAGTTCGGCTCGTACCGCAGCGAGACGCAGGAGTACCGGACGGCCGTGTCTGCGCTGGAGAGCCGAGCAGACGTCCATCAGGAGCTGCGGCAGAAGGAGCAGGAGGTGCGAGACCTGAGAGCCGCGCTGGAGGAGCTGAAGACGGATCTCCAGAACCCGGACGGCAGTGCTGTCCGACAGGCGCAGGTCTCTATAGCTGTCAAACTGCATAAAACATTTGAGAATATCCATCACATGTGTCCAAGAGAACAAAATCATCACTTAATAATAATAATAATTAATAATTCCTTACATTTATATAGCGCTTTTCTGGGTACTCATCACTTCCTGGGGAATTGGTGCAAAATATCCACTGGTTGGTTTATCCAATCAAATTCAATTCAATTCAATTCACATTTATTTGTATAGCGCTTTTCACGATACATATAATTTCAAAGCAGCTTTACAGAGAATGCATGTCAACATTACAATTTAAAGAATGCAATCAAAGCCTCTGCTGAGGCAGTCACATGAGGTTTTGAGGCATTTATTAGGGCTGGGTATTGACACAATTTTCACAATTCGATTCGATTACTGTTCACATGCTTTCAATCCGATTATGATTTCGATTCGACTCGATATCGATTATTTTGGATGAAGTATTTCAGTTTCAGTACATGGCAAATTTTCTAGAGGAAAAAAATCTCTCAACTAATGCTGTAAACTAATTAAATTAACTTATTTATATACAAACACTTAAATTACACTCAATGATGTTTTTATTATAAATAAAGTTTAGAATTACATAATCATATTTCTACTCCAATTCGTTTTTTGTTTTTTTTAAATCGCGGCTGTTTTTATTCAAACATGCATTAAATATTGAAGAACATTATAATGAATATGTAGCTATATTTATCAGAATGTTGCTTTCTAGAGCACTTTTCTAGCTGACTAATGAGTTTATGGTCACTGAATAAGGTAAATGTGACGTCACGTGACATTGAAGCTGTTTTATTGAGTCTTTCCGAGTTTAAAGCACTGATTGAGCGATTACACGACACATGATACGGATTTCAGTAAGTTGTACTGTATATTTTAACATACCTTCAGATGTTCATGCATGTTTATTTCACTGTAACTGTATTAAAGCGGAGGAGAGGATGATCACATGCTTCTCTTTAACTGAGGTGCTAAAGCGATCCGTCACGCCACATTAAACTGTATTTATTTTTTTAATCTCATAATAAGATGGACGTCATTTGAAATCTGAGACTTTGCTTCATATCAAAAGTAACAAAGATTATTGCGATTTATTGGATGGGAGGCGCTACATATTCTGCTCATTCATCAACTGAAAACAGACGAGACTAATCGATTCATGGGATTTAAGAATCGATATCGGTTTGTAAAAATGAGAATCGATTAAAATCGAGAAATCAATATTTTTACCTAGCCCTAGCATTTATCCAGTAGTGTATGCGCCTCTTCTTATCCCCCACATTAATGTGTCATCAACATTTTTATAATTTATGCTCATCTTGGTGTTTCCATCCATCATTTTTGTGCAATATTCCAAAATGTGCATAAAAATATGTGGATGGAAACATCATGTGTTTGTTTTGATCTTTGCAGAAGGACCTTGACTTTCTTAAGGCGAATATTCATGAAGCCCGACAGACTGTGAGGGAGAAAAAAGCTCAGCTGGAGAACGAAGAGCGAACGCAGACGCAGCTGAGGAGAGAGATCGAGGTCAGTGAATGAATCACTCTCAAGGCCAGCCAGCGTTATACAGTTCAGACTGATTCAGAATTACACAATCAGTGATGCAAACAGATATGAGACAGTGTTGTAATCCTCTAACGTCGTGATGTTTCTCGACTCAGATTCAGCAGCGCAGATGTGAAGCCGTCCTGAAGCGTCTGCGCAGTCAGCTGAAGAAGGCGCAGTCGGGTCACTGGCAGCTGCGCAGTGATGTCACACACCTGGAGAAGCAGCTGCAGGATCTCAGGAGTCAGCTGGAGGAAGATCAGCGCTGAGAGAAACAGGTTACGCTCATGTTTGAGACACTAAGTTAAATGTGTTTGGATGCAAAGCTGTGATTTATGAATGTTCTGGAAACCGCACTAGTTCAGTGGAGGTTTTAAATCAAAATAAAATGCACAAAATATCATTTTTGAAAGATTGAAGAGTTGTGAAATAGTTTCATCATCAGACCTGATCCACTCTAGAAGCTGATTGGTTGATGATGCTGAATCACGGCTGAACATCAGGAATCATTCAGGCTTCATGAATCCCGAATCATTGATTTTCATGATTCATATGTGACACATTAATCATCATTAACGCCATTCTGTACACCGGTCATTACTATGAAATCAGCTTTCTAAAGAAGCGCTCGGGAACATCAGCGCTGTCGTTTGATCGTCTCGCTCAGATGATGAGGAGCTTTTGTGTTGAAGGTGAACCGAACAATAAAAGAGCGTCTGGCTTTGATATTGATGCTGTTTGAGGCCTGAATGACACACAAACTTCAATCAGACCATGTGATCATAAGACTCGTTACTGAACTCTGATTAATGTGAAATACTGTCATCATCTGATTACTGATTCTGCGAAGCCTGAAGTTCTTCCTCAGTAAACCCCGGCGTACTGTAGTGTTTGAAGCACTTCCAAAAGTCCAAAAGAATAGAATATATTTTCTTTCTCTTTGTCTTCTTAGATCAATCTGATACAAAATATCATATTCTGATCTATGTGAAAAACGAGTAAAAGTAACCTAAAGTTGTCGTAACCCAGTTCTAAGAACATTTTTCTATTACGTTTTTTCTTGGTTATGTGTGAACGTTAAGGAAACATTCCATTGTATCATTCTTCAAACATTATGGGAACGTTCCTTTTGAATGTTCTCTGAAACAAGTAAAAAATGTTAGATGAACGTACAAATAAACACATGAACGATGTATAAATAACATTGCACCAACATTTAACATCCGCCGAACAAAGACTTTATCATTTATGCTGAATAAACCTGAACAAATATGATGATGAAGAGAGAATATTTCACACAAGAGAGAGAGAGAGAGAGTGAGTTTATGAGGAGCAGCTTCCTGTTGGGCTTCGAACAAACAGGAAACACATCCAGACCCGAGGCTTCAGATGTTTGGACTCTCGCTGTCACACACTAAAGCGCCGCTGTTGATTGACTGCTGTGGTGCAGAGGGGGCGAGGCTTAAGGTCAAAGGTCACAGCAGAACATAAACACACAAACACAACGAGCCGCACGATTCTTCCTTCAGTTCATCCAGAGACACGTGATGATTTTACCCTCTTTCTCCGTCCCAGTGACCCTCAACACATTAACCCTGTAAAGATACTGCGTCATACCTGATACGCCCTCTGAATGATCAGCATGATCTGATAAACCAAATATGATACTCAAAAAAACACGTATGCAAACTTTTTCAAAACATTGTCTGAAGGTTCAATAAGCTGATCCATTAAAAAAAAATAAAAACTTTCTGACATAATTGTGTGTCAGGCTTTAAAGGGGTCATGAACTGCGTTGTTTAATGTTTTATAATGTTTCTGGGGTGCACTTATAATGTTAGTATGCTTTATACATCAAAAATTGTCATAATTTTGAAAAAAAAAGGCATTTTTCTACCCTGATTTTAGCCTCTGATTTGAACGCTCTGTTTTAAGGGGCGTGTCTCTGTGAGACTTCAGTGTAAACGCCCACTGCTGTGATTGGCTGACATCTTTGCCTATGAAATGGCTCAGTATTACTCTCTCTTTTACCATGTTTACCACAGCTCTCAAGGTTAACTAATCATGAAAAGTGTTGATTACATCATTATATTGAGATCGTGGCATGAAAGGTTGCAGTGATGAACATTGTAGTCGATCACAGACATGTTGTTGAGCTCATGAAAGCAGTGATCTCGTCATTGCAACTCAATTACTGCACACTAACGAATGCTTTCATCATAACTAACAGTGCAAACGCGATGTAACTAAGAGATTTGTTGAATAAAACAGGAGTCCAGAACTGATAAACTTGTGCTGTTTGATTGACAGCTCCAGAGATTGTAAAGGGAGCGTTCTTTGATCGCTTTCTTTATATAATTTAATCACAGTTTAAATAGCAGATTATTTTCATCCTTCTAAGAGAAACAACATGAAGTTGAGCATTTAGTCACGGGTTTGATTTACTGACACACAGACAAAGATCATGTGACTGTACATGAATCATTAATATCAGATCAGGCATTAGAATGAACACAGTTACTGACATGTTGTTGCATTACTGTCGAGTTCATATCGTAAAAGTCTGTTTGCGCAGAAATGCGATTGATTTACCAAAGAATCCACAGTGAAATGAACCGAACACAAATAAATAAAGCTCAACTGAGACATTCACATTGTTGAAAATAAATAATCATATTCCTGCATTAGGATCCTTTGAAAGGTGATGTTATTTTAGTCCTGTATCGCTCTTCTCTCCTCCTCATCTCACTAACACACCAGTGGGCGGGGCTAACGCTGCAATGATGAAGTAGGCGTTGATTTCTTCTGTGGAGGCGGAGTTTCACCTATCTATGACAGGATCAGTCGTTCGATGGGTCAGGTGTCAATAAAAGCTTTTATTGGACTAACAAGGAAGTTTTCAGTTCTGAAACTTACACAATATTCTTATAGTACAATGAACTCTTATAAATCAAAAGCTCAAGGAAAGTTGATTTCTCAATTCATGACCCCTTTAAAGGGTTAAACGTGAGATGTAAACAAGCTTTATAAGCACATGGAGCTTCAGTGTCCGTCTGTGGAAGAATGACCAGCTAAATGAATCATGAATCAGTCAGAGGACTAAAGTTAAGTTATGTCTATATTTAGTTGCCTAGCAACAACATCTCTGACCAGTATCCATGTGACACTGATGAAACACATGAAACGCACAATCAGATACTGCTGGAGTAGTGAACGACACAAACACACACTGTTAACATACAAACATCATTCTTTCCCCAGATTAATCTGTTTTGTATTACATGTGCTCTAAAATGCTGTTTAAATACGCAAACGATGCATTATCTAATTAAATATGTATCAATTTGCTTACAATTCCAGCACATAAATCTGAACATTGGATAAAGCAGGTTCATAATTCTTCCAGAGGGGACTTATTTATCACTCTGTAAATCAGAAAATACTGTCAACAGACAAAAAACAAATACATTTTCACCATGTTTATAGGGGGAAAAACATATAAATAAGGAGAATAATATAAGAACAAACATTCAGAATATAGATATGATTAAAGCTGTAAAGTTAGGCGTGTGTAAAGCTGCTGAAGTGGAGATTTCTGACTCAAACTCACTAACTTTAAAGATTGAAATTTACAGATGTAAATAAAGTGCAATAAAATAAACACTTAAAGCAGGGGTGTCAAACTCATTTCAGGTTGAGGGCCGAATTACCTTTTTTAAACCTTGCGCTGAGTTACATTAAATATTAACCAAACAAACTACAAATTAATTTGCAAGAAAACTAGAAAAAGACACTGCTCTTTGAAAACGACATTTGTTTTTACAGCGAAAAGACTTCATTACATTTTTGTTTAATAACACTTTTATTTAATATTTTTTTATTAGTGATGCACCGATTTTGATTTTTTTTGGCCAAGTCCAATTTTTTTTACAAGCAAATTTGCCGATTCTGTAGCATGAGCAGTTGTTTTTGATTTAAATATGATTATATAATTTCAAGATTTACAGCAAAAACAGCACGGTCTGACTATAGTTTTGTGAAATTATGCTACATAAGACTGGCGCCATACATCTCTATTTTATTATTATTGTTCAATTCATTCCCCGGGCCGGATTGGACACCTTTGTGGGCCGTTTGTTTGACTTAAAGTGTCCCTATGATGCTATTTTAAAGATTCACATGCATCCAAAGTCAAAAACGCTTTAATTTGAGTGTCTGTAACGGTTCGATCAAAGATTCGGTCTTTCTAAACCCCGCCTTTCTGAGAGCTGCTCTGCTCTGATTGGAAAACAAACGCTCATTATCATATCTGAATCTCAATGATACGAACAGTAACGATGGCGTCAGTTTTACTGTATCAATCTCATATTGAATACAAACTCTTCAAGTCTCAGATACAAATACAGTGATTGAGGGCGGGGCATTATGCAAATTAGTTCCAAATCTACATAGATTCAGCAGGACGTGAGACTGAATTACTGACGACTCGTTTCAGTTCAGAATCGATTCTTTCTTTTAAGAGACAAAAACTATCTGCTCTTTGATATTTAAACTTTGCAGACCTTTTACATTCATTTGAAAAAGCGTAATAGGGACACTTTAAATGTGTATTCTGGATGTTTTCTTTCCACTGACCAGTGCGTGAAAGTCAGTATCAGTAACTTCACCACTAACTGACCTACAGCTGCTCGAGAACCAGCGGTATCTGTTTCCACGTGAAGGAGGGCAGCAGGACACCAGCGTTCATTTCATGGTCATTTATTAAAGTCAGTGTGCAACTGCATGACGTCACATCATTTGAAGGAAACATGCATGTACTGTGAGGTCAAGGGTCACTGACCGGAGCGATGGACTGTAAGGCAAATAACTTAATCGTTCATGAGGAAGTCTGTGTGTTCGTTCTCACCGTGAAACTCGATTCACGACCCATGTTTATTTTTACACACAAACGTGCGAGCCTTTAAACAGTCCCGGATTCCCACAACACTGAAGGTCAAAGTTCACATTCACCCTCGTTTGGTCTTATTCACATGTGTCGACTACAAAGTGCTCATTTATTCAATACAGCTATAAACAGCCACAAAAATAAAAGGCAAACAAAATAAAACCAGTAACGAAACCATCATAAAAACAGGAGAAGAATGTGGCAACGACAGCACGAGTGGCGTCACGGCTCCGGCTCACGCTGGCGGCTCCGTCAGCACTGATTGTCTGAGGCGGGTGAAGCTCCTGACGCGTGACGTTTGACAGCAAGATGTGCGATGAGGTCAGATTGTCCGTCTGACTGTGGCGAATGTTCATGCTGAGTCCGTTCACAGTATCGGTTAGTCCCGGTCGGGTCACCGGAGGAGGTCACGCGCTGGCTCCGGGGCCCGGGTTGGGTGGGAGGGCCGGCGGGACCCCTGAGGTGGGCGAGCCGGTCTGAACCTCCGCCTGAAACTGGGCCAGCTGCTCGGGACTGGCCAGGTTCTTCAGCAGCGTGTTCTCCTGCTCCAGCTGAGAGTTCTTCTCTATCAGCTCCTTGATCTGCTCCTTCAGCACCTCCACCTCCTCACGCACCGCGTACATCAGGTGACTCTTCACCAGGTCCTGCAGGAACACACAAAATCAAAAAAACAATTAAAAAAAAAATCACAGCCAATCAGAAGAGCGTGTGGGCGGAGTCTCTGCAAGTGCACTGCCCTCGCAATCAAATCACAGCCAATCAGAAAAGCGTGTGGGCGGAGTCTCTATAAGCACACTTTACTGGCAATCAAAAATCACAGCCAATCAGAAAAGCCTGTGGGCGGAGTCTCTATGCACACTTTACTGGCAATCAAATCACAGCCAATCAGAAAAGCCTGTGGGCGGAGTCTCTATGCACACTTTACTGGCAATCAAATCACAGCCAATCAGAAGAGTGTGTGGGGGCGGAGCTTCTGTAAGCGCACTGGACTCGCAGTCAAATGGAAGTACATAATCAAATTCAAAAACATTACTCTATATTAACAAATTAAAAATATATTAAAAATATTTAAAGGATTAGTTCACTTTCAAATAAAATTTTCCTGATAACTTACTCCACCCCCATGTCATCCAGATGTTATATGTATATGCTTTATAAACACAAATGATCGCCATGCTTCCGCTTTCCGTATTCTTCAAAAAGCTTACGCTGTGTGTCCTACACCTTCCCTATTCTACTTGCGGAAAAAAACGAAACTGCCGTTTGAATAGGGAAGGCGTAAGCGTAAGCTTTTTGAAGAATACGGAAAGCGGAAGCACGTTCAAGTCGATCATTTGTGTTTATAAAGCATATACAGTTGTATTTTTTTTCAAAAATGACTGATCGTTTCGCTAGATTATTCTTCGTCTGGTATCGTTTAAAGCTCTTTGAAGCTGCACTGAAACTGTAATTTTGACCTTCAACCGTTTGGAGGACAGTGAAGTCCACTATAAGGAGAAAAATCCTGGAATGTTTTCATCAAAAACCTTAATTTCTTTGTTTTCGACTGACGAAAGAAAGACATGAACATCTTGGATGACATGGAGGGTGAGTAAATTATCAGGAAAATTTTATTTGAAAGTGTACTAATCCTTTAGTCTCTATTCATATAGACTTGTTTGTTCTTGTTTCCTTTCATTTATTTTCAAGAATTATTCATTGTCGCTTTATAAATATTCAAACTCGCATTAAATTCTTTAATCAGAACCTGAGATTATCATATTTTGTGTTGTTGCTCCGCGATGTAGAAATACTGACCTTACGGACGCAAAATGAATTTCAGCGTAAACAATAAATCTCTATCACGTTAATTTTAGTAATTTTGTTGTGCGTTTTTAAAAGTTTGATAAGTGCATTTTATTCATTTTTTAATCAATCTAAAAATTTAGAAATGTTGCCTAGGTTTATTTTGTAACTCTTTTGGTTAACGATAATAACCATTGTTCTGTTTTCAGTCATTTGTGATGCAGGATTTATGAGCAATTTCTAGAAATCCGACAATCACAATTTTACGATTCCCTAATATTCCCTACAGTCGCCTAAAGCGGATTCATGAGCGTTGGATCAGGGATTCAGCCTGAATATGATCTTTGCATCCATCTGGAGTGGGAAAGAGGAACAGAATGTTCTTCATCCAGAGGGTGGAGCTGCTCAGTTATTCAGGGCATCAGTGTCAGCCTTTGCCTAGCAACAACACAGGCTCCAACAGACCAATAATAAACACAGACTGAGGGAAACATCACAGAAATGTCATTACATTCACATTCGAATAATAACCCAATTATTTGACATATGAATGCATGTTAAATGAACCGTATGTGACTGCATTATTAAAGCTTGTCAGAAGTCTTCATGTCATGTGATGTTCAGTGAAGCAGAATAATGATCTTAATCAAGAGAATGTCAAATAAACTCACCATGGCTTGCTCGATCTTGTTGTCTATGGCCACCACACTGGCTCCTGAGGAACTGGGAAGAAGAAGAAACACAGTTATTCATTCATTCTGATGATTTTGCATAACAGATTTAAAGATTCCAGGCAATCGAAACCGAAAGGATCCATCAGATGAGGGGTTGATGCACTCCTGATGTGCTCATGAATGTCTCGTGTTTACCTGTTCTCTAGACTGACGGGAGACGAGCTCTCAGCGCCCAGAACCGACGACAGAAACGAGATGGAAAAACTCCTCAGCTGACAAACACCGACATCCATCGCCACCGTGTAACACGGAGAATTCATTCTATTCCGCCATCAAACGCGTCGAACAGAACCGAGAAACATTCGAGTCGCGCTGAATGTCACATTCTCGATCCTGTTCGTGATTTATTCCGCGAGGCGCCGGTGATTTCCACACAAAGGCTCTGAAGGAACTCGGTGCAGCGAGAATCTGCAGCCACTGACATATTTGCATAATAAAAGAGGCAGCGCGCTATTGGCTGAGACCGCGGGTCATTTCACTAATTTATGCCGCGCCCCTCCCCTCCTGAGACGCGTTTATGTCCCTGTGGACAAACAAACACATTCCAGAAGGATTTCACTATTTAACCTGTTAAGTGTCACACACACTTTCTGTTTTAGACATGAAGATGCGCTATCTGAACTTAAATGGTTGTAATTCAAGAACACTTTGGAGTATAGACATAAGGTCTTGTTTTTAAAGATGAAATTTGGCAGATTATTGTAGAAGTGAAATAACTTATGTAAGAAAAGTTATAGATGTTTATGAAAATGTAAAAATATTATATTTTATATAAAATATATATTTTACAAAACAAGTTTTACTCTGAAACTGCAAGGAAATCAAAGCCAAAAATCTGAACAAGTTGTTCCAAATTTCAGGTTGATATCTGAGAAAATGAGCTTTCAGTAAGATTGTTTGGGTGCAGTACCACACTTTTACACTAGATGACGCTCAAGCTCCATTACTGACCATATAAGGGCGCCTCCATTTCCATATGGTTTGAGTGATCTGAACCATATATTTCCATCATTTTCAAACAATTTATGAAGTAGACATCCTATATCGAAGTAGTATGGGAATTTGATGTGAATTCAGCCTCTAATAAACATAAAAACAACATGTATGTGGGTTATAGATCGCCGCCACAATCATAAATGTATTTTCTGAACATTTTCAGACCTTTTTTTCTCAAAAAATTGAATGGATGTTATCTTTTGAACTCTTGGCATGAAAACAAACATGTTTCAATCTTTAATGATTTTTCATGTTCATCGCTATTTCAAAATAAAGGTCTGAACATGCCTTATGAGTATGAAAACATGCTTGTTGCAAATTGATAAATTACTGCTCCTCTGTCATTTATTTTGTAAATCAGTCACCAAATATGAAAAGTAGAGATTCTAAGCTTTCAAATGATATATAGTTTGTCGAGATTACTTTAGGTTTAGTATAGAATATTACTGTTTACCGCCGGTGGGCCAGTGACAGTTAACAGGTTAAAGTCACCTTGAGATCAAAACAAACTATTCTTATTTTTTTATGGAATATTGCGGTATTTATTATAAATCACTTATCTGTGCACATCTTTTTTTTTTTATGATAATCAATATTTATTTGTATAGCGCTTTTTATCGTTTCAAAGCAGCTTTACAGAGAATGCATGTCAACATTACAATTTAGAGAATGCAGTTAGCTAATAATTTAGGCAATTTAATTGTTAGCGGTTTAATTGAAGGTAGAAGCAATGAGCTCCTGGAAATAATCAATTACATATTAACAATAATTCGGATATATAGAAATTTGGGAATGTGCATCCAGATCACATCTGAAGTCCTCGCAGGAGTTGGCGCCGTCTCTTCATATGCCCTTGTAATCTTTAAACTCGTCATGAAAGTGAAGTTGCACTCGTTTTCTCTATAGTGTCGTATATCGAGTGAAACTGCTTCTCAAACAAGAACAAATGTAGGGCGGGGCTTGATTCTGTCTGTGGGGAATTGATTGGATGGTTGTGGTTTGGTATTGGTGGATCTCATGTGAGTGACAGGTTGCCCCGCCCTCGTCATCAGAGATCTAACTATTGGCAGATATTGATATTCATATCATATAAATATCATCATCTGCGGCAAACAGCATATTTTTGCTCAGTTTGAGTCTCTGAATGAAATTGAACTGTTTTTTCCTCCTTATTCTCACTAAATCAGACTATATGAGCAGATATGATACTCTAAAAACATATGCAAACTTTTTTTTTTTGGAAAGGTATAATAAACCGCCATTTAAAAAAAATGCACTATGTAGAAATAAACTCAAAATATTCCTGTAAAGAAACAATCAAATGAAACACGACTGCTGTAAAACTCAAATATCCACAAAAAATGAACGCTTTGGATAAAAGCATCTGCCAAATGCATAAAGTATAAATGCACAATACTTCTTATTTTGGTCTAAATGAATGTTCCTTTGATAAATACACTGAAATAACTTCACAGCAAATGTGTAAACATACAAAATATCAAGATCCATATCAAATACTGTCATCAGTAAAGACATGAATCACGTGTGCATCATCCTGACCCAGTTCCCATCAGCCCCAAACAAACAAACGGACACCAGAGCCGTCCGTGTGTTTTACCTGCGGTGTCGCTCCAGTTCCCAGAACAGCAGCCGCAGCGGCATCTTCTCGGGCAGCCCCGTCTCTCTCATGGAGCTGTCAATCAAACACCCCGAACCCCGTTACGCCCTCACACGCAAACCGCATCAACACTGCCACGCTACAGATCTGTGTGTGAGCTGCTAATTGACGTCCCACTGAACGGCTTCGATGCTCGTCACACACACACTAACAGTGGAGAAGATGAAGCTGAAGATGATGTCACTGCAGTCACGTGACCAGCTGCTGTTACATAAACAGTCAGTGAAGATTAGAAGCAGCAGCCAATCACGTGCTCAGGTCTGGACACACACCACACGCCCGTGTTAGCGTACGGTACGCCGCACACAGCATGAGCCCAGCGTCCAGCGCTACAGGACAAAGACTGAGGGAACACACACACACGCGTGCACACGCCCAACACACACACGTTCAATTAAACCATCAAAACATGAGGAAATGCTTGGGCCTAATAATAGGTCACATGGTCTAAAAAGCACATTTCATGAAACACAAATGAAGATCCTGTGGAGTCTTCCTCGCTCTATAGTAGGAGATGAAGAACTGAACGTCGCAGGGCTTTACGAAACACACTAGCGGTGTCTGAAACCGCTCCCTATCCACTATATAGTGCACTATATCGGGTGTCGGACATTTTGTAGTGGTGTCCGAATTCTGAGTGAACGACTTCATTCCCTACATTCGCTCACTACTCTATACCCACAATTCCCTCTGATTTCGAGTGTACATTCGATGTACACTTGCTGAAGCACTATTTCCCAAAATCCAACGCGGAGAGGGCTGAGAGCGCGTGTGAAAGAGCGGAAATCCGAGCGAGTGTGATCCAGAGATTACTTTACAGCTTTATTCTGCTTTAACATTAATTTCATTTCTATTTTTTATTTAATTTTTTATCTTTTTAAAATTAATCATTACTTGAATAAAACCTACTAAAATATAGGGAGACATTATTATATAGATGAATTTTAAAAGTGAAATTATATTAATAACTTAAAAATATAGGCTATTATTTTATTATTCAATTATGTAGGCATTAAATCAATTTAATGTGTTTTTATAACAGCAAGGTATAATTTGTGGCACTGTTGTCATTAAACTTTAATAGATAATTTAGTGGATGATTTAAAAAAAAATTGTTAATCTGTAGCGTATTCAAATCATAACGGAGAGTTTATAACAAACTAAACTGTTAATTAAATTATTAAAGGATTAGTTCACTTTTAAATAAACTTTTCCTGATAATTTACTCACCTCCATGTCATCCAAGATGTCCGTGTCTTTCTTTCTTCAGTCGAAAAGAAATTAAGGTTTTTGATGAAAACATTCCAGGATTTTTCTCCATATAGTGGACTTGAATGGACTCCAAACAGTTGAAGGTCAAAATTAGTTTCACTGCAGCTTCAAATTGTTCTACACGATCCCAGATGAGAAATAAGGGTCTTATCTAGTGAAACCATCACTCATTTTCTGAACAAAAT
>RJVU01057277.1:310250-327367 GCA_003731715.1 Anabarilius grahami
AAAAACAAAAAATAAAATGTCAATTACACTCAACCAATCCCAGGCATCGAACCCTAACTCAGTTAACTCTTACCTGTCTTCATCTGCTCCCGCTGAGACTGCGAAAGCACCGGCGCCTCCGTCCGGTCCGAGTGCGGCCGCAGCATCAGGAGCAGCGGGTCCAGCGAGGCCCGTGAAGCCTCCGGCGGTCAGCCGCGGCAGAGACAGCAGCGAGTGATGCTGCAGCAGCAGCCGATGGGCGTCTTCCAGCTGCGAGGCCGTGACGTACGAGGGGGGGAACGCGGATCTCAGCGGAGCGGCGGATGAAGACAGCAGGCCTCCGGTGTGCTGCTGCTGCTGCTGCTGCTCCGGGTTGAAAGCGCCGCCCTGGGGCCGCGGAGAGACGGGCTGAGCGACGCCCACCGGAGGAAGTCCTGGAATCCCAACGGGCACCGGAGCAGCTCTGGGCGACACTGCAGTCTGAAGAGGCTGAGCTGCCGGCATCGGGCTGTACTCCACTGGAGGAAGCGAGCCCTGGCTGGCGGACGCCGGAGGTGCTCTCTGGGCCTCTACCGCGTAGGGTCGGACCGGGACACTCTCCGGACCTATCAGGACGCTGGCGGCGGGCTGGAGGTCTTGTGGGTGAGCGTGCGGGCCGGGGTAGACCTGCTGGACGTCTCCTCCGCCGCTCAAGGTGCTTCCAGAAGAGGAGCTGCTCGTGCTCTCGTGTTCGGACTGGATGACGCTCTCCACGGCTCGGTGAACGGCGGCGGCCGCGACGTCTCCAGCCGGGGCGTCTTTCTCGTAATACTCCGCGCAAGTCCAGCGGCCCTTCCGAAACGGCTCCGAGTTGGAATCGAGCTTCACCACCCTGAAGCGGGAGGCTGTGCTCATCTGAGGGGCTGCGGACGCCGGGGTCGCAACGGGTACGGCGCCGGCGTCCGGACCGGCGGAGTGGCTCGCGGCTCCGCCGGTCTCAGCTTGGACGGAGCATCCACTCGGAGCCGGAGCTTGCAGGACAGAAGGGATTGTCGACGCCAAAGACGCGGACCGCCCTTGAACGGCCTTGTGATGGTGGACTCCGTTGACCATGTAGCCCTGGTGCATCACCGGTTCGTTCGGCGACGCGACTCCGGGAGTCTCGCCTCCGTGCAAACTATTCAGCGTCTCCTCCGAAGAGCTCCGCACAGGGACGCCGGTGTCCGTGGCTCGGGAAACCGACACGTCCAGGATGTCGGACGAGGAGAGGTCCTCCGTGTGCGACTCGTCCATGTCGTCGTAGCTCTCCGTGTCGTCGGCGATGCTGTTGTTGCCGCTGGCGGACACCTGCGCCGGCAGGACGCTCGTGATCTGGAAGCCGCTCTTCTTCTTGCCTTGCGTCCCGACGGTCTGGAGGTTGAGGCTGTGGGGCGGGTGGTGAGGCGACGAAGAGCCGGCTGGTGCCGGAGGAGCCATCAGCGCTGGGGTCTGGTGGTCATCGGCTCCACTGCCCCTGCGGCCGGCGAACACCGACGGGTGGGACATCCGCCTGCTCTCGCCAGTGGATTCTGAGTGATGCATCTGGTGGAATTCACTCTTGTACGGTCAAGCGTAATGGTCAAGCGAGATCTGGACCTGATGGACACACTACAGTCTGTGCAGTGAGGTCAAGAAACAGCTTATAGTCCCCATCTAAAGAGCTTCTCGAGTGTTTATAATAAATAATGCAGGCTAACGCTAGCACGTTTTAAGCTCCTGTTTGTTTAATGACAACTAACTAAATCCTCCAGCAGCAGATATCCCGACAGAAACACATAATCACGAGTGTGTGTCAGTGACACGCGTCAGTAAACGAACATAAACAGACAGACATCACCTCAGCCCTGAAGACGCTCATCCGAACTCTGGATCGGAACGATTATTGACTCAAACGCGGTTTAAATCCCTCGTGTCGCGCTTTCTGCTCTCAGGCCTGCGCGGAGATGGTGGAATGGCTTCATTCGCAGGTTTGCTGTCTCATCCTGTCTCTGTCTCATCACTGCTGAGCGCTGTTAGCACGCTAACCGACGAGCTAGCAGCTGTGGTGACGCCAGCAGGGGGCGGAGCCGCGGCGCGCAGGACACGCCCATCACGAGGCAGCTGATCTGGAATCAGATGTTTTGCGCTTGCCAAGGATGAGCTGCGGCGGGAGAGGCTGATCTCAGAGCGGCTGAGGATTTAGTAGTTTTCACAAGGTTAAAAATAACTATTTTTTTGTTAACCATAATTTGTTATTTTTTTATAAAATGTTTACTCAAGTTATAGAGAGATTAATTTTAATGTACTTAATGTTAACTAATTGAACCACATTATAAAGTGTTATTGTTTTGTGGATGACAACAAAAATAAGAACTTAAATAACTGTAATTGCATAATAAAAGGCACATTTGATGTCTGACTGCACACGTGATCTGATCGATGTGACGTGCTGAAGAGCTGATGAAGGACTTTTGTTGTTTGTTACTAGATGAACCTGCAGAGCTTCTCAACATTGAACGCTTCAGCATCTCCACCCATGATGGATGAGACACATGAACAGCCGCAGGTGAAACACACACAAGTCCAATCAGATCCTTTATTGACCTGCTGACAACAACATCTGTGAGCTTCAGTGCAGAAAACACTCATTTCTTATATAAAGCCGTCATCTTTTCTTTTGCAAGAACAAACATGTGATTAGTAAAATAAAAAAGTGAAAAACAAATCTGTGGAAGCTTGTTTCAGAAACAGAATAATAATAATGAAAAAGGTAATTGTGACTTTCTCACAGTTGCAACTTTTTATCTCACAATGCAGGAATATCTCGCAATTCTGAAAAAAGTAAATTCTGAGTGTCACAATTCTAAAAAAAAAAATGACGTTCTTGCGAGAAATAAACTCACAATTGCTAGTTTTTCTCTGATAAAAAGTCCAAAATGTGAGATAAAAACTCGGGATAGCGACAAAAAGTCAGAATTGTGGCATAAAAAGTTTATATCTCGCACTTCTGACTTTATAACTCACAATTTTGAAAAAAAATAAAAATAGAATTGCGAGTTTGGAATGTTTTTTTTTTTCAGCAATTGCGATTTTTGAAAATTAATCGCAATTCTGAAAAAAAATAACATTCTTGAGAGAAATAAACTCACAATTGCTAGAAAAAAACTGCGCATTTCTCTCACAATTCAAACTTTTTCCTTGCAATCGAGTTTATATCTTACAATGTAGACTTTGTTTATATTTCACAATTGTGAGCTATAAACTCCAGTCCAAAATATGAGATAAAAACTCACGATTACGACAAAAAGTCAGAATTGTGAGATAAAAAGTTTATATCTCGCAATTCTGACTTTATAACTCACAATTTTGAAAAAAAAAAAAATAGAATTGCGAGTTTGGAATGTTTTTTTTTTTTTCAGCAATTGCGATTTTTGCGATTCCACAATTGTTTTTATCTTACAATTCGGCGTTTTTCTCGCAATTCAGAGTTAATTTCTTATAATTCAGAAAAAAGTCAGAATTGCGGAAAATAAATTTATGCAATTCTGACTGTTTTTCTCAGATTAAAAAGTCCAAAATGTGAGATAAAAACTCGGGATTGAGACAAAAAGTCAGAATTGTGGGATAAAAAGTTTATATCTCGCACTTCTGACTTTATAACTCACAATTTAGACTTTATGACTCGCAATTCCAAGTTCATATCTTATAATTCAGAAAAAAGTCAGAATTGCTAAAAATAAATTTGCAACTGTGAAAAAAAAGAGTTATTTTTTGCTTAATATATGCAATTCTGACTATTTTACTCAAAGTACAAACTGTGGGAAAAAAAAGTCACGATTGCGAGAAAAAGCCCGAATGGTGAGATAAAGTTTATATCTTGCAATTACAAGTTTAAATATCACAATTCAGAGTTTTTATCTCAAAATTCATAACTTGCACTTCACTTTATTACTTGCAATTCCGAATTTACATACCATAAATTCTGAAAAAAGGTAATTCTGGGACACAAACTCGCAACTGAGCGAAAAAAGTACCTCGCTAATTTTTCTCCGAATTGTGAGCTATAAACTCACAACTGCAAGTTACAAAGTCCGAATTGTAAGTTGAAAACTCACGATTGCAAGAAACTGAATTGTGAGATAAAAAGTCGTAATTACTCTTTTAGTTTTTATTGTGTGGCAGAAATTAGTTTCAATAGGAATCATCTTTGATTGTCTTTGCGTTGACTGTCTTTAGTTCCTGCAGCACCATGAATCGTTCATCAGTGACTTCACCATCAGTCATGTGTTCACTCCATGACCTGCTGATGCATCACACACCCTCACTGATGGGTTAGTCCGGTTCATGTTTGCTCTGGATCGTCACACACCAAACCCTGAGCGAACAGCTGCCGGAACACACCGGCTCCGGCTGGACTCTCGTTCACACGTGTGACGTCACACGCGGTTTCTGAGCGCTTCTCAGCGTCCGTCTGAGGATCCGAGCGTCGTCCTTCATCTCTAGTGACGTCTTCATCTGACGCGTCGCCATTGTTTGTGTTCACAGACACTTTGATTTCCTGACAGTCTTTACCAGCCAGACCGAAGAATCCGTTACGGACGATGTAGCGGACGCACTGCAGAACGACGTTCCTCTCGTGACGGATGTCAGGAGCCAGCAGCTGCACGACAAACACACATTCAGAAGACGAACGCCGTATATATATCAGCTGAAATGTGTGTGTGTTTGACTCACCATCTCTAGTAGTGTCGGTCGATGTCGCTGTGGTTCAGCAGGATTACTGTGACCGCCTCGACCTCCTCCTCTTCCTCTTCCTCTTCCTCGTCCTCTCCCTCTTCCTCTGCCGGCCGGGGCATGATGGGATTGCTGTGGTCTGTCTGTGTGTTTTTCCTCCTGCAGTGCTGTGCTCCTCTGGACAGGAAGCGCATGAGCGTCCAGTAACTTCTTATTCTCTTCTAAAGCCAGACTGGCCTTCAACACAGCAGCGTCTGTGACAGAGTCAGCAGGAGTTCAGATGTTTGGAGCTTTAATTACGGATAACTCGAGAAAATATAATAACTACTGGAAAAGTTGACATTAAAACTCACTAAACATTAAAGGGTTAGTTCACCCAAAAATGAAAATAATGTCATTTATTACTCTCCCTCATGTCGTTCCACACCCGTAAGACCTTCGTTCATCTTCGGAACACAAATTAAGATATTTTTGATGAAATCCGATGGCTCAGTGAGGCCTGAGCAATGACATTTCCTCTCTCAAGATCCATTAATGTACTAAAAACATATTTAAATCAGTTCATGTGAGTACAGTGGTTCAATATTAATATTATAAAGCCACGAGAATATTTTTGGTGCGCCAAAAAAACAAAATAACGACTTATATAGTGATGGCCGATTTCAAAACACTGCTTCAGGAAGCTTCGGAGCGTTATGAATCAGTGTGTCGAATCATGATTCGGATCGCGTGTCAAACTGCTGAAATCACGTGACTTTGGCGCTCCGAACCGCTGATTCGACACACTGATTCATAACGCTCCGAAGCTTCCTGAAGCAGTGTTTTGAAATCGGCCATCACTATATAAGTCGTTATTTTGTTTTTTTGGCGCACCAAAAATATTCTCGTGGCTTTATAATATTAATATTGAACCACTGTACTCACATGAACTGATTTAAATGTGTTTTTAGTGCATTAATGGATCTTGAGAGAGGAAATGTCATTGCTCAGGCCTCACTGAACCATCGGATTTCATCAAAAATATCTTTATTTTGTGTTCTGAAGATGAACAAAGGTCTTACGGGTGTGGAACGACATGAGGGAGAGTAATAAATGACATTATTTTCATTTTTGGGTGAACTAACCCTTTAATATTATCAAATGTAGTGCAAGTGTTGTTCATTGAAACCTTAATGTAAAGTGTGATGTTGTACCGTCTGTGTCAGCTTCGCTCTCACTGCTGGTCATTTCGTCCCCATAGCTGGACATCAGTGACCCGAGGGCAGAGGTCACGCATTTGGGGGCGACGGTGAGTCCAGGCTGTGTCTGCTCAACAGACTCGTCCTTATCAGACTCTGAAAGAACGAGATGAAGTTGATTATATGATCAGATCCGAGTTATTCTCATTTCACGTCCAGAGCATGTTTCTGACCGGGCTCACTGTCGGCCAGCGCTGCGAGCGGGTCTCGGTCCTGATGCGGCCGCTTCAGTGAGGTCAGCTGATGAGATCCGCCGCGGCCCCTGCTGTGGCTCTTGATGCGCCTGCACACAGATCACGATTAAATCCCCCAACCAATCAAACGCAGCAAACGCATGTGGTCAGAAACGCACCCGAACTGCGGCGTCTCCAGCACGTCTCCTCGCTGCTCCTTCACCTCCACCAGCTTCAGCTTCTTCTCCACGTTCCTCAGCGTCGGATAGTTTCTGCACACATGAAGAGGGTTTAAAGGATTAGTTCACTTTCTAATTAAAATTTCCTGATAATTTACTCTCCTCCATGTCATCCAAGATGCTCATGTCTTTCTTTCTTCAGTCGAAAAGAAATTAAGGTTTTTGATGAAAACATTCCAGGATTTTTCTCCATATAGTGGACTTTACTGGAGCCCAAACGGTTGAAGGTCAAAATTACAGTTTACAGCGATCCCAAACGAGGAATAAGAGTCTCATCTAGAGAAACCATCGCTCATTTTCTAAAAAAAATAATAAATACATTTATATAAGTTTTAACCATAAACGCTCGTCTTGAACTAGCTCTCTTCTTCTTCTTCTTATCTATTTGAATTCCGGCAGTGTAGACACTGCTAAGTGTATTACTGCCCTCCTCAGGTCAAAGTTTGATCTAAATTGTCATATTCAATGTGCTAGTGCAAGTATATAACAATTAGTTCAAAACTTTGACCTGTGGAGGGCAGTAATACACTAAGCAGTGTCTACACTGCTGGAATTCAAATAGATAAGAAGAAGAAGAAGAGAGCTAGTTCAAGACGAGCGTTTATGGTTAAAACTTATATAAATGTATTTATTATTTTTTTTAGAAAATGAGCAATGGTTTCTCTAGATAAGACTCTTATTCCTCGTCTGGGATCATGTAGAGCTCTTTGAAGCTGCACTGAAACTGACATTTGGACCTTCAACCCGTTGAACCCCAGTGAAGTCCACTATATGGAGAAAAATCCTGGAATGTTTTCCTCAAAAACTGAAGAAAGAAAGACATGAACATCTTGGATGACATGGAGTAAATTATCAGGAAATTTTAATTTGGAAGTGAACTAATCCTTTAATGCAGTGACAAGACTCAAACACTCCACAATAATTATAAGATTCTTAACGTGTCCTTATAATTACAGCGAGTTGTCACACTTTTGGACACTCTCGCCTTTGTATGGAAGCTTGTTTCCACCACGGAATAAAAAATGAAAAGGTAATAATCTCACAATTCTACGGAAGAGGATTAGGGCCTAGCGATAATCAAAAAATAAAACCATCTCGAGATTAAAGTTGTTAAATTACGAGAAAAAAATCGTTAAATTTAGAGAAAAAAGTCGAGATAAAATGTTGAGAATAAACATTAAATTATGAGAAAAAAGTTGTTAATTTAACGAATTTGTTCTTGTAATTTAATGACTTTTTTCTCAATTTAATGAGTTTATTCTCAACATTTTATCTCGACTTTTCTCTCGAAATTTGACATTTTTCTCATAATTTAACGAATTTGTTCTCGTAATTTAATGACTTTTTTCTCATAATTTAACGAGTTTATTCTCAACATTTTATTTAGACTTTTCTCGAAATTTAACAACTTTAATCTCGAGATGGTTTTATTTTTTGATTATTGCTTGGCCCTAATCCTCTTCCGTAGAATTCTGAGTTTTTCTTGCAATTTTGAGAGTTATAAACTGGGAATTGCTTATAAACTCGCAATGGCAAGTTATAAAATCAGAGTTCTGAGATAAAGTCATTTTTTATGTTTGAGTTTGTCTCGTACAGCTATGGAAAAAATGAAGAGACCATTTAACTTGCTTTCCTGTAGCTCAGTGGTTAGAGCGTGGCACTAGCAATCCCAAGGTCATGGGTTCGATCCCAGGGATTGCACATACTCAGATACAAATGTATAGTATAATGCAATGTAAGTCGCTTTGGATAAAAGCGTCTGCCAAATGCATAAATGTAAATGTAAATGTAACATTGATTTCTGAACTTGGAGTGGTCTCTTAATTTTTTCCATAGCTGTATATGTGATGAAGTTTGCATCATTAATTCTGTTATTTTCCTGTTTAATCTGTGAAGCTGCTTTGAAAGTCTGTATTAGAAACAAATCTTGATGACTAAACGTCCATCTCACTTGCGTCTCTCTTCTCTCCATTTGGCGACGTCCTCTGCCGTGTCCAGTTTGATCTTCTTGGCTCCTGGACCGTGATTCTGCAGGAGAACGTCAGTGTCAGTCGCCCAGATTTACACATTTAAGACCAGTTCACACAGAACAAGAACTATATTAGTGTTCACACCGATGCAGAACATCATTCTGTTTATTATCAGTTTTGTCGTCTGTCACTTTAAATGCTGGAGCTCTTTAAAGCAGGATGGATTCTGATTGGCTGTCAATGGAAAAAAAAATCATTCTGAAAGTGATCATAATGATATAGTTCCTCTTTTATTCTCTTAAAGGGTTAGTTGATTATATTTGACTTTTTTTAACTTTAGTTTGTGTGTAATGTTGCTGTTTGAGCATAAACAACATCTGCAAAGGTACGACGCTCAAAGTTCAATGCAAAGAGAGATATTTTCTTTTACAGAAATCGCTTTTTAAGGACTACAACGAGCTTCTTCCCGGGTTAGTGACATCACAAACCCTCAAATTTACATAAACCCCGCCCCCGAGAACACTCAACAAAGGGGGCGGGGCCATGTTGGGCTGCTTTAGAGAAGAGGAAGAGTTGTTGTAGTAGAGTGTTGTTGTCATGCCGTCATTTTACGCCGGACTGCTTCACAAACGAGGGTCAATTCAACACAAAAGATGAACATGACGGCACATGCTAGTGGATGAGTTGAATCAACTCCACAGCAACTACATACATTTATCCACTAACCATTCAGAAACGTCCAGTTTCATTCTAAAAGTTGTAACTTCTTCCTGAGTCTCTCCATCAGTGTCGACTCCGGTTTGAACAATGTAAGGCTGAACACTATCGTCATTTTGGCTGCGTGAGATTCTCCAGCTTTGTTGTTGTTGAGCTGTTAAAGCTCCGCCCACTTCTAGAAAGCGGAGCTCATTTGCATTTAAAGGGACACACACAAAAACGGCGTGTTTTTGCTCACACCCAAATAGGGGTAAATTTGACAAGCTATAATAAATGATCTGTGGGGGATTTTGAGCTGAAACTTCACACACACATTCTGGAGACACCAGAGACTATCTCGTGAAAGGAGCATTATGGGTCCACTTTAAAGTTAGACCGATTATCTCTCTTCTAGACGGGATGCTTACGTTCCTCCAGTGGATCTTCACCAGCTTCTCATGTGCAGTGAAACGACAGTCTTCAACAGAACACTGTGAACAGAAGATCAGACGAGGATCAGAATCACTGACTGAGCTCTGAAAGCATCTAGTGTGGATCACGCTGGATTGATCACCTTCACGTGCTGCGAGATGTGCTCATCGTATTTGTCTTGAGTTTTGAAGCCTCGGTCACACGTGTCACAGAAATGACTGAACTCAGGCTCCTTCTGCTCAAAGAAACAAAACACAGACATATATGACGGGAGATAAACACCAATACTGCAATAAATCAGACAAATAAAGACTTTTTTACCTTTTTACCCCACTGGTGCTGCCCTGAACCCCGCCAGACATTACGATGATGATGATGATGATGATGATGATGGCCTGACAGAAATGACATGAGGTCAAACCCAGAACTGATGTGGAACTGTTCCATACTAACACCTCTATCACTAAACACGTGACCCACTAACTCAACAGCTGACCACAACCCCGTAGAAGGTGCAGATGGTACTTTAAGGTTCTAAAAGTATAGAATATTATGGTTTTGTGTGTATGACGCGCTCTCCTCGCGTACCTGCGAACTGCTGCTGATGGTGGCGCTGGCCGGGGCTCGAGCTCCAGGGTTGAGTCCAGCTCCAGTCTCTGGACGCCTCGAACTTGCTGTGCTGCGGTGTGGAGCTGCTCCAGTGACCCGCCAGTGACGCTTCTGCTGCTCCGCTGAAGACCGGCGGCGGATACCGCTCCTGTTCTCCCGTCATGACCCGCTGCTCGTGTTTCGGCTCCGGTGAGGGTTTATAAAGTCACATAAACACAAACATGTGGTGCAAAAACATGCTGTCCTCCACACGTGTGCGTTCGCTTAAACGTCACTTCCGAACTGTGCCTAGTCTTTGGTTCAACGCATCCTGACCATAGATGTATATTCACATAGATGCGTCGTGAGCCGTCCGCCATATTGGAACGGTCAAAACCGGTCCGCGAACATTCAAGAGCAAATTGACTGAGTTAGACACGTGTATGAATATCTAAACGATGATTTATAGAGTATCTAGATGATTTTGCTAAACTAACACAATACAACAACAACAAGACAAACGCGTCAACTAATATGACATTAAAGGATTAGTTCACTTTTAAATAAACTTTACTGATAATTTACTCTCCTCCATGTCATCCAAGATGTTCATGTCTTTCTTTCTTCAGTCGAAAAGAAATTAAAGTTTTTGATGAAAACATTCCAGGATTTTTCTCCATATAGTGGACTTGAATGGACTCCAAACAGATGAAGGTCAAAATTAGTTTCACTGCAGCTTCAAATTGTTCTACACGATCCCAGATGAGAAATAAGGGTCTTATCTAGTGAAACCATCACTCATTTTCTGGAAAAAATTAAAAAATTATATACGTTTTAACCATATTTTTTATATGCAATATGCTAGTATATTAAAATTTGTTCAAACTTTGACCTGTGGAGGGCAGAAGAAAAAGAGAGCTAGTTCAAGATGAGCATTTATGGTTAAAACTTATATAATTTTCAATTTTGTTCAGAAAATGAGTGATGGTTTCACTAGATAAGACCCTTATTTCTCATCTGGGATCGTGTAGAACAATTTGAAGCTGCAGTGAAACTAATTTTGACCTTCAACTGTTTGGTGCCCATTGAAGTCCACTATAAAGAGAAAAATCCTGGAATGTTTTCATCAAAAACCTTAATTTCTTTTCGACTGAAGAAAGAAAGACACGGACATCTTGGATGACATGGAGGAGAGTGAATTATCAGGAAAAGTTTATTTAAAAGTGAACTAATCCTTTAAACAGTTCCCTTATAACATTAAAAAAGTAAAAACCTGTTAAATTGAGTTAAGGCGAGACGCCCCAGGTGAATAGGGTAAATAAATTAACTAATAGATATCACCATATTATCCCAGGCGATTGATTTCATTAAAAATTGCAAACATTTCTTGTATTACAAGTTTTCTAAAATGTAATGTTTAAATATGCAAATGAGGCATTATCTAATTAAATATGCGCTAATTTGCATACATTTCTAGAACAAAAATATCTGAATATTGGATTCAATAATCTCGTTTAATTTTTTGGACGTATTAAATTAAAAGGTTTTTACAGAGGGAATTTTGGATATCTATTTTTATCACTCCATAAATCAGAAAATACTATCAACAGCCAGAAAAAAAATTATTTTCACCATTTTTTTAGGAATAAAATTTTGTATAAAATCAGGCAAATTATATATCAACAAATCCCTCTGTAAAAACCTTCAGAATATAGATAGGAATGAAACTGTAAAGTTTGGTGTGTGTAAGTTCTGCTGAAGTGGAGATTTCTGACTCGTTTTGAGAAAACAGCCTTTAAAGATATTTACTGTAATCTATTGATGCAAATAGATAAAGTGCTATAAAATATACACTTAAAAGTGTATTTTGGATGTTTTCTTTACACAAGTCTGAAAAAACACATTATGAAAAGCCAAAAAGTGCAAAATCTCAACATTGAACAGTGTTTTTGCCTGTAGTGTCTCCCCTTAATGCATGTAAAAACACAAACTAACCCCACATTAAAAAATACTATAGTAATTTATAGTAAACGTGTCTGGAGTGGTGGAATGCGGCATCTGTGTATATATATATGGTCCTGCCGCTAGATGGCGCTGTATGTCACACAAAAACACCAGATCAAAACATCCAAAAATAATTTGAAGGGTTAGTTCACCCAAAAATGAAAATTCTGTCATTTATTACTAACCCTCATGCCGTTCCACATCCGTAAGACCTTCGTTGGTCTAACGCTCCAAAGCTTCCTGAAGCAGTGTTTTAAAATCGGCCATCACTATAAAAGTCGTTATTTAGTTTTTTTGGCGCACCAAAAATATTCTCGTGGCTTTATAATATTAATATTGAACCACTGTACTCACATGAACTGATTTAAATATGTTTTTAGTACATTAATGGATCTTGAGAGAGGAAATGTCATTGCTCAGGCCTCACTGAGCCATCGGATTTCATCAAAAATATCTTAATTTGTGTTCTGAAGATGTACGAAGGTCTTACGGGTGTGGAACGACACGAGGCTGAGTAATTAATGACATTATTTTCATTTTTGGGTGAACTAACCCTTTAACTAAGAACACATAAATGTATTTGTACTTTGATTGTCTTCTGAATTTTATTCTCAAATAAACACGTGAAAAAAGACAATTAAAACTAAACTATCTTAATAAATGTGTGCATTAACTTGATCTTTCAGTATTTTCACTTTCAGAAATTACTACTATAAACACGCTCATTATCAGAACATCATTACAAACCTGTTCAAACATCTTTTTTATTAAAGCATAAATATGATTGAAGACAAATTTACATACATGTAATCATACAAATGAAGCTTTTTGTATCATAATCAACGAGCTGAGCACAGCTGAGCTCGTGACACACAGTTTATTCCAAATGAGCTTTAAAAAATAGTGTAAAATCTCGTTTAACTTTTGGTCCTCTTTAATCCGGTGACCGTTTCATGTTCTTCACCGACTGACACTCGCTGGACAATCTTGCATAGATGATGTATAATAAACAATTAGACTTAAATATTACAGTACGTTGTTAATTAATAGACTTTATTATCTGGCTTCATAAGGCACTGAATGTGAAGGCGTCTGATCACATGATTCTGCAGGGTTCTCTGGATTCTCACTGATTAACGGCCAGTAGTTTGGATTCTCTTCATACCACTTTACTGAAAACAACAGAGACGCGTCATACTCTTCATCATCATCATCATCATCACAGTATATGGAAGCACACAGAATCATCTGTAGAATCTCTTACTGGTCCGTCTGATTCCTTCCTTCCACGTGACTTTTGGTCTCCATCCGAGTCTGTGCAGTTTCTCGGATATCATGGGATACCGGAGCTCCGTCACGGGTCTGGAGATGAAGAGCAGGAACGACAGTTAGTCATGAAGGATCATTGATAAATATGAACTGCAAACATTTGACAGGAAACACACCGGTCTTCAACAAACTCCATCCAATCATCCAGAGTTTCACACGAGACATTCTTCACTTTCTGTGAACAGGAAACACACGTTAAACAGAAAACAACTGAAGAAGTTCTGTGATTATGTCATGATTTGATGTTTCTCTGTTGATCTTACAGGTTCTTCATAACAGGTTTACATGCACATAATGACAAAAAACACTTTAATGTTCTCATAACATCCACTGCAGCATCAGCTCTTTTCTCTCAGTGTCTGAAACGCTCCGATCAAAGATTCGGTCTCTCTAAACTCCGCCTTTCTGAGAGCTGCTCTGCTGTGATTGGTCAGATGGCCCAGTCTGCTGCGATTGGTCGGAAACCAGACGCTCAATCTCAGCTCTTGATACAAACAGTAACGATTCCTACCATTTTCACTAGTTCTCTGGCCAACTGAATGATGGGAATTTCAAAGCTGCTCCCAATGTTGTAAATCTCCCCCAGAATGCCCTTCTCCATCACCGTCAGGAAGGCGTCAGTGACGTCGCTGACGTACAGGAAGTGTCTGGACTGCAGGCCTGAGCCCTGGATAGTGCTGCACAACAAACCACACGGGCACTGATCAGTATTAAAGAGGACCTATTATGCTCTTTTACAAACTCTTGAATGTTGATTATTCTCCTCATATTCTCCATTGTTGCAGCTCCTCTCTTCCCAGTCTGTCAGTAACGCTCTGTTTAGTTCCTGTCTCTATGAAGCCCCTCCTTCTGAAAAGCACAATGTGCTCTGATTGGTCGGCTGGAGCAGTGTGTTGTGATTGGTGTGTGGGAAATGTCCCGCCCCTTACCATAACCGCCAGTTTCAACTAACTCAACCAGGCCCTGCCCCTTTATTCTGCGCATGAATTATTTAAATGAAGAAAACTCAAGATGGAGTTCAAAAACACTGATAAAGAGAAGAACTGGAACATTTCCACACTAAAGCATCATAGATCCGTTTTAACTCACCATTTCTGCTCCTGTTGAATGAGTGACAGGAATCTGGGGATGACCTGATCAAACACAATCACAGTGTTAAAACAGTGAATAACGTCACAGTCATGTGATGCTGATGCTCTCGTACCTTCTCATGATACTGCCGCGGTCCGTAAACGTTACTGCTCCTCGTGATCACAACAGGGAACTAATGACAGGAAACATTAAATATAATACAACATTACACCACAATCTCATTTCATGACAAAACAGTGACACTGAATTCACTTTTAAAGTGTTTATAGATCATGGAAATATGTGTAGCGCTGGCATTAATGTTTCTTTCTCAGCATTTGTGAGATTAAAAAAAAGTCAGAATTACTAATCACCTTTATTATTTTTATTCCCTGCCGGAAACAAGCTTCCATATTAAACTAATGAGAATAAAAATAAAAGTAAAGCATCTGGAAAACACACATTTCTGCGACCTGTAGGTGTCGTTCTGAGACTCACAGACAGTATGATCACATGACTGATACCTTGTGCTTGATCCAGTAGGACATCACGATGTTTTCAGCCGCAGCTTTTGAAGCCGAGTACGGATTGGTGGGTCTTTGTGGACTCAGTTCATCAAACGGCTGAAAACAAGAAGCGAATCAAAACACAGCTGTACTAGTTTCCTGCTCCTCCTCGCTGCTCATCTACAGCATCATTCAAGGGCTTCATCATCAGAAACACCAGCAGGGTTTATAAGGTAGATTTAAGACTTTTTAAAGACCTTTTTAAGAGCAAGTAAGGAAAATATGAGGAATAAATCGAAGGGAACGCAATATGTCAGTATGTTCTCTACAATACTTCAAGAACATCATCTTCAGGATTCAAATTTCCTGATAATTTACTCGCCCCCATGTCATCCAAGATGTTCATGTCTTTCTTTCTTCAGTTTTTGAGGAAAACACTCCAGGATTTTTCTCCATATAGTGGACTTCACTGGGGTTCAACGGGTTGAAGGTCCAAATGTCAGTTTCAGTGCAGCTTCAAAGAGCTCTACATGATCCCAGACGAGGAATAAGAGTCTTATCTAGAGAAACCATCGGACATTTTATAAAAAAATTAAAATTATATACTTTTTAACCACAAATGCTCGTCTTGCACTGCTCTGAGATGCTCCACGCATGACGTAATCATGTTGGAAAGGTCACGCGTGACATAGGCGGAAGTACCGATCTAGTGTTTACAAAGCGAACGTCAAAGACTAAGTCAAACGGCCTTTACAAAAAAAGGTAAAACAACGATGTCGGACGATTTTGAAGTTCGAGGAGAAAATGAGATGGAGTTTTTCGCCCTACCGCGGTACTTCCGCCAACTTTCCAACATGATTACGTCATGCGTGGAGCATCACAGAGCAGTGCAAGACGAGCATTTGTGGTTAAAAAGTATATAAATGTTTATTTTTTTTATAAAATGGCTGATGGTTTCTCTAGATAAGACTCTTATTCCTCGTCTGGGATCATGTAGAGCTCTTTGAAGCTGCACTGAAACTGACATTTGGACCTTCAACCCGTTGAACCCCAGTGAAGTCCACTATATGAAGAAAATCCTGGAATGTTTTCCTCAAAAACCTTCAACTGAAGAAAGAAAGACATGAACATCTCGGATGACATGGAGGAGAGTAAATGATCTGAAGTGAACTAATCCTTTAAGAGCTCTTGAAGGGCAAACAAAGACCCTGCAGAAGCTCTGGTCAGTTGAGCGTGTCGCGGCCGAACGCACCTGGTCCAGACTGTCTCCGTACACCTCATCGGTGCTGATGTAGATGAAGCGCCGGACTCGCGCCTCCAGCGCCGCTCGGACCAGAACGCCGGTGCCGTCCGCGTTCACACGCATGAAGTGCGACGGACACAGGAACGAGCTCTCTGCGCACATCGTGATATAAAGTGCGATTATTGTGTTGAAAATCACTTGATAACGTGCCGTCAAACATTTACTCACCCACATGAGTTTCAGCAGCACAGTGAAACACAATCTCGATGTTTTCCGTTGAAAAGAGGTGGTTTATGAAAAATGGATTGCAAACATCCCCCTGAAAGAGGGAGAGAATCCATCAGATGGACATTCAGCAGCAGTAAGTGGAGGATTGGCTGGGATTGTTGTGTTTATACCGGGATGAAGGTGTAGCGGCTGCTTCCCTCGACGGACCGCAGGTTCTTCAGACTCGAGCAGCGCTGCAGCTGGAACAGAAGAACGGACCGTCAGCGCTCAGATCTCACGCTGGAACGCTGATGAAGTGCGGTTACCAGAACTCACGTTATCAACGTTGATGATTCGCCAGTGTGGGAATCTCTCGGCCAGAGCCGTGATCAGATGAGATCCGCTGAGAACACAAACATGATATCAGATGAGATCCATATGAACGTCATCTTTAGATCTTCTCTCTCGACTCTCGTGGCTGTTCATGTCTGAAGTCTGAGTCCTTTGCAGGTGTCTGAATGATGTCACATCCTGTCACATGACATTGATCGCATGATTTTATCCCAAATGGTCCCTTTACATTGGTTACTCTGAATGACATCAGTGTGTTTCAGTCAGCTGGTGTTTAGGTGATTTTTAGGGTACGTTTACACAACAACGATGTCACCGTTTTCACAAATTTACATTTTATACAGAGACAATAAGCACTAC
>RJVU01057277.1:327899-343113 GCA_003731715.1 Anabarilius grahami
GCGTCATAATTTCGATTTAGTATGTCATCATTTCTACTTGTTTGTCATAATTTTGACTTTTAGCGTCATAATTTCGATTTAGTATGTCATCATTTCTACTTGTTTGTCAAAATTTTGACTTTTTGCGTCATAATTTCGATTTAGTATGTCATCATTTCTACTTGTTTGTCATAATTTTGACTTTTTGCGTCATAATTTCGATTTAGTATGTCATCATTTCTACTTGTTTGTCATAATTTTGACTTTTAGCGTCATAATTTCGATTTAGTATGTCATCATTTCTACTTGTTTGTCATAATTTTGACTTGTTAACTTTGATGTAGTACGTCATAATTGAGAGGTTTTTCTGTCAAATGCCCCACAGAAGTGTGATTATCAGCAGTGATGGCACTGAACACTCACATGAACCCTGCTCCTCCAGTGACCAGCACACTGCAGCTCATCTTCATCACCTGAAGATGAAGATCAGGTCAACCATGAATCAGCTCTGAGACAGTCGATCGTATCGATCACTCACTGTATCGATCACTCCCTCCACAGTTCCTCAAGAGATAATTACATGACTCTAGGAAGCTTCGTAAACACGGCGCTCACGACAGCTGGAGCAGGTTTGCGGCAGCGCTGACACGTATGAGCCGAGCTGCCAGCGACTGTCCCCGCCTCCGCTGCGCTCTCATTGGCTGCTTCACTGCGCTAGACTGAAAAGGCGTATTCCGATTGGCTGTAGCAGACGTCAATCATCCGGTGGGCGGAAAAGGACAGTATTACCTCATTGATTGCAGTGAATGAAGAGAAAAAGAGCTTCTGTTGAAATGAAATAATGTTTGTGAACTTTATCATTCTCATTGTGCTTCTGTTCAGTTCAGCAGCGGGAAAAACCATTTCCGGGGTGTTCAGGAGCGACGCGGCGCGAGAGAATAATGGGCAGTACATCACGAGATTCCTGTATCGCGGTGCGTCTGATAGTCATTCAACATTTCTTCCATGTGTTTGCATGCATGTAGGGGAGTGAGCAGGTGTGTTGTCCCGCAGGTGAGGGTCTGGTGGCGTGTCGCGTGCGGGAGGTTCGCGCGCTGCAGGAGGACGCGAGGCTGCTGCTGTTCCAGCGCTCGGAGGGCTTCGACAACCTCAGCTGTCCGGAGAGACTCACTTCAGCTCAGATCTCCAGTAAGACCCGTTTCTACAGAGAAATGCATCTTTCCTCTCTATTTTGAACTTTGCACCCTGATTTCACATGACGGACACGTCACGCGCGTCTGCTGATGTTTGTATGATGCTCAAAGTAGCGCTGTAACGGTATACCGTGTATCGGTATCATATCGTGCACATCTGCGGTATCGCTACAAACATTCAGAATATTGATATGAATAAAACTGTAAAGTTTGGTCTCTTTAAAGCTGCAAAAGTGGAGATTGACCCAAAAAAAAAAAGAAAAAAAATATATATCAGAGGTCGCGTTAACCGAAAATTTTCCGTCATTGATGGAATGTTTTTTGCACCCGATGGACTACATGCACGCGGTTACTTCCTGGTTGTGGTTAAGCCAGCTCGGGCATTTCCGGTGAAGCTGTTCATTCTGTAGTCGCCGTACATCGACATAAAACCATCAATAGTTGACTTTTTATTGTTGTATTCATATTTTAATGCAGTTATCACCTTTGCCTAATTTGCCAATAAACCAGTTTTATTGATTGCAATAAAGACGAAGCTGTTGGGAGCGTTTAAAAACGCAGTGTCTGTAATTAGAGACGCACACACATTGTTCTCCAGCACTTCAAATGTTATTTTTAATGTGATGACCACAAACATTACTTGTTCATCCTTCTGAGATTGTCTCCATTGTAAAACCGAATGTTTAAAAATGTAAAAAATTCAACATTTGATAGAAAACACTAATTTAAAAATAAAAAAGACAATAATTACCACTTTAACCAGCAGGTGGCGACAAAGTAGCATTTATTTGCGCATACATCAGACATTTCCTCTAATCGCTTTTCACTTCGTTTTTGACTAAATATTAAACATTGTAAAATCACTAGGTTTAAAAATACATTTTGTCGATGTGAAGTATGAAATACTCACAGAATCTCATGAAAAACAATAACTTTTCATGTGAATGAATGACAGAAAGCGAGCGCCGCTCTCTCTTTAATCACAGCAGCTGTCAGTCAGTGATTTCAGCACACTTGAGAAAACACACATTTTATTCAATTAATCTAACTAAAGTGCACAATAAATATTTAATTTTTGAAGCTTTTTTCACATAAAAGTGTGAAAACTGATGATCGAATTTAATTTAGTCGAGGAGGAACACTGATGAACGTCTTTATTTATTTTTTATGCCATCTTACGTTTGAGTAACTAAATTAATGCTATGCCTGACTATTCAAGTGACTATATTCTGATTATAAACTAAGTATTACACTTCTGATGCTCAACACACCAGCACATGACTCTCACCGGAAGTTTCCAGCTGCCTTAAATTAATGCGGAAGTTCTTAAGAACGCTCATATAGTCCATTTAAGTCCATTTTATAATAATAGTTATAATACTTATGCTTACATAATTAAGTTTCTAATCCAGTTCGTTTTGTTTTAAATGGTTTTTGTTATTTTCTTGCTGACTATCAAGTTTATGGTCATTGATTGGCTTTTCTATGTTACGTGACATTTTTTCCAACACTGAACTGATTACGTGAAACGGATTTCGGTAAGCTAGCCTACTGTATCTTTCAACATTTTCTGATGTTCATTCATGTTTATTTCATTCTGTAAAGTAGTAAACCTCTGAGAGATATATATATATCATTTTGAATTTTTTACTTTATCGGAATGATACGAAACTTGGTAAAGGTTTTGACACTTGCTGTATCACAAAAAAAAAACATGGACATGATTCAAAAATGTTAAATGGTCCTGAAAATAAAATAGTCACACTTCTATTGTTCGCATTCAGAAATGAGCGCATTGGAAATTTACGGGAGACGAATTTCATCTAGTGGAAGCGTTCAGTACTGCGCCCAAACAAATTCTTACTTAAAGCTCATTTTTTGAGATATAAACCTCAAATTTGGAACACAACTTGTTTAGATGTGTGGCTTTGATTTTTTTTTTTTCCCAAAGTTTTTGAGTAAAACATGTTTTGGAAAATATATATTTCATATAAAAATTTAAAACTGTATTTTTGTGCATTTTTTTCATAATAAATGCAACATTTTATAACTTTTCAAGTTCACTTTTTGAAACTTTTTTCACTTCAGCAATAATCTGCCAAGTGTCGTCTTTAAAAAGAGACAACTTCAGTCTGTGATACAAAACATTCAAGATTTATGACCTGAAAATTTCATTTTCAGTGAATAAATGGATTATAACTACTGCATAAATATAATTTAGTACCATAAAATCCTCCAAAAATACAAAATATTAAATAAAAAAATATTATCGAACTAAAATATTTACTATCATTTCAGTGAAATTAAAATAAAAAATAAAAAATATTGGCTGACGTTCGAACAGCACCAGAGGGTTAGAGATATGGATTGAGATCTACAGATGCAAACAGATAAAGTGCAATAAAATAAACACTTCTGGATGTTTTCTTTCCACTAGTAAATGTAAAATAGAGCTCAAAATCCTGCCGTGTCTCGCCTTAAATGAAAAATGGTCTAAAAGGACAAAGTTTATAATAGTGTATGAAGCAACTGAACAAACAGAATGTTGATTCTTATCATAATGTTTGACATTCTCAGTTATTCTGAGCAAAGAGGAGCAGAACCAGACTATCCCGCACCAGTCCACGCCTCAGACGTGGCACGTGATGTACGTGGACCGCTACACCTGTCAGGAAGGGCAGATCGACGGCACACTACAGGACGTCCAGTTCCAGATCACCCTGCTGAACCCCGACGCCGCGGGAAACCCGCTGGATCACTTCAGCGCCGAGGAGGCCGGTGAGAGTCTCTGCTGGAACGATTCCAGTGTGTTTCAAAGATGCTCAGTTTGCTCTAATGCAGCAAAAGTCTCATTGCAGGGCTTCACAGTTTCTACTTCCTGCTGATCGTGGCGTATTTCGTGGCGTCGTGCATCTACGTTCAGCCGCTGTGGCAGGCGCTGAGTAAAGGCGGCCCGATGCACACGGTGCTGAAGGTTCTGACCTCCGCGCTGCTGCTGCAGGGAACATCAGTGCTGCTCAACTACATCCACATGGCCCGGTCAGACCCGCGTCCTACAGCTCTTATCATCACGAGGAGGAGGTTATATGCTGATGCTGTGTGTGATCTGACCCCTCAGGTACGCTCGGGACGGGGTGGGGACGCCGCTGACCGGGAGCCTCGCTGAACGTGAGTCTGGACTGCACTCGGTTCTGATTGACCACTGTCTGCACTTGAATGTAAATGTGTGTGTGTGTGTGTGTTAGTGTGTGACATGATCGCGCAGGTGCAGATGCTCTACATGTTGTTGAGTCTGTGTGTGGGCTGGTCTCTGAGCCGCAGCAGGAAGTCTCAGAGTAAACCGCTGCAGTGGGATTCGTCTCCGGCCTCCACTGCGCTCGCGCTGGCCGTCGTCATCGCTCAGGTCAGCCGCGCTCACACACGCCATCAAACTCTAACTACAGGAAATAAAGCTAACGGAGCAGGAAAACAAACATGAAATATAATAATATAAGAAGAAATGACACAAAACTGACACATTCATTAGAATAAAAGCAAATGTACACATAACTGCATCTAGACTGTGATGAAACACTGGGCTTCATTCACTATTAAAGGGTTAGTTCACCCAAAAATGAAAATAATGTCATTAATGACTCTCCCTCATGTCGTTCCACACCCGTAAGACCTTCGTTCATCTTCAGAACACAAATTAAGATATTTTTGATGAAATCCGATGGCTCAGTGAGGCCTGAGCAATGACATTTCCTCTCTCAAGATCCATTAATGCACTAAAAACATATTTAAATCAGTTCATGTGAGTACAGTGGTTCAATATTAATATTATAAAGCCACGAGAATATTTTTGGTGCACCAAAAAAACAAAATAACGACTTATATAGTGATGGCCGATTTCAAAACACTGCTTCAGGAAGCTTCGGAGCGTTATGAATCAGCGTGTCGAATCAGCGCTTCGGAGTGACAAAGTCACGTGATTTCAGCAGTTTGACACGCGATCCGAATCATGATTCGACACGCTGATTCATAACGCTCCGAAGCTTCCTGAAGCAGTGTTTTGAAATCGGCCATCACTATATAAGTCGTTATTTTGTTTTTTTTGGCGCACCAAAAATATTCTCGTTGCTTTATAATATTAATATTGAACCACTGTACTCACATGAACTGATTTAAATATGTTTTTAGTACATTAATGGATCTTGAGAGAGGAAATGTCATTGCTGGCTATGCAGGCCTCACTGAGCCATCGGATTTCATCAAAAATATCTTAATTTGTGTTCTGAAGATGAACGAAGGTCTTACGGGTGTGGAACGACATGAGGGAGAGTAATTATTGACATTATTTTCATTTTTGGGTGAACTAACCCTTTAACTGCATGGATGTGTGTGTGTCTGCAGGGGGCGCTGCTGATCTGGGAGCAGTTTGAGGAGGCAGAGCACCACAGTTTCCACTCCTCCAGCAGTGTGCCCGGGTGGCTCCTGATGGCGCTGCGTGTGGCGCTCGCTCTGTTTCTGGCATCAGTGCTGTATCAGATCATCTCAGCGGAGCGGAGCGCGCTCAAACGAGACTTCTACCTCAGCTTCGGCAAGGTGACGACTGAGTTCTGATTCACATAAACAGCTGGGAATAATTAAGATTTCTCTACGTTTTTGAAAGAGTCTCTTCTGTTCACCAAAGCTGCATTTATTTGCTTAAAAATACAGTAAAAAATTTGAAATATTTTTAGAATTTAAAATATCTGTTTTCTGTGTGAATATATAGTAAAGTGTAATTTATTCCTGTGATCAAAGCTGAATTTTCAGCATCATTACTCCAGTCTTCAGTGTCACATGACCCTTCAGAAATCATTCTAATATGATGATTTGCTGCTCAAGAAACATTTATAATTATTATCAATGTTGAAACAGTTTCATATTTTTGTGGAAATTGTGATACATTTTATTTTTCAGGATTCTTTGATGAATAGAAAGTTCAAAAGAACAGCATTTATTTAAAAAATAGAATCTTTTGTAACATTATAAATGTTTTTACTGTCACTTCTGATGAATACAAGTGTTAATTTCTTCTTTTTTAAACTTTTGAATGGTGTATCACAGTTTCCACAGAAATCTGAAGCAGCACAACTGTTTTCAACACTGATAATAATCATAAATGTTTCTTTAGCATCAAATCATCATATTAGAATGATTTCTGAAGGATCATGTGACACTGAAGACTGGAGTAATGATGCGGTAAATTCAGCTTTGATCACAGGAATAAATTACACTTTACTATATATTCACATAGAAAACTGCTGATTTACATTGTAAAAAATATTTCACATTTTTACTGTATTTTTAATCAAATAAATGTAGTCTCGGTGAGCAGAAGAGACTGAATCAGTGAATCTGAGGTCCTCCACTGACACTGTTCTGTGTTTCAGGGCTGTTTCCTGTGGTTCCTGTGTCATCCAGTGCTGGTCCTGTTCTCTGTGATGCTCAATGAACATCAGAAAGAAAAGGTAAGAGGAAACACACCTCCGGCGCAGCAGCAGAGCGCTCTCACGGACGTCTCGTCTCTGTCTCGTGTCTGCAGGTCGTTACGATCGGCGTGATCCTGTGCCAGTCCATCTCAGTGGTGGTTCTGTACCGGCTCTTCCTGTCGCGCAGTCTGTACTGGGAGGTGTCGTCGCTGTCGTCCGTCACGCTCCCGCTCACCATGAGCCGCCGCGGCCGATACTGAGCCGTCAGACGGGAGGCTTCAGGCCGGAGCGGCTCATCACGGGTCCGGCGTCGCGTGCGGGAGAGTCACGTGACGACGAGACCGAGTGAAACTCGCGGTTTACATCATCCAGGGCTGATTCATCATAGCTAATGTGTTCAGTGTGTCTGACACACCTGATGAATGAGCCTCGTTCTACTGTGACGCGAAGGAAAGTTAAAGCTCAGTGTTCGTCTCTGTTCAGCAATAAGAAAATGAAACGTCTCGTATTTCTCAGCGCACACAGACGGGACGCCACTGCATCGTGTTTTATTTGTGCTCACACATGATTTCATTTCTGTCGTTCCCAATAAGTGCCTAAAATGACAATCATCTGAAGCGGGACGTGTGCAAAACATCACGCTCCTCCTCAGTGCTTCTGCACAAATATCAAACATTCTTCAATCAACATGCAAAAAAGTCTTATTTATTAAAGGTTCATGTTTAAAACAAGAACAAATATCCGCCAATGGAGTCAGAAAATTCAAATTAACTCAAATTAATACAAAAACACTGAGGAAGAGCATCATGTTTTGCAGTGTTTGTGTGTCGACTGAATATTAAATTTATGGATATTTATTGATCCTTTTTACTGGATCCTGCACATTTCAGTGTCAGAGGAGAAAGATGTGAAAATAAATCCTGTTATCTAGAGCATGTGTTGTTAAATATTGTGTTAATAAACATCATGCACACAGTCTGTGTCACTGTCATAATTACAGTAATGCATATGCTAATGAAGAGATTATATCAGGATCATGACATGATGATGATGGAGTAAAACACTATATTCATTTGTTTCTTTGAGCCGTAGTGTTGAATTCAGCATGAAATTGTGCCGTATATCGAGTGAAACGGCTTCTCAAACAAGAACAAATGTAGGGCGGGGCTTGATTCTGTCTGTGGGGAATTGATTGGATGGTTGTGATTTGCTATTGGTGGATCTCATGTGAGTGACAGGTTGCCCCGCCCTCGTCATCAGAATTATTCTGTTATTCTGATTCAAGATTACGTGGAACATGAATTTAACACAATAATGATGTGAACCGATAAATCATTAAGAATAAACACTGCAATATTCCAATAAAATAAGAATTGTCAATGTTGATTTCATGGTGACTTTAAACTATCAGAGAGAAATTCATAAACACAAATGAATACAAAAACACATTTTTGTGCAGAAACGAAACTGTGTGTGATGTGACTTAAAGGATTGGTTCACTTTTAAATAAACTTTTCCTGATAATTTACTCTCCTCCATGTCATCCAAGATGTTCATGTCTTTCTTTCTTCAGTCGAAAAGAAATTAAAGTTTTTGATGAAAACATTCCAGGATTTTTCTCCATATAGTAGACTTGAATGGTTGAAGGTCAAAATTAGTTTCACTGCAGCTTCAAATTGTTCTACACGATCCCAGATGAGAAATAAGCATCTTATCTAGTGAAACCATCACTCATTTTCTGAAAAAAATGGAAAATTATATAAGTTTTAACCATAAATGCTCATCTTGAACTAGCTCTCTTCTTCTTCTGCCCTCCACAGGTCAAAGTTTGAACTAATTGTTATATACTAGCATATTGCATAAAAATTTAGTTCAAACTTTGACCTGTGGAGGGCAGTATTACGCTTAGCAGTTTCTACACTGCTGGAATTCAAATAGATAAGAAGAAGAAGAGAGCTAGTTCAAGATGAGCATTTCTGGTTAAAACTTATATAATTTTCAATTTTGTTCAGAAAATGAATGATGGTTTCTCTAGATAAGACCCTTATTTCTCATCTGGGATCGTGTAGAACAATTTGAAGCTGCAGTGAAACTAATTTTGACCTTCATCTGTTTGGTGTCCATTCAAGTCCACTATATGGAGAAAAATCCTGGAATGTTTTCATCAAAAACTTTAATTTCTTTTCGACTGAAGAAAGAAAGACACGGACATCTTGGATGACATGGGGGTGAGTAAATGAACAGGAAAAGTTTATTTAAAAGTGAACTAATCCTTTAACTTTAAATGTCCAAAAAGTATTTTGATATGATTTCATGGATGACATGATCTAACAATGAACAGTTGTGTTTTTATTAACAAATGTTAAAGATTAATAACTACTGTAATAATTGTGTTGTTAGTTACTGCATTAACTAACATTAATTAATGGGAGATTATGGGAACAACACTGATGTAATTCCATCATAACTGAGATGATCAGTGCATCAGTCAGACGGTTTCATCATCACTGGATTTGGTAATCAGTCACACTCACGAATGTGACGGGAGGATTCAGCGCTCGTGGGAGTGACAGGGAAGGGCTCTTATAAACACACACATCACAATATAAAGCACAACACAAACACACACACACATTCTTTCATCTGAAGAAACATGAGTGAGAGTCTGAGCAGCCGAGATCAGGGTGAGTCGAACTGATTTTAGTTATAAATGGCTTTAAAATTCAATGTGTTCAGATTTCTGTGAATAACTGTTAATGATTTCAGTGTTCAGTAAGTGTTGAGAAGTTAAACTTCACCCTTCAGAAGGGTGTTTTCAGTCCTCTGTAGTTTTATCTGTGCAGTTTGAGTGTTTCACACAGTTAGACGTGATGTGAGTAACAAGAGTTCACTGGTTTATTAGTATCTGCTGTTAAAAACATCAGTAACGTGTTCAGGGTTCGTTTGTCCTCGTCTTTATAGAAGCAGCAGCTTCATCTCAGTGGAAACATCTGAACTAAACATAAACTTCATAAAGTTAAAGAGTTACACTATATTTTAAAGGGTTAGTTCACCCAAAAATGAAAATAATGTCATTAATGACTCTCCCTCATGTCGTTTCACACCCGTAAGACTTTCGTTCATCTTCAGGACACAAATTAAGATATTTTTGATGAAATCTGATGGCTCAGTGAGGCCTGAGCAAAGACATTTCCTCTCTCAAGATCCATTAATGCACTAAAAACATATTTAAATCAGTTCATGTGAGTACAGTGGTGCAATATTAATATTATAAAGCCACGAGAATATTTTTGGTGCACCAAAAAAACACAATAATGACTTATTTAGTGATGGCTGATTTCAGAACACTGATTCATAACGCTCCGAAGCTTCCTGAAGCAGTGTTTTGAAATCGGCCATCACTATATAAGTCGTTATTTTGTTTTTTTGGCGCACCAAAAATATTCTCGTGGCTTTATAATATTAATATTGAACCACTGTACTCACATGAACTGATTTAAATATGTTTTTAGTACATTAATGGATCTTGAGAGAGGAAATGTCATTGCTCAGGCCTCACTGAGCCATCGGATTTCATCAAAAATATCTTAATTTGTGTTCTGAAGATGAACGAAGGTCTTACGGGTGTGGAACGACATGAGGGAGAGTAATTAATGACAGAAATTTCATTTTTGGCTGAACTAACCCTTTAAGGTGTCTGTTACACTGAGTTACAGAAGCTCATTTCTGCCACAGAATAAAACAGTAAAAAGGTTGTTTTGAATTTATATCTAGCAGTTCCGTGTTTATTTCTCACAATTCTAAGTTTCTGGCAATTCTGAGTTTATTTCAAGTAATTCCAAGTTTATATCTCACAATTCTGAAATTGTTGGGTTTGGCTTGTAATTATGCATCATTTACTGTTTTTACTGCAGTAGGTGTGATTAACGTGTAACAAGGACACTGTAAAATAAAGTGTTGGCAGTAGATGGCAGTTTCTGAGATCTTATCAGACATCATTCATCAGGACGCACCACACCTGACCTCCAGCAGGTTCTGATGAAATGTGTCATTTATCTGCTCGTGCTGAGACAGCTCTGATATAAACTCACAAAACGAGTCGAGTGAACTAATGAACCGTCTGTTTCCAGCAGGTGTGATGAAAGTGGATTTTCAGTGTGTGAAAAACAACACCGATCATCACACAGATGAAATCACAGCGGAGCGTCTGATCATCCGCAGAGGAAAAGCCTTCAGTCTGATCCTCAGCGGCGAGCGTCTGCCTCCAGACGACATCGAGATGACCGTGGAGACGGGTGAAAACACACATCAGCCACATAAACACATGAGGCCCAATGTTAGGAATTAATAACATTTTTAATGTTTCTGAAAGAGTCTCTTCTGCTCACCAAAGCTGCATTTATTTGATCAAAAATACAGTAAAAATTGTGAAATATTTTTTCAGTGTAAATCAGCTGTTTTCTGTGTGAATATATAGTAAAGTGTAATTTATTTCTGTGATCAAAGCTGAATTTTCAGCATCATTACTCCAGTCTTCAGTGTCACATGATCCTTCAGAAATCATTCTGATATGATGATCTGCTGCTCAAGAAACATTTATGATTATTATCAGTGTTGAAAACAGATGTGCTGCTTCAGATTTTATGAATAAATAGAAAGTTCAAAAGAACAGCATTTATTTATAATAGAATCTTTTGTAAAATTATAAATGTCTTTACCGTCACTTTTGATCAGTTTAATGCATCCTTGATGAAGAAAAGCCTTTAAAAACCATTTTAAACGGTAGAGTACATTATTTAAATGTTTAAAAGGATTACAAACATTCAAAACATTTAAACCATTTCTTTTAAAACTTACTGACCCAAAACTGTTTCCACAAAAATCTGAAGCAACACAACTGTTAATAATCTGATTATTATCAGTGTTGAAAACAGTTCATTTGTGTGGAAACTGTCATGCATAACCTTACAAAAGTTTATTCATCAAAGACACATTAAATTGATCAAAAGTGACAGTAAAGACATTTATAATGTTACATACGATTCTATTTGATAATAATCATAAATGTTTCTTGAGCATCAAATCATCAGAATGATTTCTGAAGGATCATGTGACACTGAAGACTGGAGTAATGATGCTGAAAATTCAGCTTTGATCACAGGAATAAATTACACTTTACTATATATTCACTTAGAAAACAGCTGATTTACATTGGAATAATATTTCACAATTTTACTGTATTTTTTAGCATAAGAGAATTCAATCAAAAGCATGAATTATGTCAAGCTCTTGTCCACTCTCCAGTCCTGCTCTTCATTTATATTAATATCACATCATGTTGACTGTAATCTGTGTGTACTGAAGGTCCGGGTGCGAGTGAACAGAAGCGCACACGCTCGTCCTTCAGCACTAACCCGCAGCGCTGCAGTCCCGGTGACCGCTGGAGCGTGACGGTGTTGAACAGATCCGTCTCCAGCGTCACCCTGTCCGTCATGTGTCCGTCAGACGCCTGCGTCGGCCTGTACTCGCTGACGGTCAGGAGCGGCTCCTGCTCCGTCCAGTGTGAGAGAGCCGTCACGGTGCTGTTCAACCCCTGGTGTGAAGGTGCGTCTGTCTGTTTCAGATCTTAATCCTCTAATCTGCATTCACTCCTGATTTAAGTGTGACCGCACCGATTCTGTCTCCAGATGACTGGGTGTATCTGCCGAACGAAGCGGAGAGGCAGGAGTACGTCATGAATGAACAGGGAATCGTGTATAAGGGAGTGGATGAATACATCACCAACATGAGCTGGGACTTCGGTCAGGTGCGAACAGCATAAACATATCATAAGATAACATGAACTGTACAGTTGCAAGAAAAGTATGTGAACCACTTGCAGAATCTGTGAAAATGTGAATAATTTTAACAAAATAAGAGAGATCATACAAAATGCATGTTATTTTTTATTTAGTACTGTCCTGAGTAAGATATTTTACATAAAAGATGTTTACAATTAGTTCACAAGACAAAACAATAGCTGAATTTATTAAAATAACCCCATTCATAAGTATGTGAACCCTTGATTCTCAACACTGTGTGTGGTTACCTGATGATCCACGACTGTTTGTGTGTTTTGTGATGTTGTTCATGAGTCTCTTGTTTGTTCTGAGCAGTTAAACTGAACTCTGTTCTTCAGAAAAATCCTCCAGGTCCTGCAGATTCTTCAGTTTTCAAGTGTTTTTTGCATATTTGAACCCTTTCCAGCAGTGACTGTGTGATTTTGAGATTCATCTTTTCACACTGAGGACAACTGATGGACTCAAACTCAACTATTAAAAAAGGTTCAAACATTCACTGATGCTCCAGAAGGAAACACAATGCATTAAGAGTCGGGGGGTGAAAACTTTTTGAATTCAAATATCAAGGTAAATTGTATTTAATTTGTCTTCTGAGAAACATGCAAGTGTCTTCTGTTGCTTCCGAAGGGAAGTACTAAATGAAAAACAATGATATTTAAACAAAATAAGAAAAATTGTGACATCTTCATCCTGTTCAAAAGTTTTCACCCCCNAGAATTTTGGATTTACTCTAAATCTTTAAGAATGGTAAAATTTTAAAGTGGAAGAAGACAACTTGGTTAATTGAAGACATTTAAACCATTAAAAGACCTGGTTGCATGATTCTTTCCTTTTTTGTTGCAGTGCTAAATAAAAAAATAATAATTTTGATCTCACTTATTTATTTTTTAAATGATTGATATTTTGCAGATTCTAAAAAGGTGCATGTAACTTATCACATCAAATAATAGGCTAGTCTTCAACAAATATATTATCTATCAATAATGCTGATAGAATATTTTAGAGCTGAACATAACTGTGTGTGTGCATTTAAATAGAGACTAGAGCGCATTTATAAAGGAACTGCATGTCATCTTCTCATGTGATTGTCAATGGCTGTCTTGAGAAGTGATCAGATAAGGTGTGCAAAAGTCTTGGAAAACTGCTTAGAAAAAGGATGTGGATAAGGACATGAATGCTTCTTACAAGTTGAAATCTTGTAATTATGGCCATTCTAGCATGGTGTGAGCATCTGAAGTGCTCAGCGTGTCTGTAAAGGAGAACTGCAAAAGGATGCGCGCCAGAAAAATACAACCGCACAATGTTTCTAGTAATTCGCCTATGTAACTAATTTAGTGTTGATATATTTTTTACATTTTGTGTGCGATCACAAAAAAACAAGTATCCTGGGGATGTTGGAGGGACACAAGAGAAATCTGGGGGGGCATTGCCCCCTCTAGCCCCCCCCTAGACCCGGCCCTGTGGTTCACAAACTTTTCCTTGCAACTGTACATGATAGAGTGGCTTTATAGGGTTAAACACTGATGGATTTGTGCTTGAACACAACAGTGAGCTCGATGTCTCTGGTTTCTCTAGTTTGAGGAAGATATAGTGGATATCTGTCTGAAGATGCTGGATTTGAACCCGAAGTGTCTGAAAGACGCACAGGAGGATCACTCGGAGCGCTGTAACCCCATCTACATCAGTCGAGTGGTCAGCGCCATGGTAAAACGACACAACAACACTAAATACACATTCACACGAGTGTTCAGGATTCAAAACAACTCCTGATATTTTAGGACTCAATCACGAACTGCCTCATTATCATATGCAGATAAGCAGTGATGAATATTCATTTCGGTGTTAAATGTTTAGACAAACTCGGACGATGATAAGGGTGTTCTGATGGGTCAGTGGGGCGATCGGTACATCGGAGGAGTCGTTCCGTCCAACTGGAGCAGCAGTGTGGAAATATTAAGACGCTGGATCAAATATGACTGTCATCCGGTCAAATACGGACAGTGCTGGGTGTTTGCAGCGGTCATGTGCACAGGTACACACACACACACTCACACACACACACACTCGCACTCACACACACACTCACACACACACTATGGCTTGTGTTCCTGTAGCGTTGAGATGTTTGGGGATCCCGTGTCGCGTCGTCACTAACTTTCAGTCGGCTCACGACACGGATCAGAACCTCATCGTCGACGAGTTCTTCAGCGACTACGGCGTGAGACCCAAACAGAGCCTGGACAGTGTTTGGTAAGAGTCTTCTGAGCTTCAGTTCGTTTGATTTGGTCTCATTGCTGAAATCCCTGACGTGAGGAATGTGATGCAGGAACTACCATGTTTGGGTGGAGGGCTGGATGAGGCGTCCGGATCTCTCCGGGGACTCGCTCTACGACGGCTGGCAGGTTCTGGACCCGACGCCGCAGGAGAAGAGCTCAGGTCCACAGACACACCCTCATCTGCATATAGAGATTATCAGTGTTACATCACATGCATCACATGTTACAGTTACATCAGGAACTGTCAGCCGAAATCCTTGAGCTAAAATATTCCACCTGGAGATTTTTATTATTTTAATAGTTTAACACATTTTCACGGTTCTCAAATGCCAGTTAATTCTCACATGACATAAACACATAAAATATTTTATCTTTTTTAGTAAGTGTTCTTTTTTTTCTTTTTTACTAGGGGTTTTATTTTATTTTTTTTAATTTTAAAATTATTTATTTTAATTTTACATTTTTAT
>RJVU01057277.1:343953-354212 GCA_003731715.1 Anabarilius grahami
ATTAGGATTGAGTGTCATCAGCAAAATATTCAGGAGTATTATGAGTTTGACCTTAGAGGAGTGATTTGACCCCTGATCTGTCCACTACATCCAGGCACTTACTGCTGCGGTCCAGCGCCCGTGAAGGCCATCCTGGAGGGTCACACCGACGTCAAGTACGACGTGCCTTTTGTGTACGCAGAGGTCAACGCAGATAAAATCACATGGTTGGTCATGGCCAACGGCTCCAAGAAGAAGATTCACTCGGACACGAGAACTGTCGGGCAGAATATCAGCACTAAAGCTGTGGGCAGCAACAGCAGACGAGACATCACGGATCAGTACAAGCACCCGGAGGGTCCGTCTCACACACACACACACACACAGCTGCTGATATCCGACCGTCTGTTTCATATCAATGCATCTGCTCCTCAGGTTCTGTGAAGGAGAGAGCCATGTATGACGAGGCCTTGAAGCGAGTGACTGACCTGAAGCCGAGCGAGACGCCTCGTCCAACCCTACAGATGAAGATCAGTCTGGACGAGCCGCCGCTGAACGGCACCGACATCCAACTCAAGCTCATTCTGAGGAGCGAGAACGCGCAAGAACTGTCGCTCAAGATGAGCGCTCAGGTCATGAGATACACGGGAAACCCAGTGGCCGGCGTCTGGAGCGACTCCACTGACATCCGACTGCAACCCAACACAGGTGCGAGCGCTAACTGACCCGTGTCGCCTCCTTCACCAACAACACCAGAACAAGAAAACATGCAAAGAAATAACTAGAAAATAAAGCATAAAGAAAATGAAGCCTGTTTTTAGGACTGTATTAAAGTGGACCCATAATGTTCCTTTCACAAGATGTAATATAAGTCTCTGGTGTCTCCAGAATGTGTCTGTGAAGTTTCGGCTCAAAATCCCCCACAGATCATTTATTATAGCTTGTCAAATTTGATCCTATTTGGGAGTGAACAAAAACACGCCGTTTTTGTGTGTGTCCCTTTAAATGCAAATGAGCTGCTGCTCCCGCCCCCTTTCCAGAAGAGGGCGGAGCTTTAACAGCTCAACAACAACAAAGCTGGAGAATCTCACGCAGCCAAAATGAGGATTGTCAGTAACGGTGTTCAGCCTTACATTGTTCAAACCGGAGTCGACACTGATGGAGAGACTCAGGAAGAAGTTACAACTTTTAGAATGAAACTGGACGTTTCTGAATGGTTAGTGGATAAATGTATGTAGTTGCTGTGGAGTTGATTCAACTCATCCACTAGCATGTGCCGTCATGTTCATCTTTTGTGTTGAATTGACCCTCGTTTGTGAAGCAGTCCGGCGTAAAATGACGGCATGTCAACAACACTCTACTACAACAACTCTTCCTCTTCTCTAAAGCAGCCCAACATGGCCCCGCCCCCTTTGTTGTGTATTCTCGGGGGCGGGGTTTATGTAAATTTTAGGGTTTGTGATGTCACTAACCCGGTTGTAGTCCCTTTGAGCTAATATTTACTTGAAGCCCCCTGAGATTTTAAGTTAATATTTTGCATGTTCACGGCAATTAAAATTTGAATGGTCCTAAAATCACACTTCATTTTCTTTATGTAAAATGCAATTCAATTACTGGTGAATTCAGAGTGTAATATGATCCAGGCATGTTTTCTGAGAGATTCACCCACATGACTTGGTTTCATTACAACATTCAGTATAAGGCGCTCAAATAATAACAATCATGTAAATGTGCTCGTTCCAGAACAAACTCTTCCCTTCACCGTCCCGTTCGCTGCGTACGGACCAAAAATGCTGGACAACAACTGCATCAAAGTGTCTGCGATCTCAACGGAAAAAAACGAGCCGAAAGAGACGTATCTGGCGGAGAAAGACATCGTGCCACACAGTCCGACCCTCAAGATCTCTGTGAGCATCTTCACTTACACACACACACACACACACACACACTCTGAGTGTATTTGTGACCCGAGCGCTGTGACGTGTCTCAGGTGAGCGGCACTCCTCTGTGGGACGCTGAGATGAACGCAGAGGTCGTGTTTGAGAACCCTCTCCCCACGGCGCTGAAGAACTGCTCCATCACGCTCACCGGCAGCGGCCTGCTGAAACAAACCGAGAAGTCCAAGTGAGCTTCAGCTTCTCCTCCTCATGCTAAACTCTCTCATTCACGTCTGCTGTGTGTGCTGATGGTTGTCTGTGTTTTGCAGCGCCGTTGAGCTCGGCCCGGGACGGAGAATCACGCTGAGGGTGACGTTCAGACCCTACAGACTCGGACCGAGGAAACTGGTGGCCAACTTTGACAGCTCCACCTTCAGAGACATTAAAGCCAGTCTGGACATCAACGTCAGACCCGCGAGCTCACCTCTGGGATACCTCAACTTCGGCAAATGAGACGACTGGGAAGAACGAAGAATCAGCTGCATGAAGCTTTTATTTGCATGAACAAAGCAGAGTTTTATCATTTAAAGAGCTCATTTGTGTCTTTATGCTGTTATAATGAAGAAAATAATAACAGTAATAATGATTATCACCATTAAAAACAGTGAGAATGCATTATAGGCTGAAAAAGTTGCAATACAACATTTTTTAAATGGCCTAAAATTTCACTTTGTTTATGTGATATGTTACATTCCTAGAAGTTTTTGTCAGCCGAACCCTCTTGATGTAATATTTACTTGAAGGGTGTGTAGGCACCTGTAGGTGTTCTTCTTCTTCCGCTCTGGCAGCCCATAGAACCGCTTGTGGGAAAGTTATGAAATTTGGCACACAGATAGAGGACAGTCTGAACTGTCACCATAGCAAATTTGGAGTCTCTAACTCAATCGCTCTAGCGCCACCAACTGTCCAAAGTTGCACTCACATTTATGCTAATAACTAAATCGTAAGAGTTAAAAACAAAACTCGATTGCCGATCAAAGACGGTTCGATTGCACCCTATGATGTCATGTTCAGTCCAGAAAATTAAATCGGCATTTAGAATTTTCAGAGAAACCTACTTTTTCTAACTCCTCCGGAGACATTGCTCTGATTATCATAAAAATTGAACCTTCAGTTGTGGAATTCAAGCAGATTTCCCAAACAGTTTTCGAAAAACGTGCAAATAAATTTTAAGTAGAGCTTGAAAAATAGACTGTATCTCTGCAACGCATCATCGTATTTAGACCAAACTTGGTACATGTCATCAGGGTTGCCAGTTTTTCACAACAAAACCTGCCCAATTGCTCCTCAAAACTTGCCTAATCGCATTTCAGGGGGGTCCCACGGTAAAAATCAAGTTCCGGGGGGTAAAATTTGCTTTTTGGCGGGGCTCCCCAGGTAAAATTCGCATTCCAGGGACTAAATATTGCGTTATTTTGGGTCGATTCAACCTGCGGACATGAAAAACAACCCACGGTAACAGTGTAAACGTAGCCCAATTCTGCGGAAAAACCACGGACTTGGCAACACTGTATGTCATCACAAGCATGACTTGAGGCTACATGCTGCATTTCGGTGCAACGCCACCTACTGGTCCGGAGATAAGAAAATTGATATTTTTGCTGATAACATCTGAATGGTTTACCCAAAAATCTTAAACTGGCCTCGTGAGATTTACCCATATCGGCCATTTTGGGCGTCAGCCATTTTTAATTTTGTAGTAAAATACTGTATTTTATGAAGACATTAGCGTATCTTTACGAAACTCGGTATGGGTCATCAGCATGATGCCCTGAAAGAGTCTGAGAAGTTTCGGACCAGAAAAAAAAGTATTTATATGCTTATAACTTTGGACGTGGCTATTTATTTTCATGAGATCTCATTTCCTTAGACTCCTGAATTCTTATCCAACGACACCAAACATGCTAGGTTTCGCCTTAGTTAGTGCAACGTTGTGATTTAATGTTTACACAACATTTGCGAATATCTTTGAAACTCTTTGTTAGTCTGATCAAAACAAAACCACTGTACAAAAATCAGAAACACTAAAGGCCAAATGTCAAAATTTTGATAGTGGCAAAAAAAGGCAATCAAAGTCAGTTGTGGGTAATATTTTATGTTCATACATGTCTATAACTCTTAAACAGAATTACATATTTTCACCAAATTTGACACGCTTATGTATGGGGACACATAAAAAGCCATTTTTGGCCACTTGGTGGCGCTAAAATTAAACAAAATATGAAATTTTGTCTGACTGACTTCAAAATTGTCATGCAGTGTCTTTGTCTCAGTTGTTATCACAGTCTATTATGGAAGTCTTTGTCTGCTAGTAGCTTCCTTGTTTGCTTCTGTTGTGTTTGGACCCTTAATTGCTGCTTGCAGCTATATTATATAATTTATATTTATAGTTTAAAGCGCTCATTTGTCCAGCTGTGCTCAATCTGAATAAATAAACATTTAAAGCAAAAGTCATTGTGGATTTAATAAAGGTGGTTTTGTGCTGAAAACACTTGAGCGTTTACAGAAAGAGAATCCTTACACTCAGACATGGAGTTTTTATGAATAACACTCTATATTCAAAATAGATTTAATCATTTCAGAGGTCAAACTACTGTGAACATCATGAATTACAACATTGCTTAGAAAGATGGACTAATTCACGGCCTTTGTGAAAGTAAGGGAAAGTTCCAGATTCCATAAAAAACACATTCGACGCTTTTCTGCGAGAACAGTAAAAGCACTGGTTTGTCTGATCAGATACTGGCGGGTTGTGTTGTTGACGGCTGAATCTCGCTGCTATGAGCCGCAGTCGTGCAGCAGTGATTTGACCTTCTCCAGGTTGTGTTCAACGGCTCCGTTCAGAAACTCCACCCAGGACACATCGGCCTCCACGCAAACATGACTGGACCTGATGGAAGAGGAGAAGTTCAGATGCTTCATTACACGAGGAGGGGAGAGAAACGTGACTGATGTGGGAAAAATGATGAAGGGTGGAAGAATCAAATGGGAACAATCATGTGACTGTGTTCTGGACCTAATAATAATAATTACATTTTGTAAACCGCAGGCAAACTAGTGATTATCAGTGACATACCTGGTGATCTCCAGAACTTTCTTCAGCACACATGCCAGTTTACACACCTACAACAATCACATCATTCATTAGCACTGGAAACTTTGCCATGATCAATCCAGACACATGAACCCCGACTTAACTGGATCATTTGTTGAAAATGTACGTCAACAACGACGCCCACTATGACTAATGAACTGGCGCACCTGAAAACACACACTGCTGCGTCCTGGTGATGCCATCAATAATGTGACAGATGAAACATGTCATTCTGGGAACCGGCCAACAGAGCCGAGGGGCTCGTCTGAACACGTCCCCTGTGCGTGATAAAGCTAGGCGAAAGTGAGCGATCTGTCGAGACTTACATTATTATTGACAGCCGTGCGGTCCACAGGGGGGTAGAGACTGAGGGCGAGGTCATCAACGCTGAAAACACACAAAACAAGCTGTCATCATTATCACCGTCACTGTGCCATGAGAAGGTTTGGCAGGGTGGATGTTTGGTGTGGCACAGAGAGCTGTAGGGTAAAACACTCACTGTGAGCGGAAATGATGAGTTTCAACATCATGTGAGACCACTAGAAACACTTAACCAATCAGAAACAACACTTACGCTACCGTTCAAAGGGTTGGTAAGAACTGTACTTGTTTAATGTATAAAAAAATACAGTCAAAATTGGGAAATATTATTCCAATTTAAAATAGCTGTTTTCTATGGAAGCTCATTTCCGCCATGAACTAAATAAAAAAGGTAATTACAACTTCTTATCACACAATTCTGACTTTTTTTCTCAGAATTGCAAGATATAAACTCACAAATGCGAGATATAAAGTCAGAATTGCGAGTTTTAAAGTAAAAATTATGATTTATAAAGTCAAAATTGTTGGTTTTAAAGTAAAAATTATGATTTATAAAGTCAGAATTGCGAGTTTTAAAGTCAGAATTGCGAGTTTTAAAGTCAAAATTATGATTTAAAAAGTCAAAATTGTTAGTTTTAAAGTAAAAATTATGATTTATAAAGTCAAAATTGTTAGTTTTAAAGTAAAAATTATGATTTATAAAGTCAGAATTGTTAATTTTAAAGTAAAAATTATGATTTATAAAGTCAGAATTGTTAATTTTAAATAAAAATTATGATTTATAAAGTCAAAATTGTTAGTTTTAAAGTAAAAATTATGATTTATAAAGTCAGAATTGTTAGTTTTAAAGTAAAAATTATGATTTATAAAGTCAGAATTGCAAGATAAAAAGTCGCAATTACCTTTTGTATTTTTTTATTTAGTGGCAGAAACAAGCTTCCATAGTTTTCTATGTGAATATACAGTAAAGTGTAATTTATTCCTGTGATCAAAGCTGAATTTTCAGCATCATTACTCCAGTCTTCAGTGTCACATGATCCTTCAGAAATCATTCTAATATGATGATCTGATGCTCAAGAAACATTTATGATTATTATCAATGTTGAAACAGTTTCATATTTATGTGGAAACTGTAATAAATTTTTTTTCACTTGATGAATAAAAGTATTTATTACCCAAAAAAAAAAAAACCTGACCACAATCTTCTGACCAGTAGTGTACATTATTTAAATAATTAAAAACATTTCAACTTCATTCAACCGAATTCTTTAAATGTCACAAACTGTGTTCGGTCACTTTACATTTCACAGAATAAGCTACAGCACAGACTTCAAGCCTAAATTTGAATAGTTTGATTCAATCCATATTTAATTCAACATTTTAATCGACACACCTTGGACTGACGTCTTTAGCAGCGTCTGCGAGATCGTCTAACTGCGCGATGTTCTCCTCCGTATCCGTATCCCCGTTGTTTCTGACAGCAGAGGAGAGTTTGCGCAGACTCGCTCCGGACGCCTTCATCAGACCCTGACACTGACAGACCAGCTGCCGGTCCGACTCTGACCAGTACGTGTCCTGGTTACCACGGCCACCGATTCCTTCATCATCATCATCATCATCGAGTAAGACGTCACCAAACGGGTCTTGAGTCTCAGCCAGAGCCTGAAACATACAGAGTAATAAACAACCTCAAACGGCTTATTAATGGACAAATAACAATCTTCATTATTAGCAGATGTTCTCCGACCTGCTCCATTTCTTCCAGGGCATCTTTCACCAAACCAACATGTGAAGTCAAGACGCCCGACACGACACTGCGGTTATCTGTGAGCAAAACATCATATGAGAATGATTTCTGAAGGATCATGTGACACTGAAGACTGGAGTAATGATGCTGAAAATTCAGCTTTGATCACAGGAATAAATTACACTTTACTGTATATTCACATAGAAAACAGCTGATTTACTTTGGAATAATATTTCACAATTTTTACTGTATTTTTGATCAAATAAATGCAGTCATCGTTCTCGGTGTGGACGAGTCTTAACTCTAGTACTGGTTAGTATCCTTCTAACCTTTCGGCAGCTGATTAAACTGGTCACATGCGGCCCAAACTCCTCCGGTGGACATCAGCTGCTCCTGTGAGAGACTGAAGGAAAACATGACACTAATAAACACCCATCTTTATCCATAAACATCATCATTATTGTGTTAAAGGGTTAGTTCACCCAAAAATGAAAATTCTGTCATTTATTATTCCACACCCGTAAGACCTTCGTTCATCTTCAGAACTCAAATTAAGATATTTTTGATGAAATCCGATGGCTCAGTGAGGCCTGAGCAATGACATTTCCTCTCTCAATATCCATTAATGTACTAAAAACATATTTAAATCAGTTCATGTGAGTACAGTGGTTCAATATTAATATTATAAAGCCGCGAGAATATTTTTGGTGCGCCAAAAAAACTAAATAACGACTTATATAGTGATGGCCGATTTCAAAACACTGCTTCAGGAAGCTTCGGAGCGTTATGAATCAGTGTGTCGAATCAGCGGTTCGGAGCGCCAAAGTCACGTGATTTCAGCAGTTTGACACGCGATCCGAATCATGATTCGACACAAAAGATTCATAACGCTCCGAAGCTTCCTGAAGCAGTGTTTTGAAATCGGCCATCACTATATAAGTCGTTATTTTGTTTTTTTGGCGCACCAAAAATATTCTCGTGGCTTTATAATATTAATATTGAACCACTGTACTCACATGAACTGATTTAAATATGTTTTTAGTACATTAATGGATCTTGAGAGAGGAAATGTCATTGCTCAGGCCTCACTGAGCCATCGGATTTCATCAAAAATATCTTCATTTGTGTTCTGAAGATGTGGAACGACACGAGGGTGAGTAATAAATTACATTATTTTCATTTTTGGGTGAACTAACCCTTTAACTGCATGTTCCTCATAATCTTGAATCTCTTCTCTTCTCTGAAGACGAGGGCGGGGCAACCTGTCACTCACATGAGATCCACCAATAGCAAACCACAACCATCCAATCAATTCCCCACAGACAGAATCAAGCCCCGCCCTACATTTGTTCTTGTTTGCAAAGCCATGCAACTCGTTTCATGATGAGTTTATACCTCTGCACAGGAGAGGCGAGGATAACGTCCAGCAGCTGATGGAGTCCGTCCAGCACCTCCGCTGTGGCGTCTCTGACCATCTTCCTCAGCGTGACTCCTGCATCAAACAGGACATTCGCTTTATCCGGTGCTTGTCATTTACAGTTCAGTGCATCAGTGTCACAGTTACCCTGACTCTTCGGCAACCAGAAGTAAACGGTACACAACGTCAACACGCTCTTCTGAACAGATTCGGCTATTTTTGCACAGTCCTGGAGTGAGAAGAAACAAAACAATATTACAGATGACAAAAAACACCAAAGGGTCAAAGGTCAGCCAGGGCTCTAGAGCAGAAGCACCTCCTCTGACGGCGACGGCGGCTTCGAGAAGATTAAACTGAGTTTTGTTGCTTCTTGAGACGTTGCTTTTACAGCTTCACCTGTGAAATGAGAAGAACACGAGTGAGTCGGTGTGAAGATGAAGATATTCAGATTAAAATCATCTTAAACACTGAACTCAGAATCTCCCAGAAGTTTGACAAGCTGAACGTCCCGCTGCATTCATTCGACTCTCCATCTGAAGACATAAAGAGAGTATAAACACGATGAACTCTGTGCGTGTGTTTGGAGGGTTTAATATATAGTTTATACAGCACTGTGAGTGTTGTTACACATTTAGCCGTTAGCATCACACAAACACAGCTAAAGTCTGTGGTGAAATAAAGCGACAGGATGCCATCATACCCCTCACTCGATCTCTGCTGCACTTCACCGAGTTACTGAGGGTTCTTAACGGCAGCAGAACATCTGAGTTATCGGCACTCATGACTCGGTTCGCTTCAGTCACTCGATCTGTGGAACGAACGTCAAGCGGAACTAAGTTTGTGTGATGATGATCGCGCCGGAGCCAGTCTGTGGTTGCACATTTTGCACCGTCGGGTCTATTTTTAACTTGTTTACATATTAATAATTATATAAATATGTAAACAAGAATACTTTTAATTATTTAAAAAATAATTCACAAAAATATCTTCACAAAATGCTGCTTAAAATGAACGTTTATTCTGTTTTAATATATAAACGTTCATTTTGTGAAGATGTTGCAACACTCAATGCTTAAAATACAATTCTAAATATTACTTTTTGAGTTTACATTTTGATACGCGGATTTAATTATTAACAAATAAAAGACTTTATTTAATCGCGTAAAGGAGTGGTTTGGACGGCAGGTGGCGCTCGACGGCAGCGAAACGAGTTTAGAGTTTGTTTTGACACAGATTAGTCTGGATTATGATTCAAATCAGTTCAAAATCAAGTATGTTTTTTCAAACATGATACTTTAACCTGTTAACCATCACTGGCCCACAGCCATTACACATTTAAAACAGTAATAATCTATACTAAACCTAAACTAATCTTGACAAACTATATATCATTTGAAAGCTTAGAATCTCTAGTTTTCATATTTGGTGACTGATTTCCAAAATAAATGACAGAGGAGCAGTAATTTATCAATTTGCAACAAGCATGTTTTCATACTCATAAGGAATGTTCAGACCTTTATTTTGAAATAGCGATGAACATGAAAAATCATTAAAGATTGAAACATGTTTGTTTTCATGCCAAGAGTTCAAAAGATAACATCCATTCAATTTTTTGAGAAAAAAAGGTCTGAAAATGTTCAGAAAATACATTTATGATTGTGGCGGCGATCTATAACCCACATACATGTTGTTTTTATGTTTATTTGAGGCTGAATTCACATCAAATTCCCATACTACTTCGATATAGGATGTCTACTTCATAAA
>RJVU01057277.1:359479-436931 GCA_003731715.1 Anabarilius grahami
GTATTGTCAGGTATTTTATGGCATGATCATTCACATAATGAAGGTTAACTGTTGTGTGTTTTCTGCAGGACTCTTTACCGCGGTAAACGCATCATGCCTCCCCAGCTGCAGTCGCAGAACCGGCCCGCGGCCCGAGTCCTGCAGGGCGACCTGGCGTCTCTGAGTCCGGCTCTGCGAGAGTTCATCGAGAACAGTGTGAACCTGTGCCAGCCGGACGCGCTGCACATCTGCGACGGCTCCGACGAGGAGAACCGCGCCGTCCTGAGCCTGCTGGAGGAACAGGGCGTCATCAAGAAGCTCCACAAATACAACAACTGGTACGACACTGATTCTCTCTGACAGATCTGCTCGGAGACGCAGGAAAGATTGCTGTATGAACATGATAGAGAAGAAATCAAAGTTTAGCTTCAGAATCAGAAAGAGCTTTATTGCTTCTATAAACAAAACATAAATAAGACGCATAATAATAAGCTAGGTTAAGTCAAGATAGACACGTTTACAAATGATTAAATCTGCTGTTCATTACATTAAAACAATCTGATTTAAACAGTGTTTTCATCAGTCCTGGAGCACATCATATTCAGATAGTGTTATATGGATCAGGTGGAAATGACTGCAGTGTTACAGTGTATGTGATGCTGTGTGATGTTCTGCAGCTGGCTGGCGCGCACAGACCCGCGGGACGTGGCTCGAGTCGAGAGTAAGACGGTCATCGTGACTCCGGAGCAGAGAGACACGGTTCCTTCGCCGCGAGGAGGAGGCGTCAGTCAGCTCGGCCGCTGGATGTCACCGGAGGAATGGGACAAAGCCATGAACGTGCGCTTCCCCGGATGCATGAAAGGTACAGAACCTGACAGATGTTCTTCAGGAACGTTAATAGAACGTTCGTTCAATCTGGTCATTAATAAAGTTTTCAAAACGTTAGCTCAAAAACATATTGATACATATTATTTCTGAAATGTTTCAGTTTTTTAAATGTTACTACTTGTAACCTTCGAAAGTATTAATTGAAAGTATCATTTAAAAGTATCGTTCACAAATAACATTCACAAGTAACGTTCAAAAGTATCGTTCACAAGTAATGTTCACAAGTAATGTTCACAAGTAATGTTCGAAAGTAACGTTCAAAAGTAACGTTCAAAAGTAACGTTCAAAAGTATCGTTCAAAAGTATCGTTCAAAAGTATCGTTCACAAGTAATGTTCGAAAGTATCGTTCACAAGTATCGTTCACAAGTAACATTCAAAAGTAACGTTCAAATGTAGCGTTCAAAAGTAACGTTCAAAAGTAACGTTCAAAAGTAACGTTCAAAAGTAACGTTCAAAAGTAACGTCCAAAAGTATCGTTCAAAAGTATCGTTCAAAAGTATCGTTCACAAGTAATGTTCAAAAGTAATGTTTAAAAGTAACGTTCGAAAGTAACGTTCAAAAGTATCGTTCAAAAGTATCGTTCAAAAGTATCGTTCACAAGTAATGTTCGAAAGTAATGTTTAAAAGTAACGTTCGAAAGTAACGTTCGAAAGTAACGTTCAAAAGTAACGTTCAAAAGTATCGTTCAAAAGTATCGTTCACAAGTAACATTCAAAAGTAACGTTCAAAAGTAGCGTTCAAATGTATCGTTCAAAAGTAACGTTCACAAGTAATGTTTGAAAGTAACGTTTAGAAGTAACATTCAAAAGTACATTTACATTTATTAATTTTTTTATGATGAGATTAAGTGCTCTCGAAATAGATGAGTTTTCAGCTCAGAAGTAATGTTCAGAAGTAACGTTCAAAAGTAACATTCAAAAGTAGCGTTCAAAAGTAACGTTCACAAATAACGTTTGAAAGTATTATTCACAAGTAATGTTCGAAAGTAACGTTTAGAAGTAACATTCAAAAGTACATTTACATTTATTAATTTTTTTATGATGAGATTAAGTGCTCTCGAAACAGAAGCAATGTTCAAAAGTAGTTCAAAAGTAACGTTCAAAAGTAACGTTCAAAAGTAACGTTCAAAAGTAACGTTCCCATAATGTTTGAAGAATGAAACAATGGAATGTTCTCTTAATGCTCATATAAAAATGTATGTTTTGAACGTTCTGAGGACGTTCAGAAATAAAGTGTTCATGTGTCTGCCACAGGTCGGGTCATGTACGTGATCCCGTTCAGCATGGGTCCGGTCGGTTCTCCGCTCTCTAAGATCGGCGTGGAACTGACCGACTCTCCGTATGTTGTGGCCAGCATGAGGATCATGACCCGCGTGGGCAAAGCCGTGCTGAACGCGCTCGGGAACGGAGAGTTTGTGAGATGCCTGCACTCGGTCGGCTGCCCGCTTCCCCTCAGGAGTAAGTACTCACGTGATTCACTAACTCGACTCGACGCTCGATTAGAGACACTGACGTTCAGCTTCTCTCTCTCTCAGAGCCGCTGGTGAATAACTGGCCGTGTAACCCGGATCTCACCCTGATCGCTCACATCCCCGACCAGAGGAAGATCGTGTCGTTCGGCAGCGGCTACGGTGGAAACTCACTGCTGGGAAAGAAGTGCTTCGCTCTTCGAATCGCGTCCCGCATCGCTAAAGAGGAGGGCTGGCTGGCCGAACACATGCTGGTCAGTCAGAAACATGCAGAGTCATTCTGATTCAGTGAACTCTAATCACATCCAGATGGAGCGTTAACACAGCTAAAGTCACTCACAGTTAGCCTGAAATATCAATGACAGGAAAAACACCTTCGAAGAGAAGACAAGAAAACTTCACATATCCACCTTATTTTTAAAAGCAAGCTTTTTTTGCAAATGAAATACCTACAGATCTGCAAACTAATAACTACAGATTATAACTATAGTAATTATAACAAAATAACTATATGATTATATATAAAAAATGATGATTAATTTATATATAAAAGTAGATAATTCTTTTAAATACATATATATAACATTTTAATAGATTAAATAAGTTTGCAATATCAAGCAGCATATATATGTATTTTTATTAAATATAAATTTAGTAAAAATACAATTTGAATAAATCAAAATAAAGTTTGCAATATCAAGCAGCATAACAGGCAGTTTTAGTACAGCTAAAATAACTAGAAGCAGATGAGAATAGAAGCCTTGCATAAGTTAAAAATAAAAGTATTAAAATCAAGGTGGATAGGGTTGTACAAAGCAAAATAATTTGAACTGATTTCTTACAAAAACAGCACCTTGAATGCAATGCAAATCACTGTGGATCAAAACATCTGCCAAATGCATAAATGCAAATGTTAAAACAGCAACTAAATGAACTCAAATTAAATGCAAAAGGAATTAATTTATTAGTGAAGAGGCAAATATCTGCAGATTACATGAGAATAATTAACAGAATTTTTGAATGAAGATTGACAGTTCCATTAAACATGAATATGATGCGTTTCCTGTAGATTCTGGGCATCACTAATCCGGCGGGACAGAAGAAGTACTTTGCGGCGGCGTTCCCGAGCGCCTGTGGAAAGACCAACCTGGCCATGCTGAACCCGTCGCTGCCGGGCTGGAAGGTGGAGTGTGTCGGAGACGACATCGCCTGGATGAAGTTTGACAAAGAAGGTACAGATAGTTCAGTTATGATAATAAACCCTGTGCATTCAGAAAACACATTGACACAGATGGAAACAGAAGGGTTAAAATGCTACAACTACAGGAATACATCATATCCCTGCTCTACAGGCGTTCCAGCTAAAACACATCATGATATATGAATTATTGAGAAGAAATATGCCGTTTTTGATCATTCAGTTGACGTACTCTGTTGTTTGTGTTGAAGGGAATCTCAGAGCCATCAACCCAGAGAACGGCTTCTTCGGTGTGGCACCAGGAACCTCCACCAAGACCAACCCGAACGCCATGGACACCATCCGCCTGAACACAGTCTTCACCAACGTGGCCGAGACCAGCGATGGAGGTGTTTACTGGGAAGGCATGGACGAGGAACTGCCGGAGGGAGCGACACTGACGTCCTGGAAGAACCGGCCGTGGACACCGGAGGACGGTAGGTGCCGTCGGTCTCAGCACCGCTTCATGTCGTCCCGATCTCGTCCCGCCGCTCACGTTTCTCCGTGTCTCTTCCAGGTGAACCGTGCGCTCATCCCAACTCGCGCTTCTGCACGCCGGCCGCTCAGTGTCCCATCATCGACCCGCAGTGGGAGTCTCCCGAAGGCGTTCCCATCGAGGCTGTGATCTTCGGCGGTCGGCGGCCGCAGGGCGTCCCGCTGGTCTACGAGGCCTTCGATTGGTCGCACGGAGTGTTTGTGGGAGCGGCGATGAGATCTGAAGCCACGGCGGCCGCCGAACACAAAGGTGAGACGGACCGCTTATTATTAGTGCTGCGACATGTATCGAAATAAAACTGATGTCACAATATGGCTTAGTGCGACTGTCAGGTTTAATGAAGTAAATTCATGTCTGTGTTGCTCTGTGTTCAGGTAAAGTGATCATGCACGACCCGTTTGCCATGCGTCCGTTCTTCGGCTACAACTTCGGTCAGTATCTGTCCCACTGGTTGAGTATGGAGCAGCGTCCCGCCGCCAAACTGCCCAAGATCTTCCACGTCAACTGGTTCCGCAAGAGCTCGTCCGGAGGCTTCCTGTGGCCCGGATACGGCGAGAACATCCGCGTGCTGGAGTGGATGTTCCGCAGGATCAGCGGCGAGGCCGGAGCGATGCCCAGCGCCGTCGGGTACGTGCCCTCCGCCCTGAACCTCAGCGGCCTGCCGGAGGACGTGGATCTGCAGGAGCTCTTCCACATCTCAGCAGACTTCTGGTCTCAGGAGGTGGAGGAGATCCGAGCGTACTTCCAGCACGAGGTCAATGACGACCTGCCCGGAGAGATGGAGAGACAGCTGGAGCTTCTGGCTCAGAGAGTGAGACAGCTGTGAGAAACACCAGAGCAGATTTAAATCTATTCATCAGACATGAAACTCTTACTTTAGACATTTGTAGAGTATCTTTTTTTAGTATTTTTAGTCCTCTGATCAGTGACTGATCATTTGTTTGTTATCACGGAAAAAAAAAAAGGTAATTGCTCATTTTTATCTTCCAATTCTGCATTTTTTTTTCTGGGAATTGTTAAATATAAACTCGGAATTCCAAGGAAAAATTGGGAATTGTTAGATATAAACTCGGAATTCCAAGGAAAAATTGGGAATTGTGAGATATAAACTCGGAATTCCGAGGAAAAATTGGGAATTGTTAGATATAAACTCGGAATTCCAAAGAAAAATTGGGAATTGTGAGATATAAACTCGGAATTCCGAGGAAAAATTGGGAATGGTTAGATATAAACTCGGAATTCCAAAGAAAAATTGGGAATTGTGAGATATAAACTCTTTCAGAATTTTATTAAATTCTGAGAAAACAAATTCAGAAAAAGAGCTTCCATAGATTTGAGCCTTTAATTTTTCAGCTGACAGAAGATCTGATGACGTCTATGAAGATGTAAAGAAAGGAAATTAAAGGACTGTTTGTTATTTAACCTTATAAATTATTGATGCAAAATGTCCGACTACATGTTCACATTTATATATTCAGACGGAAAACTTTAAACTGTTTGCAACCATTTCATTTTTCTAAATGTTTTAAATTATTTTTGTATTTCCATGACTTTTGATGTCTGTCTTATTATGTCTAGATGTTAATAATAAAGTTATTTAAATGTACATCTGTTGTTTGTGCTTTTTCTCAATCACAGTGAGCTTTACTGTCATTCCTCTATATGATGATGGAAATGTGCTCTATATAAACATACAGACACATAAACCACTGGAAGAAGTAAATACTTCACATATGCTTTGATTTACACTCATTCAGTGCGAACAGAAACACTACTGTAATGTATGCAATTATGACTACTTACATTTTAATACTGTCATGTGTGAAATAACTATTATAACAGACCAGTGACAAAATGCAGACAAAAACTGCTATTAAACTAATGATGATCCCAAATATAACTACAAACATACCGGAAAGTTAGGAAACATGACATTTCTGAACCACATGTGAAGAAAATATGAAGAGAATCAGCCTGTTCACACCAGGATAACTGTAACGATAAAGATATCGCTCTAAAAATGATTCTGAATGTAAAAGAACAGCAGAATCACGATAACGGCAATATTGTTAGAATCACTCTCAGAGGGATTTATTTTCCCAGCTGATGAACGATAAAGACATTGACAGCCAATCAGAATCCATCCTGCTTTAAAGTGCTCGAGCATTTAAAGCGACAGCGTCTTTATAACAAACAGAACGATATTGTGTGCTGGTGTGGACGCTAATATAGTTATGTTGGCTTGACAAAGACAAAAACATGCTAGCAACTTGTTACAACATGTAAGCAATGTGCTAATCATGCTAACAACATAAGGTGCGTCCCAAGTCGAGTACTTGTGCACAATTCTATGACGCTTTTAAGTATAAATAGTGCGAGTAGTGCGCTCACACAGAAAATTCCAAAAATGTTGCACTTTAAATACCCGGATGATGCACTAAAATAACGGAAAAAACGAAGTGTGGAATGTCGGACACTTCAAGCACTCGACTGTTGCAGCTTTAATTATGTAGTGGAGGGGGAGGGGCATCAGACCCCATTGTTTAATGACAAAATAAACATGTAAAATTCATACACTACATGGATGAGTACACAAGTGCATAGTGTATAGTGCGTCGTTTGGGACACAACTATAGTAAAACATGCTAGCAATGTGCTAACATTGCTAGCAAAACAAGCTAAAATATGCTAGCAATGCGTTAAATCATGTTAACAAACATTTTACAATATGTTAGCAATGTGTTAATCATGCTAGCAACATACTAAACCATGCTAGCAACATACTAAAACATGTTAGCAATAATGCTAATCATGCTAGCAAAATGCTAACAAAAGGTAAATCTTGTTAGCAAATGTTAGCATGATAGCAACATGTTAGCAAAATCATGTTAGCAAAATATTTAAAAAGCTAGCAATATGTTAAATCATGTAAGCAAAATGTTAACATGCTAATCATGCTAACAACATTCTAATAATGCTAACAACATGCTAAAACATGCTAGCAATGTGTTAAAAAATGCTAGCAACATGCTGACAAAATGTTAATCCTGCTAGCAAAATGCTGAAACGTGCTAGCAATGTGTTAAAACATGTTAGCAACATGCTAAAACATGACAGCAATGTGTTCAATCAAGCTAGCAAAATGCTAAAACATGTTAAATCATGTTAACAAAATGCTAATAATGCTAGCAAAACATTCTGATCATGTTAACATGCTAATAATGCTAACAATGTGTTAAAACATGCTAGCAAAATAATCATTTTAGCAACATGATAGCAAACATGTTAATCATGTTAACAAACATGCTAACAATGTGTTCAATCAAGCTAGCAAAATTGCTAAAACATGTTAAATCATGTTAGCAGCATGCTAGCAACATGCTAATAATGTTAATTAGCTAATCATGCTAACAATGTGTTAAAATGCTAGCAAACATGTTAGCATGATAGCAATGTGTTCAATCAAGCTAGCAACATGCTAAAACATGTTAAATCATGTTAAATCATGTTAGCAACATGCTAATAATGTTAATTTGCTAATCATGCTAACAATGTGTTAAAATGCTAGCAAACATGTTAAAACATGATAGCAATGTGTTCAATCAAGCTAGCAAAATGCTAAAACATGTTAAATCATGTTAACAAAATGCTAATAATGCTAGCAAAACATTCTGATCATGTTAACATGCTAATAATGCTAACAATGTGTTAAAACATGCTAGCAAAATAATCATTTTAGCAACATGATAGCAAACATGTTAATCATGTTAACAAAAATGCTAACAATGTGTTCAATCAAGCTAGCAAAATTGCTAAAACATGTTAAATCATGTTAGTAGCATGCTAGCAACATGCTAATAATGTTAATTTGCTAATCATGCTAACAATGTGTTAAAATGCTAGCAAACATGTTAAAACATGATAGCAATGTGTTCAATCAAGCTAGCAACATGCTAAAACATGTTAAATCATGTTAGCAGCATGCTAGCAACATGCTAATAATGTTAATTTGCTAATCATGCTAACAATGTGTTAAAAAATGCTAGCAAACATGTTAAAACATGATAGCAATGTGTTCAATCAAGCTAGCAACATGCTAAAACATGTTAAATCATGTTAGCAGCATTCTAGCAAAACATGCTAATAATGTTAATTTGCTAATCATGCTAACAATGTGTTAAAATGCTAGCAAACATGTTAAAACATGATAGCAATGTGTTCAATCAAGCTAGCAACATGCTAAAACATGTTAAATCATGTTAGCAGAATGCTAGCAACATGCTAATAATGTTAATTTGCAAAACATGCTAGCAACATGTTAAAACATTGCTAGCAAAATAATCATGTTAGCAACATGCTAATAATGTTAATTTGCTAATCATGCTAACAATGTGTTAAAAAATGCTAGCAACATGTTAAAACATTGCTAGCAAAATAATCATGTTAGCAACATGATAGCAAACATGCTAGCGATGTGTTAAATCATGTCATGCTAGCAACATTTTTTTGACTTTCTCTGAGTAAAACCTTCAAACTTTTCAGACCAGATTTTGTCAAGCCAACACACTCCACTCATCTAGTTATGGTTATAGTTATCGTTCTATAGTTTGAGTGAAGCTCTCCGGAAGGAACACCAGCGCTGATCTTCATCAGATGATCTTCATGAACCTGAACTGATACTGGAGCGGATGGAATAGTACGAGGGGATCAGAAATAAGTTAGCATTAACATTAACGACACAGCAGTAATGACCAGAGCGTCGCAGACTGATGAAGCTCCCATACAGCAGGTGGCGCTATGAAGCTGTTAGGATGTAAAAATCTTGATTGAAAACAAGACAGAAACACTGAGGAAGAACATCATGTCTTGCAGCGAGTTGCACATGAATATAATGTGAATAATGAATTAGAATAACTTTAGTGTCTCTGCTGGAGGTTGCTGGGCCGAGACGGGGTTCATGACCTCCAGTGAAGCTCAGCAAACACTGCTGATGTTACATCACATCCACACCAATGACAGTGATGGAGTTCATTCATGCTGACGCTCGTAAAACTTGCGTAACGTTCAAATACTCGAGCGTATCTGCTTGTGCGAGTGATAAAGCAGCGACAGAAACATGGACTTCAGCTGGAGCGTTATCTGCCCGGAGCAGAGCATTCTGGGTAAATGGAGCAAGTTCTCACCCTCATATTACGTCACCACGAGCTGCTGACGCTCGACTTGCTCTGCTGCCAATAAGTGTCTTTCTAGGGAACATGTTGGACGGCGTCCATATAGTGGGGAAATGAGGGGAAAGAGCAGGAATTCCTCATTTATTACAACTACACAAAAATGACTCGATATGATAGAAATTGATTATCAATCATCCAGCATTTAACAGCTAACAGGGAACGCTCTCAGAACGTTCTGGCAAGGTTCTCTCAACGTTATGAATTTAAATGTTGCTACTTGTTTCAGAGAACATTCAAAACTAACGTTCCCGTAATGTTTGAAGAACGATACAATGTTAATGTTGACCAGCAACCACAAAACTCTCTTTCTGCAGCTTTACTGACATGTTCTGCTTCTGGAATGAAATGATTATTTTGATCAGATGTGTGTGAAGCTCTTGTTTACTGCAGGTCACACACACTGAGACGTTCTGTCTCTGCTGACGGAGATCAAGACGAAGCCCTTCAGAACAACATGTTTTTCTCCTCTTATCTGAGCGAGTTCTGCATTCAGCAGCTGTTTAGACATTAACTCACTCGTGTGACCAATACTGGCGCAGGAACAGGTGGTTTGACGGCACACGACCTCTGAATGAACACGCTGTTCCTCTCGTCCTCTTTATTGGATAATTGAGATTCCATAATTCAGGGTACAAGCGTCTTATCGCACCAATAAGAGATTTCAACACACGAGTCAAGGTTTACGAGCCGCTGGAGTTCAAACTGAAGCACTTGATCCAGTTTGAGTCGGATCATCAGATGAGGAGGAGGATCCCAGACAAAAATATGTTGTATTTCTGAACGCACAAAATGTTTTAAAAAAACATTTCTTGGTTATGCGAACGTTAAGGGAATGTTACTTCTGAATGTTCTCTGAAACAAGTCGTAACATTTAAAAAAGTTAGATGAATGTCCAACTAAAACGTTTCAGTTAAAAACATTCCATGAATGATGTATAAATAATAGTTGCAATGGTGCAAATGTTTTGAGAACATTATTATATACCAGATAACTCTGAATGAACGTTCTATTAACATTACTGGAAGAATGTATGTTCATAATAGCCGCATTTCCACCGCAGGAACTAAGGACTTTGTGGTGTATTTCTACCGCAGGGATCAAAAACTCCCCCTCAGAAAGTCCCTGCTCACGAGGTAGAACTTTATCAAAGTTCAGGGTCTTTAGGGGTGGGACTTGGCGATTGGTTGAGTTCATGCAGCATTTTATTTCAACAATCATTTTTAAAAGTCTGTTGCGGTGTGTGCAGTAAGAGTTATTCATATCAACAATGGAGTTTAAAAAATACGTTCGATCGAAGACGAGGTTCAGGTTCGGAGCACGAATCCAGCGGGAACTGGAAAGTGTTAAAGGGTTAGTTCACCCAAAAATGAAAAATCTGTCATTAATTATTCTCCCTCATGTCGTTCCACACCCGTAAGACCTTCGTTCATCTTCAGAACACAAATTAAGATATTTTTGATGAAATCCGATGGCTCAGTGAGGCCTGAGCAATGACATTTCCTCTCTCAAGATCCATTAATGTACTAAAAACATATTTAAATCAGTTCATGTGAGTACAGTGGTTCAATATTAATATTATAAAGCCACGACAATATTTTTGGAGCGCCAAAAAAACAAAATAACGACTTATTTAGTGATGGCCGATTTCAAAACACTGATTTATGAAGCTTTACGAATCATTTGTTTCGAATCGATTCAGTTGTTGTGAAAACCTGGCAACAAGTCTGGGGGGTGAAAAAGTTTCTGGGACAAATTGTTCCCTTTTAGTCAAGCCACCTTTATTTTTTCAAAGCAGATTCACAGTGAATAAACAGGAAAATATCGATCCAGTGATGCAAACAGAATTAAACTCTGCTGTAAATAAGCTCTAAAAAAGATGATAGTAAATAGTCATTATTCAGTTGAAATCAGTTCAGAGTTGATTCATTTCCATAACTGTGTGAAGTTCATCAATTATGAAATGAGTTCAATTCAGCTATAAAACAGTGATGTCATCATCAGCTCAGTTCTCATCCAATACTGTCAGTACAGTCAGATCAATAATATTGTTGAATATAATTAAGATGCAACAGTGTGAAGAACCCAAACTCCATCAGAAAAACCCCTGGGAGAAACCAGACTCAGTCGCTCAGTTCTCCTCTGGCCAACGACGAACACGGTGCGATTATGATTCAGGCGGCGTCACAAGTCAGAATATGAATAGTCACTATATGAATATCTGAGTTACTGTAATTGTCTGTTCTTCTGCACATGCTGGTTTTTGGAACTTCTTTTGCAAACTTTTCTCATTGAAACTGATGGTAGTAATGGTGAGCAGATGCAGATTTGTGACCCGAGGTGAAGCTGTTGCTCAAGCGCTGATAGAAGAACTGAAGCTCTCCATTTCAGAAACCAGTTTGAACTGGAAACGTCTGGATCAGCAGGACTGAACTCAACCAGCACAATGGAGTTTATTTCTTAGCCTACTTTATTTTTTGAAATACTGTGCTAGTATTTAATTAATTAATTATTATTATTATATTTTCCTACCAAACACCTATAGTTAAAACATTTCTATTAAACAGACTAAATAATTTCTGGTTAACTCTGTATTACCAAGTGTTAAATTAATTCTTGCTATTTCATCAAAGCTGAATAATTAATAATCAATCAGAACAGCCTCCAGTTAGTTTATTAATGAATCGACTGTAACTATAAAGACGAGGGTGAATTAACTTCAACTTTAACACCAGTTCATTTCATGTGAACACAAATAAAGGATTATTTATTTATTATATGTATTAATTTATATTTAAATACATTTATATATACATTTTCAATTTATATTTAGACATTAAAAATTATTAAAATTAATTACTTATTTTAACACTATTTTTCATTGTTATATTGTCTATTTCTTTTTCTTGTCATTGTTGTGTTTATAATGCTTTGGCAAAATTGTATGTAAACTCATGCCAATAAAGTACTTTTAATTGAAACTGAATTAAAGGAACCAATTAACTGCTGATACATAAGAGTGTTTCAGCTTCAGATTTTTATCAAATATTCATCAGTAAACCCATTTATGTTCCTATAGATTATGAAGTGCACAAGATTCTTGTCTGTAAAGTAATAATAACTGATGGCACAGGCCATGACTACTCTTTTTTTTTCTTGTATTTTAGGTTTCTTTCAATCTTAAAATGTGCAAATCATAATAAAATGTCCTGAAGACATGATTCCTGCTCAGAGAGACTGATATGAAGTATGGAGCCCCGCACGTGACATGCAAGAAAAAAAATGTAATCGTGCGCACGATTTACTAATTCGTTCCCTCGATTAGCCTACTATTTTTTCCTGCATGTCTTCACTGTAAAAAATCAAAAGTTGAGAAAACCTAAAAGTTTAAGGCAACAAACTTTGTTTGCAGATTTTTGAGTTTTCTCAACTTGTTGTATTTAGTTTATGCAACAAAAAGTTGAGAAAACAAGTTGAGAAAACTCAAAAATCTGCTGAAGTTTGTTGCCTCAAAGGGTTAGTTCACCCAAAAATGAAAATAATGTCATTAATTACTCTCCCTCATGTCGTTCCACACCCGTAAGACCTTCGTTCATCTTCAGAACACAAATTAAGATATTTTTGATGAAATCCGATGGCTCAGTGAGGCCTGAGCAATGACATTTCCTCTCTCAAGATCCATTAATGTACTAAAAACATATTTAAATCAGTTCATGTGAGTACAGTGGTTCAATATTAATATTATAAAGCCACGAGAATATTTTTGGTGCGCCAAAAAAACAAAATAACGACTTATATAGTGATGGCAGATTTCAAAACACTGCTTCAGGAAGCTTCGGAGCGTTATGAATCAGTGTGTCGAATCAGCGGTTCGGAGCGCCAAAGTCACGTGATTTCAGCAGTTTGACACGCGATCCGAATCATGATTCGACACGCTGATTCATTTGTGCTCCGAAGCTTCCTGAAGCAGTGTTCTGAAATCGGCCATCACTAAATAAGTCGTTATTGTGTTTTTTTGGCGCACCAAATATATTCTCGTGGCTTTATAATATTAATATTGAACCACTGTACTCACATGAACTGATTTAAATATGTTTTTAGTACATTAATGGATCTTGAGAGAGGAAATGTCATTGCTCAGGCCTCACTGAGCCATCGGATTTCATCAAAAATATCTTAATTTGTGTTCTGAAGATGAATGAAGGTCTTACGGGTGTGGAACGACATGAGGGAGAGTAATTAATGACAGAATTTTCATTTTTGGGTGAACTAACACTTTAAACTTTTAAGTTTTCTCAACTTTTGATTTTTTACAGTGTTGTCCGTAATGAAGAACATGAGTGATTGTATGAAAATGATGAGAGTTTGAGGACAGAAATGATTAATGACACGAGCCTGACATCTACTGGACAGAAGCATGAACTTCAGCAGTGGACATTTACTGATCTGAAGCGCCACCTGCTGGATCTACAGCTGTAAACACACGAATTTAAATCATTAATTAATTTATTTTATGTTTATCTATCTCTTATCTCTGTTATCAAACTAAATGTGCATTGAATGATCATATCTCAGTGTGTTTGGTGATATATATATACATAATTATTATTTAAAGAAGCAAAACACCTCACAACATAATATCTGTGGACAGCAAATAGACTATTAAATCAAATAAATACATTGACATTGTAAATTAAGTGACGTTTTCTTTTATTATAGAAGCAAACGTGTAAACACGATATCACAAAAATATATATAATTACTATGGTGAAATAAATAGTGTAGTTAAACGATCTTAGCCGCCGAACAGATAATGAACTACATTTCCCACAATGCACTCATATTTCGCCAACAACTTCCCGGGAAGCGTTTATTACTGACCGCTTCCAACATGGATATAAACAGCAAACCAGAGTCTCAAACATTACATCTGATTCGCTGAAGTGTTAATTTGTATTTATATGAGAGAAAAAACGTGTTCTTTATCGCTTTATCGTAATCTTCACTGGATCTCGCGACTGTTCACGTTGTTTATTTAGCACTGAAGCTAAGCTAGCTGTGTTTGTGATGTAAACAGTCTGTTATTGAGGATGTACACTTTATTATCGGGTCTGTACAAATATATGTTCCAAAAGGACGAGTACTGCGTCCTGATCCTCGGTCTGGATAATGCAGGGAAAACGGTAAGGCTAGTAGTGTGTAGTTCACGCCACTTTAGTGTACTTGTAGTCCATGTAGTGCGTTAGCAACGTGATGCCTACCTAGGCAAGGTTATTGTGAAGCTCAGAAGGTGCTGTCTAGGTAGGGTGCTCACCAAATATTAAGACTACAATCCTCTGGAAAGCTGTCTAGGATTCGAGTAAACTAATATTCTCACTAGTTAGGAAGCACACTAGTTAGGAAGCACACTAGTTAGGAAGCACACTAGGTTTGGACACTGTTTCTGTATTAGTTTTCATGTGAAGCTCAGAAGGTGCTGTCTAGGTAGGGTGCTCACCAAATATTAAGACTACAATCCTCTGGAAAGCTGTCTAGGATTCGAGTAAACTAATATTCTCACTAGTTAGGAAGCACACTAGTTAGGAAGCACACTAGGTTTGGACACTGTTTCTGTATTAGTATTCATGTGAAGCTCAGAAGGTGCTGTCTAGGTAGGGTGCTCGCCAAATATTAAGACTACAATCTTCTGGAAGCTGTCTAGGATTCGAGTAAACTAATATTCTCACTAGTTAGGAAGCACACTAGGTTTGGACATTGTTTCTGTATTCGTATTCATGTGAAGCTCAGAAGGTGCTGTCTAGGTAGGGTGCTCACCAAATATTAAGACTACAATCCTCTGGAAGCTGTCTAGGATTCGAGTAAACTACTATTCTCACTAGTTAGGAAGCACACTAGTTAGGAAGCACACTAGGTTTGGACACTGTTTCTGTATTAGTATTCATGTGAAGCTCAGAAGGTGCTGTCTAGGTAGGGTGCTCACCAAATATTAAGACTACAATCCTCTGGAAGCTGTCTAGGATTCGAGTAAACTAATATTGTCACTAGTCAGGAAGCACACTAGTTAGGAAGCACACTAGGTTTGGACACTGTTTCTGTATTAGTATTCAGTTCATAGACTTGAGTTTGATGATCAAAAGTGCAGTTTAGGTTGGCAGCTCATAATTTTTTTCTTGAATATTGTAGACCTTTCTGGAACAAACAAAAACAAAATTCAGCAAAAACTACAAGGGCATGAACCTCTCGAAGATCACGACGACAGTCGGCCTCAACAGTGAGTGATTCAGCTGGAAACTCAATTAAATGAACACTAATATAGCAGCAGTTTAACACGTTTATTTCTGTCTGTTTCAGTCGGCACCATTGATGTGGGAAAAGCTCGTCTGATGTTCTGGGATCTTGGAGGACAGGAAGAACTTCAGTCTTTGTGGGATAAGGTGTGATGCTGACGCTGTCGTTGAAGGAACGCAACGCTCTGTCTGTAATGTCATATTTACCATGTTTTACCTGTTTCAGTACTATGCAGAATCTCACGGCGTCATCTACGTCATTGACTCCACCGATGAGGAGCGCTTGGGCGAGTCGAAGAACGCTTTCGGTGAGTTTTGCTCAGCAGGAATCAATCAAATCTGTGCTTTTTACTGTTTGACTTCAGCAGAAGAGAAGCTCAGATAGTTCCACTGATCTCCAATCAGCACAGAAACACAAACTGCAGTCAGTCTGCATTATCGATGAATCGTTTGATCGTGATTATTCGACCTAATCGCAATTATTTCAATTTCGATCACATTTTGCCGTGCAAAAAGGAAAATGTAAGTGCTTAAAGTGTGTGTTCTCTCAAAAATGAAAATAATGTTATTAATTACTCACCCTCATCGCACCTTCATTCATCTTCAGAACACAAATTAAGATATTTTTGATGAAATCCGATGGCTCCGTGAGGCCTCCATAGGAAGCAATGACATTTCCTCTCTCAAGATCCATTAATGTACTAAAAACATATTTAAATCAGTTCATGTGAGTACAGTGGTTCAATATTAATATTATAAAGCCATGAGAATATTTTTGAGCACCAAAAAAACAAAATAATGACTTATATAGTGATGGCTGATTTCAAAACACTGCTTCAGGAAGCTTCGGAGCGTTATGAATCTTCTGTCGAATCATGATTCGGATCGCGTGTCAAACTGCTGAAATCACGTGACTTTGGCGCTCCGAACCGCTGATTCGACACAAAATATTCATAACACTTCACATAACACAACAGCAGTGTTTTGTCATTATTTAGTTTTTTTTGGCGCACCAAAAATATTCTCGTGGCTTTATAATATTAATATTGAACCACTGTACTCACATGAACTGATTTAAATATGTTTTTAGTGCATTAATGGATCTTGAGAGAGGAAATGTCATTGCTCAGGCCTCACTGAGCCATCGGATTTCATCAAAAATATCTTAATTTGTGTTCTGAAGATGAACGAAGGTCTTACGGGTGTGGAACGACATGAGGGAGAATAATTAATGACAGAATTTTCATTTTTGGGTGAACTAACCCTTTAAAGAAATGCCATCAAATGCATGATAATAAAGCATGCAATGATATTCCTTCATATGAAATGAATGCTTGTGGGTTTTTATATTATATTATATTACATTACATTATATTTTATTATATTACTTTATTATATTATATTACATTATATTTTATTATAGTATATTATTTTATATTACATTATATCATTTTTTATTACATTACTTTATTATATTATTTTATTTTATTACATTTTGTTATGTTATATTGTATTTTATTACATGACTTTATATTATATTATAATTAATATGACGTGAGGTCCCATTAGTTAACATTAGTAAATGCATTAACTAACCTTAACTAATACATTTAGCAAAACATTTGTTACAGTATTTATTAATCATTGTTTATAATGTATTAATAAATGTTGAAATAAACTGCTTTAGAATTTTTCATTGTTAATTCATGTTAACTAATGGAACCTTATTTATAAATAATTAATTACATATTTATAATATTATTAATTATTTATTATATAATTTTTTACAACATTAAAGTAAATCATATAGGCCTATTTTATTATATTTTTATTATGTTATATATGATTCCAAGTAAAAAACAAACAAACATAAGCTTACACTGTAAGTTACACAAAGGAAACAGAATTAAGTTGTTAATTGCAATTTTTTTTTTGTATGTTTCCTTGCATTGACTTTGTTTCATAATTTTCAAATTTTGTAGCGTCACGATGTTATTGAACTGATCTGAATAATGACTCTGTACAGCTGCTTTACAACAGAATCTGAATTTGCATCATTGATTTAGTTATTTTCCTGTTATTCACTGTGAAGCTGCTTTGAAACGATTTCTACTGTATAAAATGCTGTAGATACCAAAGTTTGACTCTTCAAAATCTGAATCATTGTCTGAACTGACTTCATCTTCCCATCATCCAGAGAAAATGATCAGCAGTGAAGTTCTGGAAGGAGTTCCTCTTCTCGTGCTGGCCAACAAACAGGACGTCGAGGTATGAAGTCAGTCAGGAGTCTGGAGCTCCTTCATGTCCAGTCGAGTTCACACACACGGATGATTGTAATGCTCTTCTCTTGTTCCTCAGAACTGTCTGTCCGTCCCCGACATTAAGACGGCTTTCAGTGACTGCGCTCCCAAAATCGGGAAGAGAGATTGTCTGGTGCAGCCCTGCTGTGCTTTATCAGGGTACGTCTCGATCATCTATTATTCAGTCTTCAGTGTGGAAGTGGAAACCTGCTGGATGCTGCAGAAAGATCCAGTTCAGTCTGTGAAGAGGTTACGGGTGATCCTGTGAGGGATGCTGGAGCTCGAATCATTTTTGCAATTGACACGATTGAAACTGTAGTTCCCAGCATGCCTTGGATGAGAATAATTAAGTATTATTTTATGTATTATTGAGGAAGATGAGAAAAGGCGGTGATTTGCTGGGGTTTAATGCTCAGTTATTGTGGCAAAGAGTTCATCTTAATTTGTTTGACTGATACATATTGTACTGACATAAAATAAATATTAATATGTAGAGGTGCTATAAATTTAATTGATTCATGGAAAATCGATGTACATGATTATATCATGTGAATCCAACACACTTTTTTCAGTGTATTACATTATATATTTGATATTTTGTTGTCAATTTAAAATGAACCAACATTGTGAATATTACATCGCTGTGTTTCGTTAAGGTCGGGCCAGTTTTGCATCTGATGCAACTTTAGTACGAAAGCATTAAAATAATATCTGATTTAAACCTCAGAATTTGTAAGATCACATCTGCAAATAATTTTTCAAACTGATTCAGCATCAGAAATGATCACAGAAGAGACATTTCACATGCTGATTTTTTTGTAAAAAATATATATCTGTGTAAATGTTTTGTCATATTAGTGCGTTAAATGCTTGATAAAAATCATTTTGATCATTTTTTACTGTTATGTCTTGCTCTAATCTTGTTAAATGTTGTTTTGATGGTTGTTAAATCCATGATTTCTGTGTTTTTCAGGCAGGGAGTGAATGACGGCATTGAATGGATGGTCAAATGTGTGATCCGGAACATTCACCGCCCTCCCAGACAGAAAGACATCACATAGAACATCATCTGTGTGTGTGTGTGTGTGTGTGTGAGTGTGTGTGTGTGAGTGTGTGTGTCGGGTGTTTTCTGTAAATGCATAGAGGACGCAGTTATTCTGAGGACATGTAAGTTATGATATTATATTTGCAGACCTCCAGAGTTTGATATCTGTGCTGTGATATTTATATGCTGAACTGACACCGTCAGTCTTGATTTATCATGAGTTTTTAGATTCTCTGCTAAAATCACCCCTTCAGATTAAATCAGTAGTTACTAAACATAATGAAGATGTAGAATTTCAAGAGGTGTGTTTCTAAGACCCAAAACCTCATTTCTAATTACTAACCAATTATATAATAAACAGCAGAGATGGAAAACAAAGCACTTGTGTCTCGGTTTAATTTGCACGACAGATGTTTTCTCAAATCCAGGAAATGCGTTTTTCTCTCAGGACTCTGTTTGATTGATTTTCCTCTTGTTTAAGCTGAATGCATTTTGCATGAAGGCAGCAGTGAATCAATAAGCCGCATCACATCTGTGACCCTGATCGATCACACCTGTACATGCGTGTGAGAGTCGATGTGATGTTTAACACGTGTGCCACTCTTTAGGATCTAAATCACACATCTGTCGACATTCCCAGTATAAGGACGCAGATGTCATGTGATTAATCAGTGGTGTTTGCACAAGCATCTCTAGTACTAATGTTCACATGTAATGTCACATGTTCATTCAGATCTCTTCAAGTCATAAAGTTCATTGAGTTTTTGAGACGGATGATCTGAACTGCCTTAAATCCGGCTGTTCTTGTGCGCAGTTGTTTTAGGACAGCAGGCTAAATGGAGCCGGTCTTCGCACGCAACCCTTCAGCTGAGGGTTTGGCCATGAATTGTGTATGAAGACTTGTGTAACAGCGCATCCGTGAATCTGGAATGGAACCTGAACATTAGAGCTGCACTTTTGGTTACGCTGCAAAAAAAGGGGGTTTTGCAGTATTTATTTTACTGGAAAACAAAATATATTTCCTTAAGCAAAATTGCAAGATTTGAATTTTATCTTGGATTAGCTTTTTTTTTTCTTCACCCCATTTTGTTTGTTTGCCAGATGAAAATAAAATCCCAGATTTACACTGAAGGGTGCTTAATTTGGACTAGTAATAATCTGCATAGCAACAGTTTAGTAATAGCATAGTAATAACAAAAAAGCGATTAGGACTTGAACATTATCTTAACTGCTCATTTGTTGATATATGAAAATGACCCTGTATGAAGTACTTGTCATAAATAAACAGCTTCTGTTATTTCCATCTTAAATTACAAGCTTGATCCATTTCGTTAACAGCAGCAGTCTGATGTACGTCCGTTTCAGATCAATAGCTGATTGGAAACGATAAATGTTGTCTCGAGTGTTTGTCATCTTTTGTCTCATCGACTGGACCTACTGTAGTTTATTTAAAAAGACCACAATATCTGGAAATATTTACCTGATACATCAGACCAAAAATCACTGCATCACACTGAAAAAATGATGTTCTTCCTCAGTGTTTCTCCTTTACAAATATCTAAACATTCTTAAATCAAGATACATTTACTGGAGAAGAGAAATGACTGAAGATATGAAGTCTTAGTTTTTAAAAATTAAGCAAATTTATGTTTAAAACAAGAACAAATATCTGCTGGCGTGGTGAGAAAAATAATCTTCTTTTCCTTTGAATTAAGTTTATTTTTCTGAAACATTGGCAGATATTTTTTTTCTTGTTTTTAGGCTTAAAATCATTTAATTTTGATGCATTTTTCAGAAAAATGCTTCTCAAGTAAACGATACATTGATTTAAGAATATTTAGATATTTGTAGAGGAAAACGAGACACAAATACTAAGATTTTCTTCTTTTTTTGTGTTTGATGCTTATCAAATTTTTATACCATATCAAATCAATCAAATATTGCAAGGACATGTAATGACTTTGTTTAGCTGTTGGTCAGATTTATGAACTGCATAACTTGTTTTTTGAAAGTATTTGTGTGTATGTGAGCAGTAAAAATAGCTCTTGTTTCCAAGACAACGGCACTATATCACTTTATTATTGTCTTTTTTTCTCAGTTTATCTCGGTCTGATCAAATTCCAGCTTCGTCAGCGACATCATTTCTCTCTCCCATCTCTTTATTTCTCTCTCCATCTCTCGTCCTCTTCACCTTCACCCCTCCTCCTCCTCCTCCTCCTCCCCCGATAATACAGACCATCGCTGTGCGTCACTCCTTCAGTGCTTCATTCCCTTCATCTCTCTGCTCCGCATCCGTCAGCTCCGGCAGCAGTATGGACAGCACAGTTTCAGGTAAGACCCAGAATCATCTCTGGATGCTGAGAGGCTGTAGGAGGGTTTCTGCACCACAGAATCGACTGTGCTGGTGATGTTCTGTTTGCATGACATGATGTCCTTTGTCAAGCATGATGCTGTTGGGGTCTGTAATATCTAAGAGATAAATACACAGACATCATTTAAATACAGAGTGTTTGTGTTTAAACAAGATTTATTGTGTGCTGATGCTCAACGCTGCAGATGTTGCGCTATAAAAACACGGGTTCATTTGGAGGGTAGCAGTGCAGCAAAATGTGACGCAATGTTGTAGATGTGACTGTCTGGATCACATTTGAACATCAGTCATCCACTATATGATCTCGTGTTGTCTTTGACGAGACCTTGAGCAGCCCTGATATCCTCTCTGCACATTATATCATGTGATTCGTCCTAATGTCCGGCGGATGCAGCAGGATTTGAGTTATTTTTGCAATCTCAGCTCTCCTTTGAGCTCATGTGTGATAAACACACACACACACCACGCAGAACTCAGAACCCATCAGCTTTAGTAATAAACACTAACTTTAAGGTTCTGCCTTTTTTGCATGCATGGACACATTTGGACTCTTTTGCTCATAGGTCATGTTGGTGATTTGTGAATCTTCAAATCAAGTCTTGTTGAGGATCGATGTGTTGCTTTACTTACGCACAGTTCACCTTCACACGAGCTCACAGTGAAGCATTTTCTGCAGACATGTGCTGTGGTGACCAGATCAATAATGCATGAATCAGGTTAAGGGTGCGGTCTGTGATGTTCATTGTTAATTCATGTTAACTGAAGTTAAAGGTGGTACAGAGGATGTTTTCCTCGACTGAGTTTTTGAAATGAGCGCATGCGTAAGAACAACCCCCCTCCATTTCGAGTGAACGCCTCCCAAAACTCGAGCACGAGTATTGGAACACGAGTGTTTACCGCCGGCATTCGCTGTGTTATTAAGCCGGGCACACATTTAACGACTAGCTAAAACATTCTAAGACTGTGCTCAACATACAGCGATTGTTTCCAGATTTATATACTTTCACATGGAATTTGAACACCGACTGTAATCGCAGACTGAACGCAACTGGCTCTGACTGGACGCGTTTGAGCGCGATCAGTCATAAGTATCAATTTACATTCATAATCGGCCTTACAATCGACTTAAAGCCGCGCACACACTTAGTGGATTCATTATGTCGGACTCACCGCAGGTAACTCATAATCTGCAGTTGTTACTCCTGTCTCCTGACAAAAACATTGCATGCGGCGCCTGTGGAGTGTGGAAAGTTACTGGAGCGCGCACGTCTCTCACAAGGAACGTCATGGCAGTGATTGACAAGCCAGAGGGCCAATCGTTTACGCCATGATGTTTTTAAGGCCCTACCTCGTGCACAGATGATGTATATTAATAATATTCCTTTCAGTGCACCTAATAAATAGTCTTTTATCGGTTAGTAAAGACAGTTTCAAGTAATACTGCAAAAATGTATAAAACAAAACATCCTCTGTACCACCTTTAACAAATTGAACCTTATTGTAAAGTGTTAACATTTGTGAAAAAAAAAAGGTATTATGTCAATACAGCGACTTTAAATATTTTGTGACTAAATTGTAAGGTTAGAGTTAGTGCTTTATGTAGTAGCAATACTTTTTCCATGCAAGATTTTAAGTGCAATTTCTTTCTTTCTTTCTTTTGCAGCCTACTCTGAGAAGCTGAGAGAGATGTCGGTGTTGTCTCTCATCTGCTCTTGTTTGTATTCCCAGCCTCATCCCAACACCTTGGGTCAGTTTGAAGGTAGGAGTTTCAGCAGCTGCACGGACAATAATTGAAGGCCTCGCTACGAGAATATTTAAAGGATTAGTTGGCTTCAGAATTAAAATGTCCTGATCATTTACTCTCCTCCATGTCATCCAAGATGTTCATGTCTTTCTTTCTTCAGTCGAAGGTTTTTGAGGAAAACATTCCAGGATTTTCTCCATATAGTGGACTTCATTGGGGTTCAACGGGTTGAAGGTCCAAATGTCAGTTTCAGTGCAGCTTCAAAGAGCTCTACATGATCCCAGATGAGGAATAAGAGTCTTATCTAGTGAAACCATCGGTTATTTTCTAAAAAATAAACATTATATACTTTTTAACCACAAATGCTCGTCTTGCACTGCTCTGTGATGCTCCACGCATGACGTAATCACGTTGGAAAGGTCATGCGTGACATAGGCGGAAGAACCGATCCAGTGTTTACAAAGAGAACGTCAAAGACTAATTCAAACGGCCTGTAAAAAAACAAAACAAATGTTGGACGATTTTGAAGTTGGAGGAAAAAATTAGATGGAGTTTTTCGCCCTACCTCGGTACTTCCGCCTACGTCACACGTGACCTTTCCAACATGATTACGTAATGCGTGGAGCATCACAGAGCAGTGCAAGACGAGCATTTGTGGTTAAAAAGTATATAATTTTTATTTTTTTGGAAAATGTCCGATGGTTTCTCTAGATAAGACTCTTATTCCTCGTCTGGGATCATGTAGAGCTCTTTGAAGCTGCACTGAAACTGACATTTGGACCTTCAACCCGTTGAACCCCAGTGAAGTCCACTATATGGAGAAAAATCCTGGAATGTTTTCCTCAAAAACTGAAGAAAGAAAGACATAAACATCTTGGATGACATGGGGGCGAGTAAATTATCAGGACATTTTAATTCTGAAGTGAACTAATGAACTTTAAGTATGGACACACATTTATTGTCCTCATCTTGCCTCCACAGACATGGAGGTGAAGTCACTGAATAAGCGAGCTTCTGGCCAGGCGTTTGAGGTCATCCTCAAGAGTCCGACTGACCTGTCTCCGGAGAGACCCCAGACTCTGGCGCTGCCAGCCCAGAAGAAGGAGCCGTCGCTGGGGGAGCTACAGAGGAGGCTGGAGGCCGCCGAGGAGAGACGGAAGGTAAGATGATGAGGCCATTATATAATTATACATGATTATATAATGCTTTATTTCATCTGTTGAGTTATTTTACGTGGAACACGGCACTTAAAGTTGGCAAGAAATCAAAATCGACCCTATTTACTTTGTTAGTGCATATTACTAGTCTTGTGGTGAACAATTCATCCGTGCAAGTTAAAACACAGAAAAAAATTGTTTGTCGCGGTAATCTTCAATCAAAATCTGAAAAGTTACTTCCGGTCTGAAATGCCGTTCCTTCTCTGATGACGTCAGTTTGACAGCTTGGGTTGAAAACGCGTAAACCACTCCTCTACAACCGTTAGTCTGCTATGAGCGAGAGATGGAGAGGAGGAGCGCTAAAGTAAAACTCTGCCCGCTATTCAATATTCCATTTTACTTGGAAATATGTCACAAAACTGGAGAAAAGTCGTTTGAAACTTCCGGTTCACGCGGAATTTAAACAAAGTTTACATTTAAAAGTACCAAGTAGTACCAAGGTTGCACCACTAGTTCTAGTAGAGTTAGTCAACAGGTGTTTCTTCAACACATCCAGCTGGCTAGAATAACATTTAATAATTTAGCAGATGCATTTATCTTCCATGTTCATGAAAAGCACAAGCACATCTTCACACTCTAAAAATAAAGGTTCTTTATTGGCATTCATTGAAGAACCTTCCAGCTAACGTTCTCTCAAATTTATAAACAAACGTTCTTCTAACACTAATAGAATGTTCATTCAAAATTGTCTGGTCATTAATAATGTTGTTGTACCTATAATGCTCCTTTCTCAAGATGTAATATAAGTCTCTGGTGTCTCCAGAATGTGTCTGTGAAGTTTCAGTTCAAAATTTGCCCCTATTTGAGTGTGAGCAAAAACACACCGTTTTTGTGTGTGTTCCTTTAAATGCAAATGAGCTCCGCCCCTTTCCAGAAGAGGGCGGAGCTTTAACAGCTCAACAACAACAAAGCTGGAGAATCTCACGCAGACAAAATGACGAAAGTGTTCAGCCTTACATTGTTCAAACCGGAGTCGACACTGATGGAGAGACTCAGGAAGAAGTTACAACTTTTAGAATGAAACTGGACGTTTCTGAATGGTTAGTGGATAAATGTATGTAGTTGCTGTGGAGTTGATTCAACTCATCCACTAGCATGTGCCGTCATGTTCATCTTTTGTGTTTAATTGACCCTCGTTTGTGAAGCAGTCCGCCGTAAAATGACGGCATGTCAACAACACTCTACTACAACAACTCTTCCTCTTCTCTAAAGCACAGTCCTCTTTTGTACGTGTCCATCACTGTTGGGATGTTTTCATTATTTTATCCCACTTTTTGGGCTTAATGTCAGAGAATCTCCTCACTGTCTCACAGTAAACATGTCATCTACTCAGTCCCAAGAGAAGCAGGTCCTGAAGCAGTTGGCGGAGAAACGGGAGCGTGAGAAGGAAGTGCTCAACAAGGCCCAGGAGGTCAACAACAACTACAGCAAGATGACAGAGGAGAAACTCAACCACAAAATGGAGCTGATCACAGAAAACCGCATGGCCCGTCTCAATGCCCTGAAGCAGCGTCTGAGAGAGAAGGTGAGTCTTAATACATGTTTCTGGTCTTCTGTATGTTATTCTATAGATCACGTGTGTAGATGCTCTGGAAGGTGAACTTGGAGAGCCTCAAACGTCCTGTTCAAAAAGTTCCTCTTGGTGTTTTGTGAGGGGAGTAGATCCTCAAAATCCATGGCAAATCTATTTTACGTTTACACATTTGGCAGACACTTTTATGCATTCAAGGTTTACATCATTTTAAGTTCATGCATTCCTTGGGAATCAAACCAATGTTCTTGGCGTTGCGAGCGCCACGCTTTACTGTTTGATCTACTGGAATGGCTTTTGTTCGAAACACACTTTTTATGATCCAGTGGATAAAAATAAACTCCAGAAAGTCGTGTTACAGCAAAATGGGCTGGGGATACCATTTTATTTTGACTTTAAAGGGTTAGTTCACCCAAAAATGAAAATTAAACCATAATTTACTCACCCTCAAGCCATCCTAAGTGTATATTACTATCTTCTTTCAGCCAAATTCAATCTTGAGTTTTATTAAAAAATATCCTGGCTCTCCCAAGCTTTATAATCATACTGAATAGGGGGCGAGATTTTGAAGCCCAAAAAAGCACATCCATCCATCATAAAAGTAATCTATACGGCTCCAGGGGGTTAATAAAGGCCTTGCCATGGGTTTTTGCAAGAAAAATATCCATATTTATAACTTTTATAAACTATAATATCTGGCATCCGGTAACGGCCGTACACACGTTCACGAGAGAGTTTAGTTCTGGTGGAAGGGTGACCTCTGACCCAACGTATGATGTATGACAAAAACGCATCTCTTCGCTTCAGAATGTCTTTATTAACCCCCTGGAGTCGTATGGATTACTTTTATGATGGATGAATGAGTTTTTTTGGGCTTCAAAATCTTGGGGACCATTCACTCCCATTATAAAGCTTGGAAGAGCTAGGATATTTTTTAATATAACTTCGATTGTGTTCATCTGAAAGAAGATTGAGGGTGAGTAAATCGTGGGATAACTTTCATTTTTGGGTAAACTATCCCTTTAAAGCAGATACAGAAGAACTATAGACTTGAATCTTACCACACTTCCTATTGCGTATTGTTTTTCTGGAGTAAACAGCTTACAAATGTACTTTACGGTCAATAAAAAAGAGAACTAGAACTAGTATGATTCCTTCCTGGTTACTGCAAAACAATTCTTATTTGTTGAATATTAATCATGCTCTCTCTCGCTATTTTGTCAGGAGATTCACGCTGCAGAAGTCCGTAAGAATAAGGAGCTTCACACTGAGATCTCTGGCTGAGGACACTGTGACGCCAGAGCCACGAGACGTCCAGTCACGACTGCATTTGGAGAATATGTCATTCTTTGGCCACACTGTCTTAAGAGGTCATATCAGACTCACCGTATCAGTTTTCCTTATCAATAAATGTCAACAACATCCCACATGCACTACGTGGACACAAGTATGTGAGCACCCAGACACCACACACACACGTGTGCTTGTTTAATGTTTAATTTCAGAACCCTGGGCATTAATAGGCCGTTCGTCCTTCCTAACAGCTCCAACTCTTCTGTGAGTCAGTGTTCCAGCTCATCCCAAAGGTATTCAGGACTAGACTTTGTGCAGCCAGTCAAGTTCTTCCACATTTCTTGATGATCCTTTAGATGTTAGAAGTCATATCCCTCTCTGAACCCAACCTTCAGGCTCAAATCAGAGTGAAATTATACGCTTATAAGAATGTTGTTCATGACCCTAAACAAATCCTTTTCCTGAAATCTGATTGGCTGATCTTTATCCATGCCCTACTTGGCAAAGTAAGTCAGCTGTTTTGTGCACAAGGACTTTGTCATGCTGAAACAGACAAGCGTCATCCAGAATGTCTTCGTACTGAGTAACATTAAGATTTAAAATCATTGGACTAGACAAACACATTTATTAGGAAGGGGTGCCCACATACTTCTGGCCATGAAGTTTATCTGCCTGCTGAAAAAAACCCCAACTTAGACCAGCTTAAACTTGAACTTGTTTTAGATGTACAATCTTATTGTTGACCAGCTTGACCAGTGGATGAGCTAAAACCAGCATGAAAGTGTTCGAACTGACACCAGCAGTGATCTGGTCATTTATTCTGATCTTAGTTGTAATTTAGCAGAGCTGAAACTCACAAAACCAAAACCATGACTCTGTATCCACATTTACACTGCACTTTATAGAATCTGATTCATTCACGTGGGTAGTTTAGGTGCATCTCAAGGGTCACTGGTTTGTTTTTCAGTGACCTGAAAGAGAAATGTCTAAGCTATGTGCTGCTAACTGATTACTGAAAACCATTTAAAACGACAAGATTAAAGCATAACATGTTCGTAATGAGGAGTCTCTGTCATTTTTGCAACTTAAGAGCGTACCCAAATGATTATTCATGATGGCAACTCATCAAGCCTTCTTAGATTTGTTGATGTTTATCTCTCAGGTAAAACTGTCATTTATTTCTGACATCCTTTAACTCACATTATATATATATATATATATTATTTTAACAAATGGTTTAGCATGTCTTCTGAGTTTTTTGGTTCCGACAAGGTTTTGAATATGGAAATGACTGACGCAGTAGTTTCTCAATATAGTTTCTAAACAGTCGTTATGTATTGCTGCTGATAAGACTCATATGCTCTCAATTGTCATGACATCTCAGTAAATAAGGGTGTGTTTGCATACGTGTCATCTGACAACACTGGTCGAAGTGTGATGCAAATTACAGATAAATGAAACTGAAGTTGTTTTGTTTGCTCAGATTAGGTCACAATGTAGCAGGCCTAGAAAATATGTGTGTGCTGGGTTCTTGTGAGTCAGGTGGATCTGAAAACACATTTAAGAGTACACACAATTATGACATTCCTGGGTCTTTAATCAGAGGTAGAAGAATAAGGGATATTCAGACACGTAGCACATAAACCTGTTTTGTTTGTGGCAAAATTTACATAACCTTATGGCATTTAAAAGGGAGTGGTCAGGTGGTAAATGAGTAAATATTAACACTCCTAATGCATGTAATGTCAGTCTTCGAGGTATCATTAAAGTGGTTTCAATCACCTGCTTTGTTTTACAGTTTGTGTGCCGTTCCGGTCTGTAACTGTTGGAACTATCTCCGGCATGTTCAGGGTTCACAGACATAAACCTCAAGCCTCAGATCACCACAGATCAAACGTATTTCCTAGTGTTTGTTTCACTTCAAGATATTTGGAGAAAACTGGGTCTTTAATTCGTAAACATGTTATCTTGTGCAGTTGCTGTGAATCCTTTCAAAGGACCCTAACTTTGGAAACATTATTTCTTTAATTCGATCTTTACATTTTTATCGGCACATTTCAGTGCTGATTGTTTTTGAAAATGTCCCAAAGTAATTCAACTTTGCATTTAAAGTTTTCTCATTTAATGAGTGTGTGCATATGTAATCTCTAATTTCTTTTATTAGAAAAAAGAGACATCTTAAATCTGAGAAAAGGAATGTTCAGGATATTACTAGATAAGTTCCACGGTGAAACCATTTAAGCTTGTGCAATGTGGAAAACATGTCTAATCCGTGTAGTCATCATGATTAAAAAATGCACATTTCAAATATCCAGTTTTGTTTGTATAGCAGTAAGAACATACTAATTTATAATATCTACACCAATTTCATACCTCAGTTTACCTTAAATATTACAGCTGACATTGAGTTTGTTTGTGATTCTGCTCTGTTTGCTTCCTGTTGTTTTCATCAGTATTGAAACTGAAAGCTAACACTGCATTTGCACTGTTCTGTACAAACACACTGTCCAGGAAAAGGAAAGTTATTCTCTAATTCTAGTAAGGGAGTGGCTTAACCAGCGTCACTCAGCAACATCTCTATAAATTGCTTAAAAGCCTCTAGCAAGATGCACATGACTGATACTGAAACCAGTGTTACAGGAAGAACGTTGTGTTTTGGAAAACATTCGAGATGTGTTAGAAGGTAAGATGACACTATGCATTACTAATTCATGTTACCTAATTTTATTTAATGGAAAATAATCATTTAAATATCATTTAATTATGTTATCGTGCAATTCAAAAGCTGTTAGGCGAGAATGGCAACTTCAGTCACTATTTAATTTCGTTGTTTCTTTCCTGTAGAGTGAATGAAGACCGAGTCTCTCTTTCTGCCGAACATCCTCTTTTGTTTTACACGGAAGAAGAAAGTCATACTCTGCATGAGTAAATTATTACAGAATTGAACTGTTCCTTTAAAAGAAGGTGACCTGAAATTACTGTTATAAGTTTAGTTTAATCAGCTGTTTATATATCCTTAAATACAAATAAGAAATTGTTATTGTGTCATAACTGCTCTTATTCAGTATTTGTTTTGGCATAAACCAGGCTGATCATTTTCCATTACCACACCATCTTTATAGATGTGAATTACTGTGTGTAAAGACATGTTTCTTACAACTGATGTTAATTTAGTCTGAAGCCTGAGGAGGTTCATCAAAATTAGAATGTGTATTACTTCAGTGTTAAAAGCAACAACAACAACAAATGATTTATTTTCACAGGAATCTCTCGTCTTCTAAATCATGGCTCATGTAGGAAATCATCATAAACTTCAAACATTACAAGAGACGTCCGATCTGTGTGTTAGATGTAAGAAGTGCTGTAGAAAACTCGGTGAGATTTCATACTCCCTTTACCAGACCATCCATAAATGCTCGGAAAACATCTTACTGATCAAAGGTCAAAGTTCAGTATGGAGGCCAGTTGCTCCCCTGCCGGAATTTCCTAGACCTTACAAGTATGTTGCTTGCTGGTTCTACAATGAAGGACGTGGATGCACGGAGCATGAAAGTAGATGTTCCTTCGCTAGGAGCCCAGAGGAAGCGTCGGTGTGGAACGTCATGAAGGACGAAAATCTGACCATTCCTCAGCTTGTGAAAGTGATCAAACAAAACCAAAGGACACTGCAGTCAAAGCCTCAAGAGAAAGGAAGATTGTTAGACTGCATGTTATGTCAGGAGCGCTTCCCATCACATGAGGAATTCATGAACCACTGTTTCACGGTGAAGCACAGGAGACTGATCTTTGAAGACACCTCTCTGAAATGGAAGTATCGTGATCCGCCACTAACATACAAGGACCTGAAACTGTGCGAGAGGTATTTATCAGAAGTGTGTCTTGACATTTAGATGTTTGCTTGATTCAAAGTGTTAAAGCAGCCTATGAAATGTTCTCCCATAGATCCCTGGTATGTGAGTATGGAGATAACTGCACAAACGCACACAGTAAAGAGGAACTTCGTGAATGGCAAAAAAGAATCAAGGCTTTACGGAAGAAAGCCAGTGATGCAGGCGACCTGGATTTACTGTCCTATCAGGACACTCTCTTGGAGGAATACAGGCACAGTGAGAACAAGGAAATGATTGTAAGTGGGCCGTAATGTAATGAATGATGTATAATGCTATTAGTGGTAAATGCGTACAATTACAACCGTGCTAAATCCTTTACTAACCAAAGCTTGATTATTACTGTACATATTTGCATTTTACAACAGCATAAACATTGACTGAATCAATATTCCTGCAGGTCAGCGACACCTTTCCTGATGTTTTCGTCACCTGTGACCCAGATTTAGACAGCGTCTATGTAAGGAAAAAGGGATTACAGTATACATGGAATTTCACCATTATTTCCAAGGTTTGTGCACTACTACACATGCTCTTGATTTTTAGGAATTATGGGGTTCAAAGCAGAGTTTTCTGTTTCTTGATCAGCTAAATGATCAGTGAACCCTGAGCAATACTTTATCCTTACGGAATAATAAAAAAGGCATTCTTGCAAAGGTTAATAAGCTCTTGTCAAAGTTGTTTTTATTACCAAGTCTATATGTTGTTGTGTGGGATAAATGTAATAATTGATATGTATAATCCAGTTTGAGCTCTGTAATCTGCCAAGCACTGAACACGGAAAAAAAATGTACAAAAAAAGTACAATCAAGAAAAGAAAACAACTTATTTTAATGAGTTAAATTAAAAACATGTTGTCATGACTTAATGATCATATAATTTTTTACCGTTTTTTTCCTAAACATTTTTAGACAGCTGTAAATGTGTTTGTAGTGTACGATTAGGGCTGTGCGATTAATTGCAATTGGTTTTTCGATTTCAATTTTGGCTTCCAATGATTATGAAAACAGTTAATCAAGGTAAAATGATGATTGTGCAGCTGCTGCATTCCGTCCTTTCCTTCACAGCAGTGCGCTTTCGTTCCTCCCTAAGCCAAATTTAACATTCAAATTAGCCGAATAAGTGAGATTTGATATTAAAGTGTCATTTAAAAGTAAAATATGTCGCGAAAGAAACCAGGTGTCTTTCTGAGCATGCTCCGAGGCGGAGCCGAACATGCATAAGCAAAGTAAACCATGGGCTTCGGATTCGTGAATAAAAGATCAAATAGCCTACTTACACACACAAAAAAAAATGCCGAAATGCCATTTTGATAGTGTCCTCGTAAACGCAGTCGGTTACGTCTTAAGTGAATTGTAAAGGCGTGTGTAACAGTTCTTAAGGATCTTAAAGTGACAGCAGCCTAATAAACCTGCTGCAGTCATCGATGTTAATAAAACAACAAAAGACAGATAAAATCACTTACTAATAACTTTTGTAATTTTAATAATGATTAGTCTATATTTAATATATACAGCAGTGTTATTTTACATTTGATTGCTTTATTCAATTTTTGTTGTCGGCTATTACTTATTAGTACATCTTCCTGAAAAACTTAAAGCACTGTTTATTTAATTTGTATTTTTGTTCTGTTTGACAGTTTTGTTTGTAATTAGTTTCTTTGCACGTTTTGTATTGCTGACTGTTTACTTCTGTAACTGTTTTTAGGAATTTTTACTTACATTAACCTAGTATTAGTTTTTGCTGAAGTATTGCTAATAGTGCCATTTCAAATCACTCATATCATGAAATAAGACTTTGATCATATCACCCACCAATAATCGTGATTTCAATATCGACCAAAATAATCGTGATTATGATTTTTGCCATCATTGACCAGCCCTATGTACATTGATCTGTACTCAATCCCTCCAGGAACCTCTAGATGTGATTGCTTTACTCAGACGGGAACAGGGGGCGACATTCAGCCTCAGCAAAAACCCCCATGAGGAACTGTCATATTCCACTAGTGATTGGTTTAAAAAGAATAGTGACCAAACAGGTGAAGATTAAATGTTTCTTACAAACCTCAGTAACTTACATTTATAAGTATTCATTCATTATTGAACTGCAATGTACAAAAAACATTCAAATAATGACTGTAAATTGTTTCTGCAGAGTATGAAATTCCAGTGTCCTTCAAATCTGACCGACCAGGCCTGTATGAGCAGTGGGTAGTGTTTGACTTCAATACGAGACCCGTACTGCGACAAAAACTCAAGGTCAGAGTTGGAGATGAAGAGTGTAAGGGAACACCAGTCACATGTCCAGCGGCCGAGGTTCCACAAGAAATACCAGAGACTGCCAAGAATCTTGAGCCCTGGACTGAGGAAAGCCTGGAAATCATTCCTTTTGTTGAGAGAGATGAGGCACAGAGAGAGCTGCTAAACACATACCCGCTCGTCATGAAACACCAGTCAAACCCTAACCCTAACCCTAACCGTGAGAATTACAAACAGAGCATGCACAATTTTTTATACCAGGAGGAAAAGTTAGTAGGTGAACTGCTTGCCAGGTACAGTAAATATACACACGTTTAGTTTTAAATCCAATATTTGACTGATGCAATTTATAACAACTCTAATGAACTCTCTTTGTTCCAAAATATTTTCAGGCTGAATCTACGAGGAATTGTGCAGTTGAAAAATAAACTGTTTGATGAACGGTTTGGAATGAAATTGGCTTATCCAGGGGAACTTTTTGCTGTTGTGCCTTTGTCTCACCCGCTCACTCCTGATTCCCCTCAAGGTTTCATACTGAAAAGACACGCTATCAGATCTCTTGTTCGTGTCGTGAAAAACGATAATGATAGTACATCTATTTATGAGGCTGAAATTCTGAAGGACACTGCCACTGAGACACAAGTACATCTACAGCTTTCCAAACACTGCTGCACTGATCTTAATCTGAAGAATGATGAGCAATGTGAGATGGAAGTCCAGTTCCAAATAAATCGTCTATGGTTCTGCGAGATGCACAAGGCCATTGATGATCTCTCCAACTTGGACAAAGTTTTGCCTGATCTGAAAAACAGCAACTTCTGTATTTCTTCCCAGTCAGATAACAATGAGTTAAATGAGAAGCAGCAAGCAGCAATGAATTTTGTCCTGGGTGTAACAGACAACAGAAGCAGTATCCCGTCTTTGTTGATTTATGGACCTTTTGGAACAGGGAAAACTCGAACCCTTGCAAAGATGGCACAGGCTCTTGTGCATCAACCACAGAACAAAATCCTGATTTGCACGCACACAAACAGGTAAGGCATCGCAATTCTGTGGCACTTCAGAGTACTGCTCCACAGAAGTGGGTCATCCTGCTGAAACGACCAGCTCAGGATAACTTGAATTTCAATACTGAATTATGCTGGTTACTGCTTGGTTCAGGCCTAGCTGGTGAGATACTGACAGACCAACATCCAAAACACAACATATGCTGGTCTTTTCAACAAGGCACTGACCTTTCATATACAGTACATTTGTTTAAAATACATTTGCATTCCTGTAGCTTAAACAGTAGAGTATTGTGCAAGCAAAGGTTCATAAAGTGATTAAATGAATACCTTAAAGGCAATGTCCCTTTGCATAAAAATGTCTGCCAAATGCATTGTTCTAAATGTTTAATTGTACCAGCTACTATTATTTATCTATTTTTCCCAATGCAGTTCAGCTGATCTTTATGTAAGAGGTCATTTCCATGAATATGTAACAACTGAAGGCAATCTTGAAGCCAAACCTTTGAGAATCAAGGCAATGGAAAGCAATCTCAGATCCACTGATCCTATCACTCTACAGTACTGCCATTTATCCAAAGGCAGCAATCAATTTGAGTTTCCTGATAAAGCGATTCTAGATTCCACAAGAATCATCATAACAACAACTGCGCTGGCTCGTTTCTTCAATGACATGAACCTCCCTGAAAACTACTTCAGCCACATTCTGATTGATGAAGCTTCTCAGATGTTGGAGTGTGAGGCTCTCATGGCATTGGGCTTGGCTGGCAAAAATACACGTGTTGTTTTAGCAGGAGATCACATGCAGATGGGACCCAAGCTCTTCTCTGTGAGACAAGACAAATGCTCAGAACAGACCCTGCTCAATCGCCTCTTCTATTACTACCAAGCTGAAAACACTAATGCTGCCAAACAGAGTCGAATCATTTTCAGTGAAAACTACCGTTCCACAAAGGACATTGTGGATTTTGTGTCAACACATTTTTATGTGGGAAAGAGTGATGTGATCAAGGCTAAAGGAGATGTGCCTTCTCATCCACACCAGCATGCCTTGCAGTTCCATCATGTAAGAGGAGAATGCTGTTTGGATTCAACAACCATGTCCTGGTTCAATCCAGAACAGATTCTAAGTGTTGTTGACATTGTGCAAGGAATAATGGAGGAATGGCCTCAGGAGTGGGGTGATCAAGATCCAGAATCAGTCTGTGTCCTTTCTCAAGGCAGACAGGTATCAAACATGTTGCTAGTTACCAATTTATATTATGCTTTTATTAATGTTATATTTATCAAATTCAAGCCAGTGTGTTTATACCAGATGCTTTTGCCTCTTTTGTGTCTCAGGTGTATGAAATACGGCAAAGACTGCGTCAGCTTAGACTTCCCCGTTTCACTGTGGAGAATGCCGAAAATGTGCAAGGTAAGGATGATGCATTACTTAAATGTAATGCTATGCCAACATAATTATATACAAACACACTAGCATTAACACATGTGATTTACAGAGTGTACTGCCTTTTCCCATATTTTGCAGGAAAACAATTCAGAGTGATCGTGATTTCCACTGTGCACACGAAGGACAGCCTATTGGAGACGGACCGGACCTGTCTTGAGTTTTTCAATGATATGCGAGTGCTGAATACTGTTATGACAAGAGCCCAATCCCAAATAATTGTGGTTGGAGATGCAGCTGCTCTTTCTTGCCATCACTTTGGTATGTGCTCAAGACTATGGAGATCTTACATAGAATATTGCATCAACAAGGGAAGTGCCCATGACTTTACCTTGGATTCTTTGAAACAAGATCTCCTTGAGATATCCGAGCTCTGCAGAAGTGAGGATGAAGAAAGCAGTGATAGTGAATCATCTGCATCTGAAACACCAGACATAGAAGACCCAATACTTCAAGAGCTTCTTGATGAGAGCAAAGACATCAATGTTGCATTGACAGAGGAAGGCTTGTTTCCAGTTTTTAACAATGGACATCTTGTCACCAGTGTGAACAACCAGATTACAGAAGCAGATGAAGAGCAATTGATGACAAACTCTACCATCCACAAGTGCTGTGAGATTGTCATAGAGAGTTTTCATCAAGGTTATGCTAGACCACTCGATGAGTCCACTCTGAGAATCGATATCAAGGGTAGAAGGAATATCGGACAGGCATTCCCTGGAGACAAAGTAGAAGTGGAGATCCTGAGTGAGAAATCAGATCATCCTATGGGAAAAGTTATCAACGTTCTTGAAAGTGTGAATAAAGTCAAAGAATTTGTCTGCACCCTTGAAAGATACGACAATCAAGTGATGACACCCATCAACAAATGTATCACCAAAATTTACACACCATTTTGGAAAGACAAACCAGACCACATTGCTGTAAGAAATCCTGAGAACCTCAAAGTAGAGAAGTTCATCAAAATCAATGAAGAGGCACACAGAAAATATCTTTATGTTGTCAAAGTCCTTAAGTGGAAAAAGTATTCCAGATATCCCTTGGGGATTGTTGTGGGACTGTTTCCAAGCATAACAACTTTAGATGATGGATTGAATGTACTCAGCATAGAGTTCCAGTTGAGGAGGACTCTTTCTTCATCTTTGAAAAATCAGATGCAAGACTTTCAAGGTCTCAGTTTATCTGAAGATGGACGAAGAGATTTTCGCATGCTGCCAACATTCACCGTTGATCCTGCCGATTCACAAGACCTTGATGATGCAATCAGTGTACGGGATTTAGGTGATTGCTACGAAATAGGAGTTCACATTTCTGATGTTGCAAGCTTTGTGGCTAAAGACAGTGAACTGGACAAATATGCAAGACAGCTGTGCACTGCATTCTATCCACGTGGGAAGGAGCCAATTTACATGTTCCCTAAAGAATTGAGTGCCAATTTCTTCAGTTTAATCCCTAACCATGACAGACGAGCCATCTCCTTGATAATGCAAGTAGATGCAGAAACAAACTGCATAAAGAGAAGATTTTTCTGCAAGTCTATCATTCACTCCAAGAGAAAGTTTTCCTATGATGAAGTTGAGGACATCCTTGAAAACACCTGTCAGCATTCTGACCCACTTGAAATCTGCCTTGTGAAAGCATGGAAGTTTGCTGAAGTTCACAGGAGATGCAGGAAACAGGAAGACTGGTGCTACAAACAGCCAGATGAGGACGTAACCCTCGGAAGAAGACAATCTCACCAAATGGTGGAAGAGCTGATGATCATGTTTAACCACACAGTTGCTGAACGCCTTCTGTTTGATGGAACAACAAGGAGTCTAACCCCACTGAGATGTCAGGACGGGCCAAAAAGTGAAAAGCTTACTGAACTTTTTGTCAAAAATGCCACCTTGATTCCACTATCTGTTCACTTCTCAAGTCGAGCTCATGAAGTGAATAACAAAGGTTTGATCAACCACACAGCCATGCCAAACCCTCAGGCTCACATTTCTGATTCCGAAGCCTTCCCTATACTAAAATCGATTTTGAGATGCCTGAGAACAGCAGCAGAGCAGAAAAATATCTACAAAGTAATTGACTTTGTTGCAACTGATGACATTCACCCCAAACTTCTCCCTTTTGCTATTGCATTTAGGAGACTGTTTCAAAAAGCATGTTTTCTATGCTCAAACTCAACACATGTCTCAAGAATTGGGCACTATGATTTGGATCTTGACAGCTATACTTGGGCCTCGTCTCCAGTCCGCCGCTACATAGATGTTATTGTGCAGCGCCTTCTTCATTCTCTGATGGACAAGACCGACATTATGTACACAGTTGGCGACATTAGCCTGTCTTGTATGGAATTTTCCAGGAAAAATGACCAACAGTCAGCATATGAGAGGAAAGCGAATGCTCTACATTTCGCATTAAAACTGTCGACCCAAAGTGAAAGGAAGGTGGCATACATTGTGGAACTCAATCCGTCAGGGACAAACTTCAGAGTATCCTTCCCACTTAACAGAAGCTCTATATCAGAAAACTTAGACATTATGTACAGGGATCTTCAGCTGGCAGATCAACCAGAGTTTGATGAAACAAACAACTGCATGATCTTGAAATGGGTGCGAAGGATATATTCATTCTCCAACCCTCACATCCTTGCAGAAGTGAAACAACAAAATCCAAACTCAGTCATGGCCTATGTCCCTACAAAGACCTGGAAATGCCTAGCAGCTGCTGTTAGAGAAGAAAATTGGAACATTATGATACCCCTGATTGAGGAGCTTGATGCTACCTCAAGTATCCATACAAGACAATTCCAGGAAAGCCTGAGAAACTCTACAGTTTCAGAAACATTTGATCCCATGCACGCTGAGCATTATGCCGAACTGTCGCTAAGAATAAAGGAAGGTGAAGCAGTCGAGGTGCAGCTAGGTCCAGCCACCGCTCGAGGATTACTGACACCAGCGGTTCAGCTGTTTGTTGTGCATCCAAAATTTGAGATTTGCTTGGAGCATGTGAAAGATCCAATCAAGTGTTTTTCAAAATATGCGTTCCACTCATCAAGGAATTCATACAAGACATACATGGATTATCAGGAAATATGGAAACCTATGTGTGAAATGGAGTCAGCCTCCAACACTGTGGCTGAAAATGAGAGCATTCTTCTTGAAGATGTAGCCTTGAAATGGGAAATCTCTCCTCAAAAAATGCTTAAAGGTTTTTTTCTCCTCCCACTTGACAAGAAATCTCAGTGGTCTATTGAATGTGACCTCAAGAACAGTTTCCTCTGCATTCGAACTAGGATTCACAAAAGTCAGAGAAATCCCTTTCTGGAAAACACAGATCTCATGGACATTCCTTCTATCAGTTGGGTGGTCCATGGCATAATAACAGACGTTAAAGAAATGGAATCCAAAGAACCAAAGAATTTACAAATTGATTTTCTGATTAACCACAAGCCCATGACAGATATTCCAGAAGCAATATTCTCTGAGAAGACAAGATTCACTCTGGAGCTGATTACAAAGCTTCTGCCAGACGTGTAAGACGACAAATCATATATACTATAGCTTAGTAAAATGTTCAAGAATGCAGACTGTATCATTTTGAAGCTACTCTTTTGAGTATATTTATGTATAGTGTAATGTGTATCCCTGGATTAAGAGCACATCTTCAAACATATGCTTCATTATGCTTGTTTATTTACTTTGCAGACGCAAAGAGAATGCGATTAACAGTCTAACCAAAGCTAACCAACTTGTAAAAACTATTGCCATGGGCAGGAGAATCAACTCTGGAGAAGGTACTTCATTTTTTGTAACATATCTTGCATATCTGTATTTCAAACTCTAATAGCAAACTTTAGTGCCTTACTAACCTTTATTTTTTCCAAAAATCTTTTCAAATGTAGTTTAATTTTGTGTAACACAATATATCTCCTCAAAGGATGTACAGTTCCGGAGCAGAACACAGCCAGATTTGAGATTGACAGTTATCTCCCTTCTGGGCTTTCCCATCTAAACAACAGTCAAACTAAAGCTATAAGAGAAGCACTGACCAACCCGTTCACTCTTATCCAAGGACCACCAGGTGAGAGAGTTTTTCTTTGGTTTCACAAAGGCTATTGTAACTTCCAGTCCTTTCCTGCAATACTGTTGTTGTGCATTTTCACAGGGACTGGCAAAACTGTCGTTGGTGTCTATATTGTGTACTGGTTGCTCAAGAAAATCCAACAGCTTCCAACCTTCAGTTCACAGAAGAAGAGAGCTATTCTGTACTGTGGGCCTTCAAATAAATCTGTTGATGTTGTAGCAGGTACATTTTGCAAACCATATAAAAATATTGTTATTTTGCATATTGGAAAAAGTAGTAGGTCATTCAGGTATTTGGTACATACATTTACATTTACATTTATGCATTTGGCAGACGCTTTTATCCAAAGCGACTTACATTGCATTATACTATACATTTGTATCTGAGTATGTGCAATCCCTGGGATCGAACCCATGACCTTGGCATTGCTAGTGCCATGCTCTAACCACTGAGCTACATACATAATATTTTGAATATACAGAAGTATGCACAGTAAATATTGCAGAAATAGTGCAGTTTAGTAGTATCTAGTATGCGATTCCATATATAGCCAATTATTATTTGACATTTTGCCAGTGCCTTTTAAAGAACATTATCTGATCGAGGATCACTGCAACTTTAACTAATACAAATGTGTTGCAGGTCATCTCCTAAAACTTAGAAGAGACGTTAAACCTCTCAGAGTCTACAGTGATCAGATGGAGATGTTGGAGTTTCCTTACCCAGGCTGCAATCTGAAGCTGTCCCGCAATTCTAAAAGAGGGGAAAAACCAAACACGGAACTCAGGTATTCCCCAAATACTGTCCATTAGTCACTTATTTGGGTGTAGATACTAACTATCAGTGTGGTGTGTGTGTGTGTTTAAACTTGATTTCCACTAACGTGTTTATTGTTTTTGGTTTATTAGTTCCATTGCATTACACCACCTGATTCGAAAGCCTGGCAACAGATATTCTGATCAAATACATGCATTTGATTTGAAAATCGGAAGAGGAGATCAACTCACTAAAGAAGAAAAAAAACTGTATGTATGGCTCAATAACTACAAATCTCTTTTTGGCTCCAAATTATTGTTTCTCGTTTGTTTGGACACAATTTCATAGAAATGAAAGTTCACACAAGCTATTTTTGTTTGTTTTAAAGCTACAAAGAAACCCTCAAAATGGCTCGCAAACACGAATTATTGCAGCACGATGTCATCTTGTGCACCTGCACTGCAGCCTCACACCTGGCCTTATCTGAAGCCCTCGACTTAAAACATATCATCATTGATGAATGTGCCATGGCCACTGAACCTGAAGCCTTTATTCCGCTAGTGGCCCATAAGCCTGAGCAGGTATGACTCCAAACCAAAGTCCTTTTTAGACAAACAGTAAAACCTGGATATTAGCAGCATGGGTTCTTATCCTACTATTTCCATCTCGTAGATTGTTCTTCTGGGCGATCATATGCAGCTGCAACCTGTAGTGCACTGTGAAGTGGTGGAGCGATTGGGAATGAGCAAATCTCTTTTCGAACGTTACATGGAGAAAGCACTCATGCTTGACACTCAGTACAGAATGGTAATCAATTATCAGAATATAGATTTAACTCTGCATCTGTATCTAAAGATTTCTGTCAGTTGTTGTTCCTTTGCTTTAGATGTCTAGAATAGGCGGTTCAGTTGTTTTTTAATAGTTTTTATTCAGCAATTTTTATTTTTTTTTTATCTAGTGATATTAACCAATGATCTAATCAATTACACGGTGGTTCTATTGTTACAGTTTCTCTTAGTTTAAATTATAACTTGTCTCTTACAGCAAGAAGACATTTGCGAATTTCCATCTAAGGAGTTCTATGGAGGAAAGTTAAAAACCGGAACGAGACCCAAACCAAGTCTCTTCCATACTTCATCAAGGCAAACATGTATAGTCTTTGGTCATGTTGAAGGAAAGGAGAAAAGTCTGGTGGTCTCGACTGAACGTGGGAATGAAAATTCAAAGGCAAATGTGGAAGAAGCAGAAGAAGTGGTAAGTTAGAAGTGCAGTAAATTAAGTGTAAAGTGGGCTGTAGTGTAAATTAAAATCTATAGCCTATTAAGTTACACACATAACAGTTTATTTGGGGGTTCTTTCATTTTGTAGGCTGCTGCAGGTACAATATGTGTGTTTGTTTAGAAAATAAAGGAACTATTATCTAAGATCATAAACCTAAAATCTCTGAACTCCTAGTGTAGTATACACAGTATATTATTATATAGGATGGCTCCATATATACATTCATAGGTCTGGGCTAAGCCTCAAATATCCACTGACCCCTAATTTAGATATTTCACATGTTGCTACTACCTTTGTATCTCGTATCACTCCACGGTTTCTATATTTCATTACAACACGAGCTAGAATAGCTAATTAGCGCCATCTTGCGATTCAATATAGTCACTAAAAGGTCTCAAAGGAGAATAGTAATTTTAAGCCGATATATCCAACAAGTGGCTAATAGACAAATTGAAAATACACAATGATAAGATAAATAAAATAAAGTTATATTTAAATGTCTAAGACCCACCTCTTTCAAAAAAATTAATTTTTAAATTCAGAATTCCACCTATTAAAATACACTGATTAATTTTTTTTTAAATGAATTCATTTGTTTATTTATTTATTCATTATGAAAAACATTTAGTTGTACCACTGATGATAATAATTCATCCAACAGGTGCGGATCGCCATTCTTTTGATTAGGGCTGGGATACAGACAACGGACATCGCCATTCTCACGCCATATAACGCTCAAGTTGCGAATATTAGTGACTCTCTGTCTGATAATGGTATACGTGGCATCACAGTCAACACCATCATGAGGAGTCAAGGTAATAACATTTTTAACAAATGCCATTTTACATCAATGGACCTGGACTCATGATAGAACATAATAAATATATATATGCATGTATAACATAAAGGAATGTTTAGGGCACAATTAAGGTAGAGCTTATTTAAACTTAGTAAATATTGAGCAAGACAGGCATTTCAATACTGTTTCTGAATTAAGGTGCATATAGTCTATTTATATTATTTCTGATCTTTTCTCTCTTGTTTGCTTGGCCACAGGAAGTGAGTGGAAATACGTCATCATGTCAACTGTGCGCTCATGGGCGAAGTCCGATATAGAGAGACAACCAACGAGAGCCTGGATTATGAAACGACTTGGATTCATCATGGACCCACACCAAGTTAACGTGGGCATCACCAGGGCGCAAGAAGGACTGTGCATCATTGGTTAGTTTGCTGATGAATACACAAATCTAGGCTTGTGGGAGTCGGTTATGTGTGAATCTAATACAGTTTGATCCTGCTATTTGAATTATGCAAAATAATGCACACATCACAGTCATTATTGTCTCTTAAAAGCATAATTATTATTCAGTCCTAACAATAATTTCAAAGCAATATGTAAAATAAGCCAAATGCCATTATGATGATACAATAAACCTCGTTTTGATTTATCTTCATTATGCATTTTATAGTTTTCTACAGTCTTGATGTCTGGATTACAGTGTCTTAATTCCGGTGTTTTGACAGGTAATGAGAACTTGCTGCGCTGCAGTGTTTTGTGGAGAAAACTTCTGGATCATTATCAGGAGAAAGGATGTGTGGTGAATCATGCCCGGAACATCCAGGTTCGCAAACCCAACAGAACTCTGAATTAAGAGAACTGCTCGAAAATGTTGTGCTTAATGCAGTTTTCTTTTTGTAGCTGCGTTTACTTCATTCTCTAGCAGTGTCAAATGTGCACTCATATATTCTACTGTACATTTATGCATTACTGTGGTAAAACAGGGTCAGATGTGCTCATATAAGCTATTATGTACATTATTTTCATAATTTCATAACCATTTTTGATGGCACTTTAGTATACAGTAGCTTTTAATATTTAAATGTAAAAAATATTTGTCTGTTTTATGTTATAATCTGATAATGAGGAAACTACTATATTAAGATTTTACTATTCATTTTTGTAAAGTTTCATGAGAACCATAAATTAAGGAAAAAAGTGCATTGTATTTGTTAAAAAAAGTATAAAAGCAGAAAAAAGCAAAGATAGCGAGATTTTTCTCCATGTAACTATGAAATATAGATCAATTTGACCACAGTAGCACCACTAGATTATGACTATAATCTAAATACTTGCAATGTTAAAATTTGACCACTTAGTGGTGCTATACTAGCTTATAAATCAAATCGTAAGGCAATTAGTATATGACATTTGGATTCTGTTGATTTAGAGATGTTGTTGAATATTTTGTACCAAAATTAGTGAAACAAGTTGTAGTCGCATTTTTTTTTCTGATGTGTTGTCGATGTCTGTATAAATGCAAAATCCTTAACATTCCACTGTGGTTATTTGTTTACATGTATAAGAATGTATCTGTGTATGTAATTTATTTATGTTTGTTTAATATGCAGCTCTTTACATAATTTGCACATTTGTTCATACAGGAGCTGCAGAATGTAGGCCCATGTGGACACTGAAGTCACAAATAAAAATGTGAATGTGATCGATTAGATTTGTGTCTGAAATGCTTTTTCTTCAGTAACATCGCTGTTCTTCATCATGTCTGAAGTGTGTTTGAATCAGGTGATTAGTAGAGGCTCAGTTCACATTAACTAACAACTTCAACACTACATCTATAGATCAATCATTTCAAACCCAACAAACTTCTGTCATGTCCAAATACTTTTAGGTCTATATTTTGATACACACACACACAGATAGAGAGAGAAACGTGTTAGTAAGGGGGAGACAGACGCCAGGCTGGTTTGGAAAAGACTCTGAAGAGAGCTGTGGTTTTGCGGGAGTGTGACGAGACATGGCAAGAAGAAAGAGAGAAAACACTGATGAGGGCAGAAAGGACTGGGTAAATGAAGAAAAGGCATTACTTGAGAAGCCCGATTGTTTAAAATATAAAGATTTGTTTTGAGAGAATATCTCAAGACATTGCATTTATTTTTCTAATCCCATGGGAGAAAAATGAACTTGAACAAATATTTCTCTAAAGTAAATGCATCTTGTTTTAAAGATATTGACAGAATTTTTTATTTTATTTTTCAGTGCATTGCATGAAAAGTGTGTACCAAGAAAATGAACATGTGCTTGTGTGCATGAGTATAGTGCATTTCTTATGCTGACTTGTTTGGAATTACATGCATGCGTGCGTGTGTGTGTGTGTGTGTGTGTGTGTCTCATTAGGCTGTGAGAGGTTGGAGCTGCAGCAGGCCGTCTACTCTCACCACAGCCTTTGATGGGGTTCAATCAGTGCCACATGAGACGGAGGAGAGATGAAGTGGAGAATGGAGGGAAAAGATGTGGGATGAAAAGTAGGAGCGATATATATTTATATATAAGGAAGGGGGACTCTGGGAGTGGGCAGAATCGTGTTAATGCATGATGATGAAATTCAGGAGATCAGGATCTCTTGCTTGGTCTGTTCTCACTTTTTATGGTCCATTTCTTGATAATTGTAGTTATTATATTATTTACATTTCATTTTGTTGACTAATTTCTTAAAGTAATTTGAGTAATTTATGATATTATTTAAAAGAAAGAAATAGTGATTGTTTCTTAGACTATTCCATCTGTCTTAGTTATAGAAGGTCATAGGAAAAAAGTTTCTAAATAAAACCCCATGGGTTCTTGACTCAATTTGAAAGAGCCCTTTATGCCAAAAAAAGGTTCCATATAAGGAGAAATTGGCGGCGTAATAGAGTACCTCAGGGATGACGTGTTTTTGTAGGCAAAACTCGGAAGCGAGTTGGAATTTTAGGACTTCCGGTTCCATCGCCCTAAAGTCAATGGGTTTTTTGAATGGGTTTTTGCTGAATCGCCTGAAATAAGGTCTGTGGTTAACAAAGCCTCTAAATATTTTCACGTTTTGATCTATGACATAAAACAGTTATAACCCGCTTGTGATTTTTTAAACCTTTATTGTGTCTTAAAAACGGCGGTTGCAAACAAGTTGCTAAAAGGGACTACTTCCTTTGGCGGGGACTTTAGACGTCATCATGACAAACAGGACATTTGGACAGCATTTCTCATGAAAAAGTGGATAAGTATTCATAACAGCACAGATCATAATCATAAACTTTTTAAATAAAGTTTGAGGAAGCTTGGTGGTGACGTTGATCCGCGACCATGGTGTGCTGTAGTCCGTTTATAGCCTACCCTGATTGCACACACACATCTCGGAGACGTCTATTTGATGTGTGTGTTTACGTCTGGAAGACATATTTTTTAGAGTGTTTGTTCATCTGCAATACGTCTATAGGACGTTTCCTGTCAGATGTCAAATAGATGTTTAGAAGATGTCTTTAAGATGTTTATTATTTAGAATGTATGTAAAACTGACATCTTCAAGACGTCTATCAGATGTTTGTAAACAGCAGATGCTTTCCAGATGAAGTGATCTTTAACAGACGTCTTGCAGACGTATGTGTGCTATCTGGGATACTGTTAGCTTTTTATATCTGACGACTTTATTTAGGCTTCAAATGTATAAATGTTGTGATAATGTTGTAAAGATTATCTTGATAGACAAAACGTGTAAGTGTCATAACCCTTTGTTAAACAAAGCTTATTTTTTGCGATTTTCCAAAAGTCTATATGGGAAAAATGCATAGGCTTTCGATCGAGGGAACCCGTGCGCCGCTAACTTCCGGGTTGGCCTACAAAATCACGTCATCCCTGAGGTACTCTATACCAAAGTCCCTTTAAGACAAGTCATTGCAACTGCAGCTTCTATCTCTTTAAATGGGGAAACATCAAAATCTCCAAAGCTGTTCGCCAAGCTTTTGATTAAATTTCATATTTGAAGTCAGCAATGAAATCTGACAACAACTGTCTCATAATTTTTGTTTCTTAACGTCAAATCATGACAAAAAAACGGCATTTCAAGCTAATGCGCATGCACAATTCTAAATGCGCGGAAGCATGTGTCCGACTGTTTCTAAAGGAACCGGAGCTTCTAACGGCCGCTGCAGTGACGCAATGACTTTACCAATCGGCAAATGGCTCTTATTTAGAAGGCGGGACTTATTCCGCCATTTTGCGCTTTACACTTTCTCCCATTCATAATAATACGAGTGCACCTACTTTCTTTTAAATAATGTCTTTGGTAATACTTTTATGTTTAACAGGTTATTTACATTTTTTCTAGTGATAAAGCATGTGTACGAGCATAACATTTAATTGCAATTAAAAATGAATTCAAACTAAATGAAATAAAACAAAATCCATAAAATGATCCCATGATGGAACCCCTAAAAGGTCCTATATATGAAGCAGGGCGGAACTCTTTAAACTTCTAAATAGAAACTTTTCTTATCTTGATAAGTACCAGTAGTGCAAATATTCCATGTAGACTGAGCTCATAAAACATGATTTTACAATAAATGCTAGTTTTAGTTTCAGTACAGCGTTGCAAGCCAAACAGTCACATGTACAAATCCACCATCTGATTATTCAGAAGCTCTGTTTTGTAAATGTGATAATTATACGCTGCAAAAATCCCCTCGCACAAAAGAAACGCATCATCTTGTTTGAACACCGAGTCACGGCCTGTGCATCCGCAAGTAACTCATATTCAATACGTTCACCTGACTGCATAGCTTCATCAGTGACAATTTATGGCGAGCCATCCTGTGTCGTCTCGTCATCTGCGCTCGTGTATGCATGCGTACGTACATGTGTGAGTCTCTTCGCCACCGTTGTACAGATGTGACCGCAGTGAACCGTGCTCCCCCGTTTCTTTCCACAACAAAGACCAATTAAACAGCGCTGCCTCGCAGCCGACCGCCAGCCGCACTTCCACAAACACGAAGAGCAGTTTAAAACCAGAGCTGGAGCGAGGGGCCTCCGCTGATTCAAACCAGCCCCTCCGGCTCGGCCAAAACTGCCTGCCTTACTCTTTAAATTAGTCCCATATTATGTCTGATTGTTTAGGAAGCACTTACAAACTTGCTAAAGAGCAGTTAGCTCAAGAAATCTATCAAATAATTACAGGTCACTGGGAGAATACTGTTTAAGCCTGCTGTGAGTGAGCGGGAAACATGGATGAATAAAGGTGATGTTTAGTGTGACTTCAATAACACAAGCTGGATTTTCACATTTTTCAGACTCAAGTATTGAAATTTAAATATAAAAACAAGTGTCAGAAAAGTAAAAAGGATGGCTCAGTGAGGCCTGAGCAATGACATTTCCTCTCTCAAGATCCACTAATGTACTAAAAACATATTTAAATCAGTTCATGTGAGTACAGTGGTTCAATATTAATATTATAAAGCCACGAGAATATTTTTGGTGCGCCAAAAAAACAAAATAACGACTTTTATAGTGATGGACGATTTCAAAGCACTGCTTCAGGAAGCTTCGGAGCGTTATGAATCTTTTGTGTCGAATCATGATTCGGATCGCGTGTCAAACTGCTGAAATCACGTGACTTTGGCGCTCCGAAGCGCTGATTCGACACGCTGATTCATAACGCTCCGAAGCTTCCTGAAGCAGTGTTTTGAAATCGGCCATCACTATATAAGTCGTTATTTCGTTTGTTTGGCGCACCAAAAATATTCTCGTGGCTTTATAATATTAATATTGAACCACTGTACTCACATGAACTGATTTAAATATGTTTTAAGTACATTAATTTTAAGTCTGTCATTCATCGCTATAAAATGTTCCCAACTATGACGACTTCCGCTACTGAGAAACCCGAAAATGTGAAAAGAGAAGCCAATTTCCGCCACATAATAATAATAATAATAATTTAAAAAAGGGCGTTGGTAAATTTTCATCACAACATAAAAAGTTTAAATTATGACATGCTAAGTCATAATTATGATAAAAAGTCGAAATTATTAAGACTAATAATTTCCTTTTTATGTCATAATTTGAATTTACAAAAAAAATATTTTTTTCTATTGTAAAATGAATGTGTGTGTGACTATTATGCAGACACAGCATGATATAAATCTAGTAAAGTCAAGTAGCTCATGAATATTGATGAATAAATGAACATTTGAACTATTAAAAATGTAAGGTCTGCTAGAAGAAAACGTAGATAATGTTTATGAAATTATGTTACACAGATTCCAGTTATGAATGTGAGAGTTTATACCCGTAACACTTTAAAATAACAAACATTTAGGCTATATAATGTTTAAAAGATTCAAATAAATTCAAATGTTTATACATTAGTAATGTTTGATTAATAGTTTAATCATGCATATGCATATTCTAAAGTTTACTACTGTTAAATATGTAATGTCTGTTATTGGCTAATAAGAGATTATCAGGAAAAAGTGTATTTTTGTTTCTGAATTCTGTAATAAATCTTCATTATTTTTTCCAGTGCCTGCTTGTGCTTTTGTTGTATTGTGAAATGTGAACCTTACAGTCTGAAACTAAACCTTATCTGAGCGCTTAAAGGATTAGTTCACTTTTAAATAAACTTTTCCTGATAATTTACTCACCTCCATGTCATCCAAGATGTCCGTGTCTTTCTTTCTTCAGTCGAAAAGAAATTAAAGTTTTTGATGAAAACATTCCAGGATTTTTCTCCATATAGTAGACTTGAATGGGCTCCAAACAGATGAAGGTCAAAATTAGTTTCACTGCAGCTTCAAATTGTTCTACACGATCCCAGATGAGAAATAAGCGTCTTATCTAGAGAAACCATCACTCATTTTCTGAACAAAATTGAAAATTATATAAGTTTTAACCATAAATGCTCATCTTGAACTAGCTCTCTTCTTCTTCTGCCCTCCACAGGTCAAAGTTTGAACTAATTGTTATATACTTGCATATTGCATAACAATTAGTTCAAACTTTGACCTGTGGAGGGCAGAAGAAGAAGAGAGCTAGTTCAAGATGAGCATTTATGGTTTAAACTTATATAATTTTCAATTTTTTTCAGAAAATGAGCGATGGTTTCACTAGATAAGACCCTTATTTCTCATCTGGGATCGTGTAGAACAATTTGAAGCTGCAGTGAAACTAATTTTGACCTTCATCTGTTTGGTGTCCATTCAAGTCTACTATAAGGAGAAAAATCCTGGAATGTTTTCATCAAAAACTTTAATTTCTTTTCGACTGAAGAAAGAAAGACACGGACATCTTGGATGACATGGAGGAGAGTAAATTATCAGGAAAAGTTTATTTAAAAGTGGACTAATCCTTTAAAGTATGTTCACATGTATAACGGTGAGTCTAAATAAAGGTGAGTTGACTGAAAATGTTAGGTGAAAATACAAATGCAAATAAAACATTTAAGAATCAGATGTGAACATTCAGCCTCCTGATAATTCTGCATGTGTGTGTTTTGCGCATTACAGGTGGATGGTGTCCGTTTCTGGCAGCTCCAGTAGGGGGCGTCGTTCACCAAGCAGGCCCGTGTAACGTGGCGTGGGTAGCTCGCGGTGGTTTTGGTCAGGCAGACTGGAGCCCTTGGGCGCTGGCATGCAGCGCAGCACTCGGGAGGGGCCCCCTCAAAAACCATCTCCTCAGGGGCCACACCCACCGCGCTCGCTCTCTGTGGGGGACGGCGTGTTACTTCAGGCCAGGCCTCCGGATTTAGAGCGGCTCCGAGACCGCTCGCCTCAGCCAGTGGAAGTGAAAGCATTCGGCTTTATTTTGGAGCCCAGACTGCGTGGCGTTCGCTCGCTCCGAGCATCCGCGTGTAGATCACATGCACATCTGGGAAAGTCTGTTTACAATCACTTCCTCCATTCAAGTCTGAGACCAGAAACTCAAACTGTCCTTGACCTAAACATCAAATGTCAGTTTTTTGATGGTGGTCTTGACATTTATAGCACTCCAGAGTATGAGTGAGAAAGAATGGCCATACGGTGAGGAGGTGGAAACGGTGTTTTCTTTAGTGATGGCTATATTTCACCACCATCACTGCTTTAGCTGCAGGGTGTGGGTGCAGCGCTGGGTGGTCCGAGCTCTCCTTCAGCGTATGGTGTGGGTTTCTGACCTGCCGTGTTTTGTTTTGGTGTTTAAAGGAAGGGCTCTTTTTAGGTAAAATGTGCTTATTTTTACTTGGACCGCTCGCTTGTGCTCTTTCTATATGGCTTGATCTCATGAAAATGTGCAGGTTGCCCTTCAAAAATAAGTGAAATGTATTTTATGTTTGTTTTTTTTGCAGTATTTTCATCTATTAATCACTTTTTAGTGCCAGTGTGTGAACAGCTTGTAAGGAAACATAAACACGAGACCTTTACGACTTCCTAGGTTGCCTATGAAAGCCTGCTGCTGGAAAGGATGTGACGGTCACACGCTCCCGAGAGCCTCATGTTCTCTGACATGAAATTAATGCTTATACAATGTTCAGGATAATGTCGAAAGAGTCGTGCTTATGCGTCATGCAAAGAAAAGGGATTCATTCAAACTATAGATCTATATTAGTCTTAAATATGCTTTATAATCAAACTGTCATAACAGTGTAATTTTAATGACCTCATCTGTCGACATGATGCAAACACATCCACATCGCTCTGATCAGATTTTCTCACCGCTGTCATTTTTGTTGTGTTTATTTTGTTATCGAGAGGAAAGCACTCAGCACATATTTTTATATTCATCTAAACTTCGCTCTCAGCAGCGTTCTTCATTGCCTGGGAAACGAAGGACGTATTTGAAGGAGCCTTCATTGCGTCGCTGCGACACAGTCGGCCTTCGAATGCGACCTTTGAAGGATGCAGCCTCAGAATCGGGACGCAGCTTATATCACGGTATTGAATCACGTTCAGTCTCTTTTGCGTTACGTGTGAGTAGTTACGCGGCTGCAGTTCACTTAACGGCCACCGGTGTCGCTAATAACGAGGGTTTCTGAATTCTACATTTAGCCGCTTAAATCATTTTCCCTCAAACTTCTCGTTGTTGTAATCCAGACCTTTAATTTGTAATTCTCAATTTTGATTTCATATTACTGTGTCTTTTTATTCATATTAGTTTGAAGGAAATACTATAAAATGGTTTATAAATACTTTATAAAATGAATAATACAGAATGTATTTCACTCTTAAAAATAAACATTCCAAAAGGGTGTTTCGCAGCGATGCTACAGAAGAAGTATTTTGCTTCCCCAAAGAACCTTTCAGTGATCAGTTCTTAAAATAACCTTTTTTTTCTAAAAAAAACTAAACATTTTAATAATCTAAAGAAATATCTAAATGTGAAATGTATGAGGTGGCGAGGGCCTTTTACCCCACAGACATACTTGTTCAAAACAATCACTTTAGCAAAGTTTGTACTATTTTCTGTTTATTTTGATAAGTAAAATAATCCATTTTTGTTCAATAAATATACTGTCATTAAAATGTTAATATAGAAACAAAAATATCTTAAAAAGTAAAGATTCTGAAAGCGTTGAAAGAGATCCTGTTATAATTTAATACAGATTTACAATAGTAAAAATAAATGATATTTTATCATATGATGTGATTAATATCCTCAGCTGTTTATTATCATGTTAATTATTGTGCCTTTCGCCAGACAGCAGGGGCGCTGTTTACCCCAAACACCATACACTGTAAAAAAGAATTGTTGGTTTAATTTAAAAAAGTAAATTACCTTGTTGCTGTAAAAAAAAATATTTAATTGAAATTAAAAATTTGAGTTAATACAATGAAGCCGATTGGATTAATCAACAGAAACTCAAATTATTATGTTATCTGAACCACATTAATTATTTAAGTTGGTTTGACAAAAGAAAAAATGTGATAATTCATGAAAATAATTTTTTATAGTGTACTATAGTAGTTATTGAAAAACTGTTGCTTTGAACAAAACTGAAAATCATAACAAGACCTTTGTCCCAAAATATATTCAATAATTTTAGCGATTCTCATTCGCTAAAATCATCATTTGATGATTAAAAACATCAAATATTAGAACAGAATCAACTTTGCGCTGCTTCCTGCGATCGCGTCAAGGATCGGCCAAATCTCCACATGCATCTTGAAAAGTGGATGTTTTGGAATGTGCTGTGGCAAGTTCTTGTGCCATCTAGTGGTTTAGAGGAAAATAAAATCAAATGTTCCTTTTACCCCAGTGCGCCTTTAAGCCCCGTTGTACCCTACTTTTTGTGCAATGTTTACGTTTCTTCACGGAACCATTAATGCCAATAAAGAACATTTAGAGTAATAAGAATTAGTCTTTTTTGCGTTATGGCTGAGCATTTGGGGGGAAATGTGCTTAATTCTAATGAAAGTGTCTCAATGCATATTTATTTTTATGCAAAATATAATTTCTGAAATCTCTTTGATTTTGGGGTGAAATGTGACCTGGACATTTCTTGACCGGTTTCACTCATATTCTCGTCTTTATCCTAAACTTCCTCCATCCATGCAATGCGTATCTTCAGAATTTTTGTTTTTAAACTACTTGATTGGTTCTGTGTTTTGAGTCCATTGCATGAGTGATGTTAAACTCTGTTAAACTGATGATTTGTGGAGGACACTTGTGGTGAAGCTCATGGGGGCGGACAGCAGCACTAGTGGTAGATCGGTGCCATGTTTAGTATAGTCTAGAGTGCTGAGTAACCAGCAATTCATAAAATTGCCCTCTTTGTTATGATCATACTGGCTCCTTCAGGCCCCACACAGTTTGACATCCAATTCATGAGTATTTTACTGTCTTCAGTTAATGACCTGCACAACCAGAGCTGTTTTTTTATTGCAGAAAAGTCTGTTGTAGATGATATTAAGCTTTTTTCTTTTTTTATCCCATCTTTCTCACTTGTTTTTCCATAGAAATTCTTGTGTTTCTGTGACCACACGGTCTGGAAAAAGCCATCTCGCTGTGAGGCGAGTTTGTCCCTGACCCTGTATCTCCCTCTTACCACATTTCCATCTCAAAGCCACTCACACACGTCTAATCATTTCACTTTTTCCTTGCGTGGCAGCGTTATTAAGAAGTTTAATTTGCTGAGGGCCCAGGCTCAGAGAGGAATTCAGGGAGAATTATTCCATTGATTCCCATTTAACCACACTGAAATCCTCGGTACTCTGATACGGAGTCTAATGATGAAAGCATATAGACCTTAAAACCCCAAACTTCAAAACTCGTCCAAAATGAGTCGTGCATACACTAAAAGACCTTATAATGTCTATAAACTGGCCAAAACGCTGATATTTCATCTAATGGTGCAGGCTTTAGTCACAATGATTGAAAGGTTGGAGTTAATATGATGTTTATGATGATACATATGTGAACATTTCATTTAAATTGCAATTAACATGTTGCAAAATTGAAAGTTCTATTAACTTAATCTTGGAGTTTGTTAACTTTAAAAAAATGGGGCAAATGATTACATCAAATTTTTTGAGTTCTGCCAACTTATCAGGGATTACGGTGTGCGTCACAAACCATAAATCGGTTTCAAGTCTGTTCTGATTGAATGATGCAAATCAAGAACAAAGAATCAATTCAATTCAATTCACATTTATTTGTATAGCGCTTTTCACGATACATATCAGCTTTACAGAGAATGCATGTCAACATTACAATTTAAAGAATGCAGTTAGCAAATAATGTAATAATTTACAATTTACAATCACTGTTAGCAGTTTAACTGAACGTAGAAGCAATGAGCTCCTGCAAAAATGAATTACATTAACAATAATCAAGATATAGAATTTGTGCAATGTGCATGTTGATCCAGATGATTGCGTCTTCTCGAGTCCTCGCAGGAGTTGGCGCCGTCTCTTCACAGGTGATGGTCATCTGAGGTCTTCTTAAGAGGCTGGACGGGTGTCCCGAGGCAAAACAGAAAAGCAAATGGAGAGTAATTAGCGTAGCTGCTGTTCATAACATAAAGCAAAGATAATCATGTGCAATTGATCTGATATGAGATGCATTATGTGAATGCTTGGCTAAAGAGATGCGTCTTTAATCTAGATTTAAACTGGGTGAGCGAGTCTGAGCCCCGAACATTATCAGGAAGGCTATTCCAGAGTTTCGGAGCCAAATGTGAAAACGCTCTCCCTCCTTTAGTGGACTTAGATATCCTAGGTACAACCAGAAGTCCAGAGTTTTGTGATCTTAAGGAGCGTGAAGGATTGTAGGGCGATAGAAGATCGGTTAAGTACACAGGAGCTAAACCATTTAGAGCCTTATAGGTCATTAGCAATACTTTATAATCGATACGGAACTTAATGGGTAACCAGTGTAGAGATGATAAAATTGGTGATATATGATCATATTTTCTTGACCTGGTAAGAACTCTAGCAGCTGCATTTTGTACTAATTGTAGCTTTTTTATTGAGGAAGCAGGTCAACCAGCTAATAATGCATTACAGTAATCTAGTCGAGACGTCATGAAAGCATGAACTAACTTTTCTGGATCAGAAATAGATAACATATTCCGTATCTTATCTTAGAATCAATGAATCCATTCACCTATTTTTATGCGCATTTTGGGATATCACATAAAAACAGCTGTATGGAAAAGCATTTATTGTGTTTCATCTGCCGCTCTGAGACAAACTCATTTATGATGGAAGAAAAAACTTCCATTTTTATTACTGATATTTTGCACCAATTTCAATAGAAGTGATTATTTTGTTCTCTTGAACACATGGGATGGAAATGCTGCTTTATTCACAAAATGTTTTATGCCAAATTCCAAATTTGTTAAATGCAAATAATACGAATTTTGTACAGTTTTTGATAATGTGTTTGGTCGCCATTTGACGTCCAAAGTAAAATCTGGATTCTGAAACAGAACCAGTGTAGAACCACAGATTTACATGTAAATTATTAGGAAAAACCACTTTATGACTCCCAAACGCCCTTCATTAACACAATAATCTACTGTGCTTTTAACAACCCATTACCTCGCCCAAAGAGGAAGACTTTTCAATGTAAAATTCAAAAATAGAAAAGATAAAAAACACAAAATGTTTTCCTTCAGTTTCCCTGTAAATCTCTAATTATAGATTCCTGTCTTGCCACTTTGAAGGAAGCTGTTAGTGGGGATAAAGCGTTTACAGCTCTTCAGAGTGATAAAGGATATCCCAATAAACTACATCCACTGCTGCACCTCTCCTTTCAATTTCAGCCTGTTCAGGGTGTGGGATTTCTGATCCTCAAAGGGAAATAGGAAAGCTATTAGTCCAAATGGGGAAACCACATGCAAATCGTTGGGAAGGCAGTTCCCTCAAACTGCGCTGAACGCTCCACATGTGGCACAGCGCTCCACGGTTTATATCTTTGCGTGTTCAGTAAGTTTTGTAAAGGCACACCCATTGTGAACCTTGTTTTTTCACTCTGAAGATCCTGTAATGTTTGTGTCCTGTATAAAATAGACACAAATGAAAGAAAGTTTGAGTTTATATTGAGATCTCTGTCCAGCGCAGACTTCTGAGTTTGAGACATTGATATCTCTTCTAAAACTCTAGAGGAGAAGAACGTGAGATTCTGCTTATAATTGCTTTGCGTGCATCATACATTATCACAGAAAATAAAAATGCACAAGGCACATTTGTGTAAATGCTGTTCGCTTTGATTAATGCAGTAAAGTAACAGACAAATCAAGCATTTTGAGGCTTTCATGAGCTGCCACATTGCAAGTCTACATTTCTTCTTTGGTGAATCATTCTATTCTTCCAGTTGCATCACTGTTTTCAGTCACTCATGTCTTTGCATATGTTTCCGTTCATTTGAGAAGGAAAGTCATGAGATCAAATGAGCAGACGAGACTTGAGATAAATGCATGAATGGATGTGTATTAGGCCATCCCAGCCATTTGCAGATACACATGCATTAGTGTTTGGAAAATGTATATGATGCTATAGATTCACCTCTCAACATTCACTCAAACTCCTCCAATTTAGTGTGCTTTATATCAGTTAAATGACAGGTTGAGCATGCTTTTCTTTGTTGAACTATTTCATCAGTGTCATCATCAGTATTTTCCAGGAAGAGACTGTGCATTTTAAATGCATATACCTGCTAAAAGTTTATTGTGTTATTAGTAATGAGCTTGTTGTCACGGTTGCACACAAAAACAAGATGTTATGATCCAAGCGCAGCATTTATTGAAAATATCATTTATTGAAAAGGGTCAAACTCCACATAACCAGTCCACAAACACAAAAAACCAGGAATACAAATGTGCACGTAACATAGATAACAAACCACAAACAAAAGGCAGAAACAACTGAGACTAAATAGACAGAAACTAATGAGCAAACACAAAACAGCTGGGTGCAATGAAAGGAGGATAATGAGTCCAGGAAGTGAATTATGGGAAAGGAAGTTCTGACAGGTGACAAGTCCATGTTGGAGTGCCCTCTAGTGGTCAACTCAGGCACTCCAATTCGTGATCATGACACTTGTATTAAAAGCCACAAAACTGATTTCATACACTCTAAGAAATGCTGGGTTAAAAACAACCCAAGTTGGGTTGAAAATGGACAAATCCAGCGAATGGGATGTTTTAACCCAGTGATTTGGATATTTTAACCCAGCGAATGGGATGTTTTAACCCAGCGAATGGGATTTTTTAACCCAGCAGCGAATGGGATGTTTTAACCCAGCAGCGAATGGGATGTTTTAACCCGGTGAATGGGATTTTTTAACCCAACGAATGGGATGTTTTAACCCAGCGAATGGGATGTTTTAACCCAGCGATTGGGTTGTTTTAACCCAGCCGCGAATAGTACACTCTAAAAAATGTTTGGTTAAAAACAACCCAAGTTGGGTTGAAAATGGACAAATCCAGCGAATGGGATGTTTTAACCCAGCGAATGGGATTTTTTAACCCAGCGAATGGGTTGTTTTAACCCAGCAGCGAATTGGATGTTTTAACCCAGCGAATGGGATGTTTTAACCCAGCGAATGGGTTGTTTTAACCCAGCCGCGAATGGTATGTTTTAACCCAGCAGCGAATGGTACACTCTAAAAAATGTTTGGTTAAAAACAACCCAAGTTGGGTTGAAAATGGACAAATCGAGCAATTGGGTTGTTTTAACCCAGTGGTTGGGTTAAATGTTTGCCCAACTACTGATTAAAAATGACTATATGGCTGACTTAAAATGAATCCAAAATAGGTGAGAAATTAAAAATCAGACACATAATTGCTAGAGGCAACAATAATAATCAAAAGGTGTACATTTATTAATAAGCAATTTAAAAAATGTTTATTGTTTATTATTCATTATCTTATTAATAAATGCTCATTTATTAAACATATTAATAAATGTTAATTTCCAGCATATTTTGGGTTAATTTTAAGCAAGCAATACAGTAATTTTTATACAACAGTTGAGTTAAATAAAACTACCCAGCAGGCTGGGCAACTATTTAACCCAACCACTGGGTTAAAACAACCAAATTGCTGGGTTTGTCCATTTTCAACCCAACTTGGGTTGTTTTTAACCCAGCATTTTTTAGAGTGTATGTTTTAACCCAGTGATTTGGATGTTTTAACCCAGCGAATGGTTTTAACCCAGCGATTCAGATGTTTTAACCCAGCGAATGGTTTTAACCCAGCGATTCAGATGTTTTAACCCAGCGAATGGTTTTAACCCAGCGATTCAGATGTTTTAACCCAGCTAATGGGATGTTTTAACCCAGCGATTCAGATGTTTTTACCCAGCTAATGGGATGTTTTAACCCAGTGGTTGGGTAAAATGTTTGACCAACCTGCTGGGTAGTTTTATTTAACTCAACTATTGTTTAAAAATGACTGTATTCTTTGCTTAAAATGAACCCAAAATATGTTTAATGAATAATAATTAAACAATAAACATTTATTAAATTGCTTATTAATAAATGTTCACCTTTTNTTGTTCTAACCCAGCGAATGGGATGTTCTAACCCAGCGAATGGGATGTTTTAACCCAGCGAATTGGATGTTTTAACCCAGTGAATGAGTTGTTTTAACCCAGTGATTTGGATGTTTTAACCCAGCGAATGGGTTGTTTTAACCCAGCAGCGATTTGGATGTTTTAACCCAGCAGCGAATGGTATGTTTTAACCCAGTGAATGGGATGTTTTAACCCAGTGATTTGGATGTTTTAACCCAGTGAATGAGTTGTTTTAACCCAGTGAATTGGATGTTTTAACCCAGTGAATGGGTTGTTTTAACCCAGCGAATGGGATGTTTTAACCCAGTGAATTGGATGTTTTAACCCAGCGAATGGGTTGTTCTAACCCAGCGAATGGGATGTTCTAACCCAGCGAATGGGATGTTTTAACCCAGCGAATTGGATGTTTTAACCCAGTGAATGAGTTGTTTTAACCCAGTGATTTGGATGTTTTAACCCAGCAGCGAATGGGTTGTTTTAACCCAGTAGTTGGGTAAAATGTTTGACCAACCTGCTGGGTAGTTTTATTTAACTCAACTATTTTTTAAAAATGACTGTATTCTTTGCTTAAAATGAACCCAAAATATGTTGGAAATTAACATTTATTAATATGTTTAATGAATAATAATTAAACAATAAACATTTATTAAATTGCTTATTAATAAATGTTCACCTTTTGATTATTATTGTTGTGTCTAGTAATTATGTGTCTGATTTTTAATTTCCAACCTATTTTGGGTTCATTTTAAGCCAGACATGTAGCCATTTTTAAGCAATAGTTGAGTTAAATAAAACTACCCAGCAGGTTGGGCAAACATTTAACACAACCGCTGGGTTGGTCCATTTTCAACCCAACTTGAGTTGTTTTTAACCAAGCATTTTTCAGTGTAGGTTCTAAATAGTTTTGCTATCTCATCTCTCCTCATACCAGCAAACACGGGTGAGTTTACGGTCTTATTTACTACCACCAAAGTAGGACTGTGGATTAAGCTGCTAAGAGGTCCAAAAATGACCTAATCTAACATTTAAATCTGCCAATAAATCACTGTGTGGTCTTTACTGCAATGCTTCTGACAGCAACGTGATTCATGTCGTTAGAAATAACAGTGCCCCCTATGGCACCAATCTAATTAGCCGGTGCAGTTCAATACTATGATTGCAGAAATTAATGTGTTGCATGATTGTGTGTGTATCTGACTTTGTGCTCGGCGAGGTAGAGAGAGACACAGGGTCAGTTGAAGAGCAGACTGCTAAATATAGTCTGTGTGTTACTGTAAGGGCCAAACTCTCACAAACTACAAGCTTGCTCTGACCATGCCTTGTAATTGAGGGAGAAAATAAAGAATGAAATTACATGTTTATTTTTGAAAACAATTTTAATCTTCTCTCCCCTCATTTTGGAAAAAAGCAACACCCACAAGGACACTCAAAACCAAGATGGGCTGTCGGAAGGCTGTTCCAACTGTTTATTCACTTGATGGATGTCTGTAAGCCAGAGAAAAGACTCTTAACAGCTGACAGCGTCCGTGCGGCGCATATGTGCTCTGAAACTAGGCGTTCTATGGAAGAATTAGGGAAAAAAGCTAAATACTTCAGTTTAATTTGGTCAGACAGAGTAAAACTTAAGTCGGTATAAAGAAAACAAACAGATCACCATTAGGCGTTAAATAAAACATCTTTGACTTTCATACATTTGATAAGTTTGTCCCCAAAAACACAACATGAAAGACATAATTTCTCCTTTTAAATGATTGTTTTTTAAAGGGTTTTTCTTCTTGACAATTTCTCAGTTTGTGTCATAATCGTGTCTGCATGACAACAGGGTGTACTGATTATCTGAGAGATTGTTTTAGCATTTAAATGAACAGGGTAACAGTACGTTTACTTTCTCTGCGTCTCACACGGGGTTCTGCGTAGAACTGTTCTTGACTCACACTTAAAGAACCCTTTAAAAAGGTTTTAAAAAGGAGAAATGATTGCATGCATTCATGTTTAATGGCTTCTTTCAATTTTTCTAGTGATTAAATGTGTGTTTATGAACTGTTTAATTCATAAAATAAAAAATGAATTAAAACAAAATTGATTAATTACAATTAAATCCATAAAATGTTCCCATGATGGAAACCCTAAAAGGTTCTATATATGAAGCTCCTGATGAAACCTTTTATTCTTCAGACTGTCAAACTGTGATTCCCTTGATTTGATTTGATCATCATTCATTTTTATCACACTATTTGAAATGTATTAGTAGCATTCCATGGCATTTTTGTGAGCAGATTAATGAATAGATCGTTGTACATAAAATTATTATTAACATGTGAAAACATTTCTTTCATGAATCTATAATTTTGCTGCTCGAAGTGTGACATCTGTGTACGAAATAATAAATCTGAAAAGAAAAAACACTTTGTAAACATGCAAAAAGCCTGTTATAATATATATATATATGATGGGTTTACTGATTTTAGCACAGATTTTTTCTAAAAGGTTTAAATGGATGGCCGGTGAAATCTCATCACATGCTCATTCACATAGTTTTAGAAAAATAAAACAATTAAAAACTGCCATTTTTGATTATAAGCAGTGATGAAGTCAATTTGTGTTTTACTAAAAGAATGTTACTCTTCTCTTAGTTCAACATGTTATATACTTTTCTTTACAATATGACAAGATGGAGATTAAAGCACACATCACAACATTTGCATAGTAATACTGACAAGTGATGCTTTCTTTTATTCTCTTTTAAAATTTAAAAAGCGTTGCTATATAAAGGCCTATATTTAAAAAAATTACACAATATATAGTAGCTCTGCATAAAGTGTGTGTATATATAATAGACAGATATAAAAAATATGATCAATAAGTCATGACAACATCATCAAAATAAGGAATTTTCAACTTAAAACTTAATTTATATGCTGCAAGGTTTTTTTTATTTATGCAGTGTTCCGGAAATGAATGAACACAGTTTAAAACCACTGATAAAAACAACAAGCATTTGTGCAATTTGTTTCTGATGCTTGTGACTACTCCCAGTCTAATGTGTGGATGTGAACGTACATTTTAAACAAAACACAAATGATTTTTGATACATAAATAAGTATTAATGTGATAAGTAGGCCTAATTTCAGTAATGTTCCACTGAAACGGCGACCGAGCAGCTGTTGCTATGGTTACCTCTTTACGCTAATGCGATTTCTGTTCGCGAGCCGCGATTTAAATTTTGATTTTAACTTTTAAGATTGTTTTAAAACTATTTTGAACTTTGCGTGTATTTAAAAACAACATGCTTTTGAGACTCGCAAACTTTTTTATTTGAACTCTTTTGAGGGATCATGTGGACGTTTCCACCACATAATAATAATAATGACTTTTTATCCCACAATTCTTACCTTTTTCCCCTCGCATTTATTTACCGCTTTTTGTCGCATTTCGGACTTTTTCACAATTCTGAGAAAAATAATTGAGAATTGCGAGTTTATATCTAAGTAAGAGTGTCAAACCCCCTATAATCCGCAATGTGAGTTATCCATCTCTCTCTCTCTCTCTCTCTCTCTCTCTCTCTCTCTCTCTCTCTCTCTCTCTCTCTCCGGTCATCAGGAGGCGGGTCTCCCGGTATCCGGGTCTCCTCATAGAAGAGTCGCTGCTCGTACGGAGTTTATTTCAGTCATTCTCTCCCGGACCGCGAGCTTCTCCCTCCTGCTTTTGGACTGAACTTCACAGGACTGTTTCCTCCGGGATGGCCGCGTCGATTCTGGAGGTATGGAATACACAATCTGATCTGAGACCTGCGCATGTTATCGGTCTGCTTTTAGCCTAGATCGGATTCTTCAAATATTTGAGTCAAGTGAACTTCTACAGGCGAGTTTGAATTGGCACTTTATGATGTTTTGTTCAGATAAGGTAGCGTATGTTTTGATTTAGGATACTCACTTAAAAGTTATTGGATAATTTCAATAAGAAATTAAAAGTAGTATATGTAATAATGTCTTAGTAAATTAAAGAAAACACTGATGAAGTGGACTCTATCTATCCCAGATAGAATCATTGAAGGTTTTGCATTCACTGAAGAAACTTTAGTGTAATTCTGTTTTATGTTATAGTGTTTTAAAGTACACTGATCTGAATGACCAATAATGAACCCAATAGAGCAAAAACAACATTTCTAAACTTAAGAGCCATTGAGGAACCTATATTTATTAAGATAATCAATATAAGCCAGTCTGTAACCTAGACAGTGACTAATGAAAAACTCTGAGACTAAGACATAAAACTCTTGCGGCAATGGTTTTGGATGCAGGCATCAAATTTAAGCTCCACGCGGTAATGGGGAGCAATTAACCTGGAAACGGGAGCAGAACTTGTGCCAAGATGAACCGCACACACTCAGCGGGAAATATCATCACACACGCTGTGCCTTATTCATTAATTTATCATCACTTCCCAACGGAAAACGGGGTAGACCACTGCCATTCCAAATGAAGCCAAGTCCAAGCGCAGTCTTGGTGACATTTTGACTCAACATCTTAAGTTTGGGTTGGAGAAATCCACTCAATCAACACTTTTGTATTATTTTTAAAGATCGTGTAATCTTAAAAATCAGACTTTATAAGGCCGTGTTTGTCAATGATGAGATATTTAAATCTGATTATGACTAAATTGCTTTCATAAAGTGTCACTAGAAACTGTTCGAAGCTGTAAATGTCTCGAGATAAAGATTTAAGATCACACTCAGGCTGCGTTCGAAACTGCGTTCATCCATACTACATACATAGTAGGCGAACGAAGAGTATATCTGAATCCTAAGTATAGGGCGAGAAATACTTAGGTGGTGAGATTCTGACTAATGTTGCGTTCGAATATATAGTAGGAGAAATCAGTACGTGAGAAGATTTGAGTGTGTCTGTTTAGAAAATGGTCGAACATCTCTGATCTCTCAATCATTGTTGAGGATTGTTTATTTTTCGTTCTTGTGCATCTGTTTAAATGATTGACAGCATAATTGGAGTGTTCTAAACCAAACAATTGTTTATTCTTCTCAACAAAATCATGTTGTTGAAAATCGCTCGGCTGCTTTCCACAGACCGATGATCACTATGGAGATGTAAACATGTTAAACAGGAACTCCATGTGTGGTGACATTAATTATTGTGTTGTCAGTGGTGGTGCATATTTCTGTCTAGACTAATAGTGCAGGAATGATGTTTGTGCAACCTCTTTTAATGAGGAGAGCATGGCGATGGCTACTTCTGAAATCCTGAAATCCTCTCATTCTGTTCTCAGGAGGAAACACGTTATGGATCCAGTCCCTTGGCTATGCTAACCGCCACCTGCAACAAATTTGGGAGCACCAGTCCAGTCCGAGACTCCGCCACACCTGGTAAAGCGGGAAGCACAGCACCGGTTAAGAAAGCCTACAGCATGACCTCTGAACTCCAGAGCCCTAAGAATGGACGAGGCAACGAGGGCGTCGCGGACACTTACAGTGGCTCCTTCAGCTCCGCCGGTGGCTTGCTCACCCCAACCGGCAGCCCTCCGCCTGCTCCCACGGGAGCGTACGGCTCCGACTACAACCCGTTCTCCACCTTCCAGACCTCGAGTGCCTCTCAGGACCCTTCGCTCTTGGGGAGCAAAGCCACTGCGGACTGCCTGGCCAGCGTCAACACCTACTTGGACATGACGCACCCCTATGGCTCATGGTACAAGAGCATCCATTCCGGAATCACAGCCGCACCTGCGAACGCCACTTCTTCTTGGTGGGACGTCCACACCAACTCGAACTGGCTTAGCGCTGGGCAACCTCAACCCGACGGCCTCCAAGCGTCCTTGCAGCCGGTAGCTCCGCAAGCGTCCCTCAATCCCCAGATGCCGAGCTACACTCCCGATTTCACGCCTCTCAACCCAGCGCCGTACCCGTCCGTAGGCTTGAGTTCATCCTCACACTTGCTCCAGTCCTCACAGCACATGATCCCGCAGGACATGTACAAGCCCAAGCCCGTAACCACTTCTGGAATCCTGGACAATTCCATGGGGCTCAAACCAACCCGAGGCTCGGGCGGATACACGGGCGGCTCCTCCACCGGAAGGTCTTCTTGCGATTGCCCGAACTGCCAGGAGCTGGAAAGGCTCGGCGCGTCCGCCGCATCCCTGCGCAAGAAGCCCGTCCACAGCTGCCACATTCCCGGCTGCGGAAAGGTCTACGGCAAGGCCTCGCATCTGAAAGCTCACCTGCGTTGGCACACGGGCGAAAGACCCTTCGTCTGCAACTGGCTGTTCTGCGGGAAACGCTTCACTCGCTCCGACGAACTGGAGCGCCACGTCCGCACCCACACGCGAGAGAAGAAGTTCACGTGCCTCCTGTGCAATAAGCGCTTCACTCGTAGCGACCACCTCAGCAAACATCAGAAGACGCACACGGAAGCTAGCATGCAAGGGAAAGGGCCGGAAGAGGAAGCCGAGCCCAGAGGAGCCGAGGAGCCCACGGATTCCGGTAAAGTGGCTCCTGTGGGATCCGCCGGCGGCATGCAGGACCCTACCGTCGGTGGGGAAGAGAAGAGCAGCACGGGGAATGGTGTGGACAACAGCAGCGGGCTTCTGGAGATATAACCGCTGACGAGTGGAGCTACTGTTGCATTGGTGCTAAAGCTGCGTACAAAAATGATGTTTTTTTAGGAACTATAGTTGAATGTGCTCCACAGAGAGCCGTGTATCATGAACACATTTTCTAGACTGGCAGGTTTTGAAAGAAAAACTGTGTACATTAATCGTTTCACACATGTTCGTCTGGAGTGGCCTACATTTTTGGGGAGTATTTTTGAAGATGTTTAAAAATGATTATTGAATTCATGTCTCTTTCTTTGTTTTAACTTTCAGGGGCGGCTGTTTTAGAAGCCCAACGTTCAGTAGATTGAGTCTGTTTCTGTTAGACATGTGGGCTTCTGATCGATGCACATTTCGTCCTTGTGATGGTTTTTTTATTTAATTAAAATGGATTTCTTTTATTTTTGTGTCTTAGAACACTTTCTTGAGGACTCATTACTTTGATAGGACGTCATCTTCAGTTTAGGAGGCAATCTGAACCATATTCTTCTGTGTCATTATTGGTCCTGTCGCGTATCATTGTTTTATTTAATTTCCTATTTACATCAAATCTAATTTATGTTTTAAATTATGAGCAGTTTGGAGACAATGTTGTGTTTCACTGGTTTTGCTGAATGGAGGTAGACCATGAAGCAAGTCATTTATGAATAAATTAAGTCTTCTCATTCATGTGATGGTTTTATTTATTTTTTTTTAGTTCTTTTTGATTTCTTCTGAGTCTGAATCTTTTAACCAAACAGAATTTAAATCTTAAGAAAGACATTTATGTATGAAACGTCATCTTTTGATCGTGGAAATAAGATCAGTGAAATAGATTTTGATGAATTGATTTTAGATAACTGACAACATATCATTTAGTGAAGCATTGAAACCACCACGTGTGGCTGTTTTGGAGAAACATTTGCAGGTTTTTTTATTATTAATATGTGTGTGAATTTCACAAAACATTTCAAGAACATCACTAGGTTCTGTTTCACCCTTAAATCAAAGGAAAGAAATGAGAATTTAGCCCTTTTATAACATTTTTCTCCATCAGTTGTTATCAGTTAAGCACATTTTCCCTCAAATTATATTGCTGTAAAACAAATAATAAAATAAACAGATACCGTTATGGTAAAGTCAATGGTAATGCGTTCATACATCATGGTCTTATCATTTGTCTGTACATTTATGTTAATTCACATTAAACATTTTAACTGTAAAGTATTTTTACTGCAATACAAAACACTGTCACAGTCAAGAGAATCATCTCTGAGAATAATCGAATGCAATGAGGAATTTGGCAGTTCAAAATGCAAAACATTTTTGTATTTCTTTTAATTTTGGGTTGAAGTATGGCTTGTTTTTGTGAAATTCAATGCATCTGTTTTTAATATGCTAAAAAAGACATCTAACCATCTGAAAGATGAAAAATCCTCATGCTGCGGATACAGTATGGAAATGTTCTCTGTTTGTGTAAAAATAATAATAATTGCAAGAAAACAACTTTATGTTCAGCCATGCCATGTTGTGAGGTTTGGCTTGAAAATGCTCTAGTGTCACACCAGCATATTGAATCCAGAAACGCTGCATGTGGGATGTCATAAATCAAATGTATGAATGCTCAGAATAAGTTGACCACAAAGTGTGAGTAAAACCTTTTTTCTCCAACAACGAAGTGTCGTTGCTTTGAATGTTTGGCCCGTGAGTAATGGTTTGCAGAAGGAAAGAGTATAAAAATGCATAACTTTTCCTCATGCTCATATAATATTAATTTATATAACTTTCCTTCGGTTCTTTGCTCTTTGCTCCTGCTCTGTCAGTCGTGCTATCCTATGGCTCAACAAATGCTTTAATTAGTTTTTGCAGCACAAACAAAGCAGAGCTCTCAGTCGACACAAAGAGTCTCTCAGAAGGACACTCAAGGAAATTAAACCTCCCCCGCTGTCTGCGAGGACCAATTACCCCCAGCAGCCCCAGCACTGGACAATTACCCCCGCAGGACTGACCGCTCAAGCACTTATATAGTGAGAGGGTTTTATTTTTGCATTTATTTTATTTTATTACAGCACTTGAAATGTCCCATTTTTATTCTTTAATGCAATTAATTCAGCTCAGCAGTAGGTGTATTTTTAGTTTTTATAAATCTTATATTTTTATGAAATTCAAGATTAAAGTTTGAAATTCTGTCACTTATATTGTTAGAATGTTCAGCGTTCGGAATCGTAAGTGACAGGATGATGTCAACATGTTTGCATATGAATTGAAATTAGACTTCTTTCAGTGAGGGTTTTTATTATTAATTTATTTATTTAATCACATGCTCATGTGGCAGCATTTGAATTCTTTTTCTTTTTTTTGGTTTTTTCTTTACAAATTACTTCAATTAATTTATCTCAGCGATAAGTACACCACAAACTTAACTTAAAAAAAAGTAAGTTACCTTCAGTTCACTGAAATTAAAAATTTGAGTTAACACAATGAAGGCGATTAACAGAAACTCAAAATATTATGTTATCTGAACAACAAGTTGATTTGACAAATGAAAAAATGTTGTGATAAATCATGAAAATATGTATGTCTAATGTTTATCTTTTTTTTGTTTTGTTTTTATGAGCCTTATATTTTTATGAAATTCAAGATTACATTTTTAAAATTTCTCGCTTACATTGTTAGAATGTTCTGCGTTTGGAAGCTTAAGTGACTGGATGACGTCAACATGTCTAATTATATATATATATTTCATATGTAGTAAAGATTTTGGAGTAGAGCAATGGACTTTTCCTGTGTCTGAATTACAAACATTACAAGATGCAACTTTGAAATGCTGCAATAGCAAAAGCTGTGAATTCCGGAAGCATAACAGACATGAAACACATTATTATGATCATATACATGCATCTCCCTTCATATAGTGCGCTCTCTTCTCATCCGACTCCTCTTTTACTTGAGATGTATGGTTCTAATTTACTGGCTCTAATGAGCTGGAGTTGAGGTCAGTTGGTATAAAGCGTCCCGGGGCCGGCTCTGTCATCAGGGCCTGACATGTTTATGGTGGTCTGAAGTGGGCTCGCGGTCACGTCCGCAGCTTTTAAGACACGGGCGGAGGGTTGGGTGGGGTGTGCATCCGTGGGTGGGGGTGCAGGAGGTTTATATGGGGGGTACAGGAGGGTCCGTGGCTTCTGACTCGGCCTCTACTATTATTTTTGAACTTTTATACTCCCCTGTGGTGGCGGTAACCTTGTTTTATTTTTATATCTTTATGTTGGAGGGGGGAAAAAAAGAAAGACGAGGATCTGCCTTGAGTGAAGCCATAAAAAGATAAATATACTCAGAGCCATGAGAGAAAAAGCGAGAAGCACAAACTCCTCCCGGTCACTGGATAAATACTAACTAGATTTTTACCATTTCTTGTGCATGACTTCTTGTGAGAGCTTGCCAGGGTGTTCTGAGGGCTTTTTAGGAGGATCCTAGCTGGTCAAGCACAAACAGTGTGGAATGAGTTACATGCGGAAGTGTTGTTGTGTGCTGCTGCTGCCTTTAACCATAAAAACATCATATTCATAAAACAGAAATGATTTGTACTTACATTTCACAGTGTTGAAAATTTGCATGCGTGTTCATGAACCTAATGAGAAAAAAAGTCCTTTCCGACAACTTAAAAATCAATGTGGACCCGCAACATAATATGAGCAAACCCCTAAAGTATAAGCAATGACTTAACAAACGACACTAATTAAATGTAACGAAAGATTTAGTTAGCCGAAAGATCACCATGATTAAACGATGAAGATTTTTAAAACGTTTGCCTTCTGTCTAATTGTGTTGCAGCTGATTAAAGCAGTGACAATGGCCCTTACACTAATCTACAGCCGAATACGGCCTTTATTTCCCCTCGCGACGCCCTCGGGAGCGGGAGAGGCCGATTTCCACAGGAAAGGGTCGCAGGTGTGCGCAGGTGAGCGCCTCATTGTTTTAGGGCTGATGCCTCGGGCTCTGCTGCTTCCAACAATGGCTGCAAAACAAATGATGAAGAGAGAAAACCTGGTAACCTAAAACAAGAACCCAAGGTCAGGGAAGGTCAGATGGAAAACTGATTAAGAAAAAGGAAAGAGTATTCAGTTTGGCAACACAAATGAAGATTGATCATCATTAGCTCATTTAAATTAACTGCGTTGGCAGCGGGCTGGTGAATAGAAGCACTTATCTGGCCTTTCATGGCCGCTTTTATAGGCTCCAGTCTGTAACTGAGCTCGCTGCTGCCCTGAAATGTATCAAACGCACCACTAAATGGACCAATTCTGTTTATAGGAACTGTGGGCAGGCTGTGGCAGACTCCATGCCCCTGTAAAAAGATAATATGTTCCCTATTAAATGTCCCCTGGATGACAAATTGCTTCCAGAAAAAAAAAGAGAGAAAAGAAATGGAAGTTAGGGAAATGAGCTGTGACATTTCAAAATAGACATCCACTCTTAATTCCTTAAGTTTATAATTCTGTTTTATACTTCCTTGTTGTTTTACACTCATCTATGTCCTCGGTTATTCACTTAATGAACGTTTGATTTTATTCCAATCTTTTGCCTTTTATTCTTACAGTGAATTCACTGTAAAAACACTGCCTTTGAATTTTATTTTAACTTGACAACACATTTCTTGTTGAATTACCTCACCTTCAGAGTGGAGTTAACCTTTAAAAAAGGTCAAAGTTATGTATCACTCTAAAAAAATGCTTGGTTAAAAACAATCCAAGTTGGATTGAAAATGGACAAACCCAGTGGCTGGGTTAAATATTTTCCCAACATGTTGGTCAGTTTTATTTAACTCAACTATTGTTTAAAAATGACCATATGGCTGGCTTAAAATGAACCCAAAATATGTTGGAAATTAAAAATCAGACACATAATTACTAGACGCAACAATAATAATCAAAAGGTGAACATTTATTTATAAGCAATTTAATAAATGTTTATTGTTTAATTATTATTCATTAAACTTTTTAATAAATGTTCATTTATTAAACATATTAATACATGGTAATTTCCAACACTTTCATTTCATTTTAAGCAAGAAATACAGTAATTTTTAATAAAGTAAATTTAAATAAAACTACTCAGCAGGTTGGACAAACATTTAACCCAACCGCTGGGTTAAAACAACCAATCACTGGGTTAAAACAACTCAATCCCTGGGTTAAAACAACTCATTCGCTGAGTTAAAACAACCAATCACTGGGTTAAAACAACTCATTTGCAGGGTTAAAACATCCAATTTGCTGGGTTAAAACAACCCAATCCCTGGGTTAAAACAACTCATTCACTGGGTTAAAACAACTCATTCACTGGGTTAAAACAACCAATCACTGGGTTAAAACAACTCATTTGCAGGGTTAAAACATCCAATTTGCTGGGTTAAAACAACCCAATCCCTGGGTTAAAACAACTCATTCNAAAATGACCATATGGCTGGCTTAAAATGAACCCAAAATATGTTGGAAATTAAAAATCAGACACATAATTACTAGACGCAACAATAATAATCAAAAGGTGAACATTTATTTATAAGCAATTTAATAAATGTTTATTGTTTAATTATTATTCATTAAACTTTTTAATAAATGTTCATTTATTAAACATATTAATACATGGTCATTTCCAACACTTTCATTTCATTTTAAGCAAGAAATACAGTAATTTTTAATAAAGTAAATTTAAATAAAACTACTCAGCAGGTTGGACAAACATTTAACCCAACCGCTGGGTTAAAACAACCAATCACTGGGTTAAAACAACTCATTCACTGGGTTAAAACAACTCATTTGCAGGGTTAAAACAACCCAATCACTGGGTTAAAACAACCAATCACTGGGTTAAAACAACTCAATCACTGGGTTAAAACAACTCATTTGCAGGGTTAAAACAACCCAATCACTGGGTTAAAACAACCAATCACTGGGTTAAAACAACTCATTTGCAGGGTTAAAACAACCCAATCACTGGGTTAAAACAACCAATCACTGGGTTAAAACAACTCATTCATTGGGTTAAAACAACTCAATCACTGGGTTAAAACAACTCAATCACTGGGTTAAAACATCCAATTTGCTGGGTTAAAACAACCCTATCCCTGGGTTAAAACAACTCATTCGCTGGGTTAAAACAACCAATCACTGGGTTAAAACAACTCATTTGCAGGGTTAAAACATCCAATTCGCTGGGTTAAAACAACCCAATCATTGGGTTAAAACAACTCATTCGCTGGGTTAAAACATCCAATTTGCTGGGTTAAAACAACCCAATCCCTGGGTTAAAACATCCAATTTGCTGGGTTAAAACAACCCAATCATTGGGTTAAAACATCCAATTTGCTGGGTTAAAACAACCAGTCACTGGGTTAAAACAACTCATTCGCTGGGTTAAAACGTCCAATTTGATGGGTTAAAACAACCCAATCCCTGGGTTAAAACAACTCATTTGCTGGGTTAAAACAACTCATTCACTGGGTTAAAACAACTCATTCACTGGGAAAACAACCCACTCACTGGGCTTGTTCATTTTCAACCCAACTTGGGTTGTCTTTTAACCCAGCATTTTTCAGTGTATTTACATAAGTAGACTTGAGTATTATTTCCTAGTCCAGTCAACAAATGTTTTGTCAACAAGTGAAACCATGTCCAAAGGAAAAATCATTGTTATTTTAACTTTGAGTTGTTTAAACTTAAGCACAATCAAATATTAAGTTAAGATGACAAAAATGTTTGCCTCAATGATTAAGACAGTAATTAATTTCTACTGCAAAGCTGTCAGAGAAACATATCAACTGAAAATTAAGAAATGAGCAGAATGTGCACATCAAATATAAAAGGTTGAACGTGTTCTAATCATAACAAACAATCCAAAGATGAAGTTATGAAAGTAAAGTTAATTTTGTTGTTGGTTGCTATATAAGTATGATATTAATATAAGTTGTTCTCTAACAGTTTTACAATTGCACAAGCGATCTTTGATTGCAGCATTGGATTTGCTGGAAGCTTAAAGCACAACGCATTAGAAGAAAACTGCATAAACAAATGTTCAGAGAAATTAAAATTTGATAGGANGTTAAAACAACCCAATCCCTGGGTTAAAACATCCAATTTGCTGGGTTAAAACAACCAGTCACTGGGTTAAAACAACTCATTCGCTGGGTTAAAACGTCCAATTTGCTGGGTTAAAACATCCAATTTGCTGGGTTAAAACATCCAATTTGCTGGGTTAAAACATCCAATTTGCTGGGTTAAAACAACCAGTCACTGGGTTAAAACAACTCATTCGCTGGGTTAAAACATCCAATTCGCTGGGTTAAAACAACCCAATCCCTGGGTTAAAACATCCAATTTGCTGGGTTAAAACAACCCAATCCCTGGGTTAAAACAACTCATTCACTGGGTTAAAACAACTCATTCACTGGGAAAACAACCCACTCACTGGGCTTGTTCATTTTCAACCCAACTTGGGTTGTCTTTTAACCCAGCATTTTTCAGTGTATTTACATAAGTTGACTTGAGTATTATTTCCTAGTCCAGTCAACAAATGAAACCATGTCCAAAGGAAAAATCATTGTTATTTTAACTTTGAGTTGTTTAAACTTAAGCACAATAAAATATTAAGTTAAGATTGCATGAAATGTTTGCCTCAATGATTAAGACAGTAATTAACTTCTACTGCAAAGCTGTCAGAGAAACATATCAACTGAAAATTAAGAAATGAGCAGAATGTGCACATCAAATATAAAAGGTTGAACGTGTTCTAATCATTACAGACAATCCAAAGATGAAGTTACGAAAGTAAAGTTAATTTTGTTGTTGGTTGCTATATAAGTATGATATTAATATAAGTTGTTCTCTAACAGTTTTACAATTGCACAAGCGATCTTTGATTGCAGCATTGGATTTGCTGGAAGCTTAAAGCACAACGCATTAGAAGAAAACTGCATAAACAAATGTTCAGAGAAATTAAAATTTGATAGGAAAATAGCTTTAAAGAGAGCCTCAGAGTGGGCGAGAGAGAGAGAGAGAGAGAGAGAAGTGGAAGGATGTTGAAGTGAGTGATTTGGGTTGGCAGGGTTCTGGTGGAGGAGTGTGGTGGTTCTGAAGTCCTCCAGAAAGAGGCGCCAGTGTGTCCGGCAGGGGCCCTGACCATGAGCCACTTCCCCCTCGTCTCCCCCCCGGAGTCACGGCCACAACGCCCCCCTAAACTCACCCGCTGGCAGGCCGAGGGCTGCTGCCACCGCACGCTTCTTTAATATCCAGCAGAAATTGAAATATCTTTGTGGGTTAACACACAAACTCGCTCACACACAAGTGTGCGCCATCATGCATGCCGACGTATAACCTGATACACACATGACACACACACTCAGACGCAACCGTTTGGCATCATGCACACACAAGCATGTGGACTTTACATGCATTTACGCGCATTCACCACCAAAAATAAATATATAAACTGAAATCATCTCATTCTCTCATTTAATGCCAAGAGTGGTTAGAGAGACATTTTAACATGATGTTACAGCACGTAATGGGAGGATGAAAAATGCTCGACGCTGCACAAAGCAGTTTGGCTTCTAATAGCAAGACAGACTTTAAACAACTGCAACGCTTGACCTAGCGTGTGCCGCGTTACGCTGGTCGGAAGCCTTCCTCGTTGTGTTTATTTGAGTGTCGGCACAGCAAAAATATACTTTGCTTACGAGGATCTTCATTCAGTCTGTTAAACGGTTCTAGTTCAACAATCAAAAGGCGAGGCGTAACGCTTCACAGGGCTTTTAATTTATACAGTACGTTGACATGGTTTACATTAGGCAAACAGTTACATAAAAGTGCAAAGAGTATAATAAAAACAAAACATTTAAAATAAAATAAACACTGCAGTCTCGTTTAAAGCTATTTATGCAAGCCAGACCATGTCATTGTATGTATGTGGAACGTGTGATTAATAGAACTGAATAAAACCAGGGTTTTCAAACATGGACCCCTGGAGGTCACTATGGTACATAAATGAAGATTGTATTTTAAAAAGCTAATAAAAATGACGAACACAACAAATTACTGGAAGTTTTTAACTAAATTTAAAATGGAAATACAAAAACTTAAGTATTTCAGTTCTACCCAGTTTAAAACGATGTTTCATTTCCTCTCTAAGAAGATTTTTTTGTCTCCTGCATTTATGTCAAGATGCGACGTGTTGTTGAGGGACGTGCTGAAATTAACGCGCGGCTCGTCCTGCAGTTAGTGTGAGCCCATAATGACGCTGATCATTACAGATGAGAATTCCCTTAAACAGCCTGGGTTTGGATCCGGAACGCTCCACTCCATCTCTAGAGCCACCAACCGCCGCTGCCGCCAAAAATAACACGGCAGCGCCACTCCAGCCCGCGCCTCACCACAGAGCGGCCCGCCGCAAGAGCCGGGATCAAAACACACACAAAAAAGGAAACACAGCATATTGGGGGAAGGAAAAAATTGTTCATATAACTTTACTCGACTTCTTATAAGATACACAGAATCTGCTGATGATTTTGGCTCCTGGCGAAGCCACAAAATCGAATCTACAGACGGGGCCAAGGCTGCAGAGAATGTGTGTGTGTGTGTGTTGTGAGCTCAATGGAGATTTGATGAAATAAATTGCCTGCAGTGGTGGTGGTTCATAGTAAAGTCATTCAGCAATGGCAATTACATTAACAATTCAGACGGCAGTGAACAGCTCATCAAATGCTCAGATTAAAGCTTGATAAATGAGATGGTAATGCTAGTGAAAGAACCATTTATACATGGAGACTCGTGGAGCTCTATGCAAAGAAATGTTATCATTCTTGTAATGCTCATGTGCACTTTATTTCGATAGTCCACTTTACATGTCAACTAACTCTCATTTGAGTATTAGTAGACTGTTAGGGTTAGTATAGAAGATGATATGTAGTTGCAAAGTTACTTAGGCCCCGTTCACACCACCAGTCTTAATGCTCAATTCAGATTTTTTGTTCAGATCCGATTTTTTGTTTGGCTGTTCACATTACCTTTTAAAATGTGGCCTATATCTGATTCCAGTGTGAACTGTTTGAGGTTTCAAACTAACTCGAATGCGCAAAAGAACAATAACAATGACATCGGACGCAGCACGCTGTTGCACTAAAGTTCGGGAAGTTATGGATGGAGGAAGTAAGCATTTTCGCTTTTATTTCAAAATGTTTGTGTAATGGAAGCCGTAACATTAATGAGCACATGCTGAAGAGGAGAAGAACCTTTTTTTTTCAAAAACGGAGCGGTTACGGTAGGATCCTTCTAGTTTAGCTTGAATTGAAGTATCTCCCCATATACTAATTAGGTCTAACACCTCACTCTCCCTCCATTGAATCGCTCCATCGCTGTTCTCCATATCTAGTCAAGTTTTTAATGTTACTGTCTGTGTCTGTTGTGTCTAGGGCTAACTCGCCGGCACATAATTGTGACAAATGTCGACGTAAAAGTCGCATCAAATCCGCCTTGGTTGTTCACACTGCGGCCGCATTGAAATAAATCAGATCTGGGTCTGATTCAGGACCACATATGTATGTGGTCTAAATCTGATTTGAAAAAATCAGATCTGGGCAAGATTTGAGTGTTCACACTACCTCTGAAGAAGTCTGACCTGGTCACTTGACCCCAAAAAAATCGGATTTGGGCCACTTTTGCCTGCAGTGTGAACGGGGCCTTATAGTCAGTAAAATGTCTGTTGGGGAGCATCAAAATAAAGTGTTGGTAGATATTCAGATGTTCCACTAAACTCTAATGACTGCATGTAGTTGGAAAGTTACGTATAGTTAGTAGAATATCTAAAGTGGACAATTGAAATAAAGTGTTATAACTTCATTTGGGACTTTTTAAAGAATAAAGTTTAAATATTCAATTAAGCAGGGTAGATTTTTATTTCTATTTGAGCATCACATTGTAGTGACATTAATGACCAGCAATACATAGTTGGTTTAGCAGCCATTTTATCTGAAGGAAGGTCATGATGAAACACAATGCTGCCCCACTGAGGAGACATGAGAGCTGCACATAAACAGAGAAATAGAGAACGAAAGAAAAAACAAACTTTACTTTAAAACAATCAATAAAAAATAGAGCCTCGTGCAAAAATGCGTTACTATATTCTTGCTGAATCTATGAGGGGCTTTTAACGCGTTGCTGTGCGGTTGTTGGGGTGTTTTGATTGGGTTTTAGCGTTGCTGTGCGGTTACTAGGGTGTTCTGATTGGGTTTTAGCGTTGCTGTGCGGTTACTAGGGTGTCTTGATTGGGTTTTTAGCGCTGCTATGCGGTTACTAGGGTGTTCTGGTCGCTCATTGGCGGTTGTTTACCTTATTAGTGAAAAAGGCCCAAAAGTTTATAATACAGTATGACTTTTTTTTAAAAAATGTAAGTAAATGGGATTTTCCTACTTTTACCCATTTTTATCTCCCTCAAGGTAAAAGTTAAAAAGGATACTTGCTCAGGGGTTTGTTTAAATCACTAATTATGTGCAATGTAATGTGTAAGTGGGCTCAGCGAACTTCATTAGGGATATTCACACATTATCTTTGGTTTAGGTTCTAGAAAGAACGTTGCATCAACGAAATATAAAAAACTCAGATTTAATAACATGGGAGAGAGAGAGTTTAGTAAACGATTCAAAGCGAAGGTTGAATTTTTGTCTGTTAATGAGCAAATAATTGTTTCTCCACTAGGTGGAGCCATAGATGTGTATTTGGTAACTAATTTGGTTTATATGAAAAGTGATAGAAACAATAAATGTAACATAAAATATTTCGATTAAATATACATTTTAGGATCAAATGATATTGGTAATAAAGATTAAGATCAGGTTTTTGGTGGTTAGTTGTGGATATATATATATATATTGCTATTTTAATATTTTAATATTTACACTACCGTTCAAAAGTTTGGGGTCAGTAAGATGTTTTAATGTTTTAAAAGAAGTATCTTCTGCTCACCAAGCCTGCATTTATTTGATTAAAAATACAAACAAAAACAGTAATATTGTGAAATATTATTCCAATTTAAAACAGCTGTTTTCTATGTCAATATATAGTAAAGTGTAATTTATTCCTGTGATCAAAGCTGAATTTTCAGCATCATTACTCCAGTCTTCAGTGTCACATGATCCTTCAGAAATCATTCTAATATGATGATTTGATGCTCAAGAAACATTTATGATTATTATCAATGTTGAAAAC